>OX155907.1:21187321-21541863 GCA_944588485.1 Phosphuga atrata | reverse complement strand
GTCCGTTGTCTGTCTAGTCTTGTCCTGTCTAGTCTTGTCTTGTCTAGTCTGTCTGTCTAGTCTTGTCTGTCTAGTCTTGTCTGTCTAGTCAGTTGTCTGTCTAGTCTTGTCTGTCTAGTCGTTGTCTGTCTAGTTCTTGTCTGTCTAGTCTTGTCTGTCTAGTCTTGTCTGTCTAGTCTTGTCTGTCTAGTCTTGTCTGTCTAGTCTTGTCTGTCTAGTCTTGTCTGTCTAGTCTTGTCTGTCTAGTCTTGTCTGTCTAGTCTTGTCTGTCTAGTCTTGTCTGTCTAGTCTTGTCTGTCTAGTCTTGTCTGTCTAGTCTTGTCTGTCTAGTCTTGTCTGTCTAGTCTTGTCTGTCTAGTCTTGTCTGTCTAGTCTTGTCTGTCTAGTCTTGTCTGTCTAGTCTTGTCTGTCTAGTCTTGTCTGTCTAGTCTTGTCTGTCTAGTCTTGTCTGTCTAGTCTTGTCTGTCTAGTCTTGTCTGTCTAGTCTTGTCTGTCTAGTCTTGTCTGTCTAGTCTTGTCTGTCTAGTCTTGTCTGTCTAGTCTTGTCTGTCTAGTCTTGTCTGTCTAGTCTTGTCTGTCTAGTCTTGTCTGTCTAGTCTTGTCTGTCTAGTCTTGTCTGTCTAGTCTTGTCTGTCTAGTCTTGTCTGTCTAGTCTTGTCTGTCTAGTCTTGTCTGTCTAGTCTTGTCTGTCTAGTCTTGTCTGTCTAGTCTTGTCTGTCTAGTCTTGTCTGTCTAGTCTTGTCTGTCTAGTCTTGTCTGTCTAGTCTTGTCTGTCTAGTCTTGTCTGTCTAGTCTTGTCTGTCTAGTCTTGTCTGTCTAGTCTTGTCTGTCTAGTCTTGTCTGTCTAGTCTTGTCTGTCTAGTCTTGTCTGTCTAGTCTTGTCTGTCTAGTCTTGTCTGTCTAGTCTTGTCTGTCTAGTCTTGTCTGTCTAGTCTTGTCTGTCTAGTCTTGTCTGTCTAGTCTTGTCTGTCTAGTCTTGTCTGTCTAGTCTTGTCTGTCTAGTCTTGTCTGTCTAGTCTTGTCTGTCTAGTCTTGTCTGTCTAGTCTTGTCTGTCTAGTCTTGTCTGTCTAGTCTTGTCTGTCTAGTCTTGTCTGTCTAGTCTTGTCTGTCTAGTCTTGTCTGTCTAGTCTTGTCTGTCTAGTCTTGTCTGTCTAGTCTTGTCTGTCTAGTCTTGTCTGTCTAGTCTTGTCTGTCTAGTCTTGTCTGTCTAGTCTTGTCTGTCTAGTCTTGTCTGTCTAGTCTTGTCTGTCTAGTCTTGTCTGTCTAGTCTTGTCTGTCTAGTCTTGTCTGTCTAGTCTTGTCTGTCTAGTCTTGTCTGTCTAGTCTTGTCTGTCTAGTCTTGTCTGTCTAGTCTTGTCTGTCTAGTCTTGTCTGTCTAGTCTTGTCTGTCTAGTCTTGTCTGTCTAGTCTTGTCTGTCTAGTCTTGTCTGTCTAGTCTTGTCTGTCTAGTCTTGTCTGTCTAGTCTTGTCTGTCTAGTCTTGTCTGTCTAGTCTTGTCTGTCTAGTCTTGTCTGTCTAGTCTTGTCTGTCTAGTCTTGTCTGTCTAGTCTTGTCTGTCTAGTCTTGTCTGTCTAGTCTTGTCTGTCTAGTCTTGTCTGTCTAGTCTTGTCTGTCTAGTCTTGTCTGTCTAGTCTTGTCTGTCTAGTCTTGTCTGTCTAGTCTTGTCTGTCTAGTCTTGTCTGTCTAGTCTTGTCTGTCTAGTCTTGTCTGTCTAGTCTTGTCTGTCTAGTCTTGTCTGTCTAGTCTTGTCTGTCTAGTCTTGTCTGTCTAGTCTTGTCTGTCTAGTCTTGTCTGTCTAGTCTTGTCTGTCTAGTCTTGTCTGTCTAGTCTTGTCTGTCTAGTCTTGTCTGTCTAGTCTTGTCTGTCTAGTCTTGTCTGTCTAGTCTTGTCTGTCTAGTCTTGTCTGTCTAGTCTTGTCTGTCTAGTCTTGTCTGTCTAGTCTTGTCTGTCTAGTCTTGTCTGTCTAGTCTTGTCTGTCTAGTCTTGTCTGTCTAGTCTTGTCTGTCTAGTCTTGTCTGTCTAGTCTTGTCTGTCTAGTCTTGTCTGTCTAGTCTTGTCTGTCTAGTCTTGTCTGTCTAGTCTTGTCTGTCTAGTCTTGTCTGTCTAGTCTTGTCTGTCTAGTCTTGTCTGTCTAGTCTTGTCTGTCTAGTCTTGTCTGTCTAGTCTTGTCTGTCTAGTCTTGTCTGTCTAGTCTTGTCTGTCTAGTCTTGTCTGTCTAGTCTTGTCTGTCTAGTCTTGTCTGTCTAGTCTTGTCTGTCTAGTCTTGTCTGTCTAGTCTTGTCTGTCTAGTCTTGTCTGTCTAGTCTTGTCTGTCTAGTCTTGTCTGTCTAGTCTTGTCTGTCTAGTCTTGTCTGTCTAGTCTTGTCTGTCTAGTCTTGTCTGTCTAGTCTTGTCTGTCTAGTCTTGTCTGTCTAGTCTTGTCTGTCTAGTCTTGTCTGTCTAGTCTTGTCTGTCTAGTCTTGTCTGTCTAGTCTTGTCTGTCTAGTCTTGTCTGTCTAGTCTTGTCTGTCTAGTCTTGTCTGTCTAGTCTTGTCTGTCTAGTCTTGTCTGTCTAGTCTTGTCTGTCTAGTCTTGTCTGTCTAGTCTTGTCTGTCTAGTCTTGTCTGTCTAGTCTTGTCTGTCTAGTCTTGTCTGTCTAGTCTTGTCTGTCTAGTCTTGTCTGTCTAGTCTTGTCTGTCTAGTCTTGTCTGTCTAGTCTTGTCTGTCTAGTCTTGTCTGTCTAGTCTTGTCTGTCTAGTCTTGTCTGTCTAGTCTTGTCTGTCTAGTCTTGTCTGTCTAGTCTTGTCTGTCTAGTCTTGTCTGTCTAGTCTTGTCTGTCTAGTCTTGTCTGTCTAGTCTTGTCTGTCTAGTCTTGTCTGTCTAGTCTTGTCTGTCTAGTCTTGTCTGTCTAGTCTTGTCTGTCTAGTCTTGTCTGTCTAGTCTTGTCTGTCTAGTCTTGTCTGTCTAGTCTTGTCTGTCTAGTCTTGTCTGTCTAGTCTTGTCTGTCTAGTCTTGTCTGTCTAGTCTTGTCTGTCTAGTCTTGTCTGTCTAGTCTTGTCTGTCTAGTCTTGTCTGTCTAGTCTTGTCTGTCTAGTCTTGTCTGTCTAGTCTTGTCTGTCTAGTCTTGTCTGTCTAGTCTTGTCTGTCTAGTCTTGTCTGTCTAGTCTTGTCTGTCTAGTCTTGTCTGTCTAGTCTTGTCTGTCTAGTCTTGTCTGTCTAGTCTTGTCTGTCTAGTCTTGTCTGTCTAGTCTTGTCTGTCTAGTCTTGTCTGTCTAGTCTTGTCTGTCTAGTCTTGTCTGTCTAGTCTTGTCTGTCTAGTCTTGTCTGTCTAGTCTTGTCTGTCTAGTCTTGTCTGTCTAGTCTTGTCTGTCTAGTCTTGTCTGTCTAGTCTTGTCTGTCTAGTCTTGTCTGTCTAGTCTTGTCTGTCTAGTCTTGTCTGTCTAGTCTTGTCTGTCTAGTCTTGTCTGTCTAGTCTTGTCTGTCTAGTCTTGTCTGTCTAGTCTTGTCTGTCTTAGTCTTGTCTGTCTAGTCTTGTCTGTCTAGTCTTGTCTGTCTAGTCTTGTCTGTCTAGTCTTGTCTGTCTAGTCTTGTCTGTCTAGTCTTGTCCTGTCTAGTCTTGTCTGTCTAGTCTTGTCTGTCTAGTCTTGTCTGTCTAGTCTTGTCTGTCTAGTCTTGTCTGTCTAGTCTTGTCTGTCTAGTCTTGTCTGTCTAGTCTTGTCTGTCTAGTCTTGTCTGTCTAGTCTTGTCTGTCTAGTCTTGTCGTAGTCTTGTCTGTCTAGTCTTGTCTGTCTAGTCTTGTCTGTCTAGTCTTGTCTGTCTAGTCTTGTCTGTCTAGTCTTGTCTGTCTAGTCTTGTCTGTCTAGTCTTGTCTGTCTAGTCTTGTCTGTCTAGTCTTGTCTGTCTAGTCTTAGTCTGTCTAGTCTTGTCTGTCTAGTCTTGTCTGTCTAGTCTTGTCTGTCTAGTCTTGTCTGTCTAGTCTTGTCTGTCTAGTCTTGTCTGTCTAGTCTTGTCTGTCTAGTCTTGTCTGTCTAGTCTTGTCTGTCTAGTCTTGTCTGTCTAGTCTTGTCTGTCTAGTCTTGTCTGTCTAGTCTTGTCTGTCTAGTCTTGTCTGTCTAGTCTTGTCTGTCTAGTCTTGTCTGTCTAGTCTTGTCTGTCTAGTCTTGTCTGTCTAGTCTTGTCTGTCTAGTCTTGTCTGTCTAGTCTTGTCTGTCTAGTCTTGTCTGTCTAGTCTTGTCTGTCTAGTCTTGTCTGTCTAGTCTTGTCTGTCTAGTCTTGTCTGTCTAGTCTTGTCTGTCTAGTCTTGTCTGTCTAGTCTTGTCTGTCTAGTCTTGTCTGTCTAGTCTTGTCTGTCTAGTCTTGTCTGTCTAGTCTTGTCTGTCTAGTCTTGTCTGTCTAGTCTTGTCTGTGTCTTGTCTGTCTAGTCTTGTCTGTCTAGTCTTGTCTGTCTAGTCTTGTCTGTCTAGTCTTGTCTGTCTAGTCTTGTCTGTCTAGTCTTGTCTGTCTAGTCTTGTCTGTCTAGTCTTGTCTGTCTAGTCTTGTCTGTCTAGTCTTGTCTGTCTAGTCTTGTCTGTCTAGTCTTGTCTGTCTAGTCTTGTCTGTCTAGTCTTGTCTGTCTAGTCTTGTCTGTCTAGTCTTGTCTGTCTAGTCTTGTCTGTCTAGTCTTGTCTGTCTAGTCTTGTCTGTCTAGTCTTGTCTGTCTAGTCTTGTCTGTCTAGTCTTGTCTGTCTAGTCTTGTCTGTCTAGTCTTGTCTGTCTAGTCTTGTCTGTCTAGTCTTGTCTGTCTAGTCTTGTCTGTCTAGTCTTGTCTGTCTAGTCTTGTCTGTCTAGTCTTGTCTGTCTAGTCTTGTCTGTCTAGTCTTGTCTGTCTAGTCTCTGTCTGTCTAGTCTTGTCTGTCTAGTCTTGTCTGTCTAGTCTTGTCTGTCTAGTCTTGTCTGTCTAGTCTTGTCTGTCTAGTCTTGTCTGTCTAGTCTTGTCTGTCTAGTCTTGTCTGTCTAGTCTTGTCTGTCTAGTCTTGTCTGTCTAGTCTTGTCTGTCTAGTCTTGTCTGTCTAGTCTTGTCTGTCTAGTCTTGTCTGTCTAGTCTTGTCTGTCTAGTCTTGTCTGTCTAGTCTTGTCTGTCTAGTCTTGTCTGTCTAGTCTTGTCTGTCTAGTCTTGTCTGTCTAGTCTTGTCTGTCTAGTCTTGTCTGTCTAGTCTTGTCTGTCTAGTCTTGTCTGTCTAGTCTTGTCTGTTCTGTCTTGTCTAGTCTTGTCTGTCTAGTCTTGTCTGTCTAGTCTTGGTCTGTCTAGTCTTGTCTGTCCTAGGTCTTGTCTGTCTAGTCTTGTCTGTCTAGTCTTGTCTGTTCTAGTTCTTGTCTGTCCTAGTCTTGTCTGTCTTAGTCTTGTCCTGTCTAGTCTTGTCTGTCTAGTCCTTGTCTGTCTAGTCTTAGTCCTGGTCTAGTCTTGTCCTGTCTAGTCCTTGATCTGTCTAGCTGTCTGTCTAGTCTTGTCTCTGGTCTAGTCTTGTCTGTCTAGTCTTGTCTGTCTAGTCTTGTCTGTCTAGTCCTTGTCTGTCTAGTCTTGTCTGTCTAGTCTTGTCTGTCTAGTCTTGTCTGTCTAGTCTTGTCTGTCTAGTCTTGTCTGTCTAGTCTTGTCTGTCTAGTCTTGTCTGTCTAGTCTTGTCTGTCTAGTCTTGTCTGTCTAGTCTTGTCTGGTCTAGTCTTGTCTGTCTAGTCTTGTCTGTCTAGTCTTGTCTGTCTAGTCTTGGTCTGTCTAGTCTTGTCTGTCTAGTCTTGTCTGTCTAGTCTTGTCTGTCTAGTCTTGTCTTGTTAGTCTTGTCTGTCTTGTCTTGTCTGTCTAGTCTTGTCTGTCTAGTCTTGTCTGTCTAGTCTTGTCTGTCTAGTCTTGTCTGTTTCTTGTCTGTCTAGTCTTGTCTGTCTAGTCTTGTCTGTCTAGTCCTTGTCTGTCTAGTCTTGTCTGTCTAGTCTTGTCTGTCTAGTCTTGTCTAGTCTAGTCTTGTCTGTCTAGTCTTGTCTGTCTAGTCTTGTCTGTCTAGTCTTGTCTGTCTAGTCTTGTCTGTCTAGTCTTGTCTGTCTAGTCTTGTCTGTCTAGTCTTGTCTGTCTAGTCTTGTCTGTCTAGTCTTGTCTGTCTAGTCTTGTCTGTCTAGTCTTGTCTGTCTAGTCTTTGTCTGTCTAGTCTTGTCTGTCTAGTCTTGTCTGTCTAGTCTTGTCTGTCTAGTCTTGTCTGTCTAGTCTTGTCTGTCTAGTCTTGTCTGTCTAGTCTTGTCTGTCTAGTCTTGTCTGTCTAGTCTTGTCTGTCTAGTCTTGTCTGTCTAGTCTTGTCTGTCTAGTCTTGTCTGTCTAGTCTTGTCTGTCTAGTCTTGTCTGTCTAGTCTTGTCTGTCTAGTCTTGTCTGTCTAGTCTTGTCTGTCTAGTCTTGTCTGTCTAGTCTTGTCTGTCTAGTCTTGTCTGTCTAGTCTTGTCTGTCTAGTCTTGTCTGTCTAGTCTTGTCTGTCCTAGTCTTGTCTGTCTAGTCTTGTCTGTCTAGTCTTGTCTGTCTAGTCTTGTCTGTCTAGTCTTGTCTGTCTAGTCTTGTCTGTCTAGTCTTGTCTGTCTAGTCTTGTCTGTCTAGTCTTGTCTGTCTAGTCTTGTCTAGTCTTGTCTGTCTAGTCTTGTCTGTCTAGTCTTGTCTGTCTAGTCTTGTCTGTCTAGTCTTGTCTGTCTAGTCTTGTCTGTCTAGTCTTGTCTGTCTAGTCTTGTCTGTCTAGTCTTGTCTGTCTAGTCTTGTCTGTCTAGTCTTGTCTGTCTAGTCTTGTCTGTCTAGTCTTGTCTGTCTAGTCTTGTCTGTCTAGTCTTGTCTGTCTAGTCTTGTCTGTCTAGTCTTGTCTGTCTAGTCTTGTCTGTCTAGTCTTGTCTGTCTAGTCTTGTCTGTCTAGTCTTGTCTGTCTAGTCTTGTCTGTCTAGTCTTGTCTGTCTAGTCTTGTCTGTCTAGTCTTGTCTGTCTAGTCTTGTCTGTCTAGTCTTGTCTGTCTAGTCTTGTCTGTCTAGTCTTGTCTGTCTAGTCTTGTCTGTCTAGTCTTGTCTGTCTAGTCTTGTCTGTCTAGTCTTGTCTGTCTAGTCTTGTCTGTCTAGTCTTGTCTGTCTAGTCTTGTCTGTCTAGTCTTGTCTGTCTAGTCTTGTCTGTCTAGTCTTGTCTGTCTAGTCTTGTCTGTCTAGTCTTGTCTGTCTAGTCTTGTCTGTCTAGTCTTGTCTGTCTAGTCTTGTCTGTCTAGTCTTGTCTGTCTAGTCTTGTCTGTCTAGTCTTGTCTGTCTAGTCTTGTCTGTCTAGTCTTGTCTGTCTAGTCTTGTCTGTCTAGTCTTGTCTGTCTAGTCTTGTCTGTCTAGTCTTGTCTGTCTAGTCTTGTCTGTCTAGTCTTGTCTGTCTAGTCTTGTCTGTCTAGTCTTGTCTGTCTAGTCTTGTCTGTCTAGTCTTGTCTGTCTAGTCTTGTCTGTCTAGTCTTGTCTGTCTAGTCTTGTCTGTCTAGTCTTGTCTGTCTAGTCTTGTCTGTCTAGTCTTGTCTGTCTAGTCTTGTCTGTCTAGTCTTGTCTGTCTAGTCTTGTCTGTCTAGTCTTGTCTGTCTAGTCTTGTCTGTCTAGTCTTGTCTGTCTAGTCTGTCTAGTCTTGTCTGTCTAGTCTTGTCTGTCTAGTCTTGTCTGTCTAGTCTTGTCTGTCTAGTCTTGTCTGTCTAGTCTTGTCTGTCTAGTCTTGTCTCTCTAGTCTTAGCTAAGATTATACTTCTGTTTATATTCATGGGCTTTATATCTGTGTAAATTTTTTACAATAAAATAAATCTTTATTATTGATTTACCATCTGTTCTTACCTATATTACTATCTGATGTTAATATGAAGTTATCCATTTTAGGAAAAAAATAGGATAAGTAATAAAAGTAAAATAACAGGCTTCTGATCGGCAACCATCTGCTAAGCCACCTCTGTCAATTGGACTTACACAACTTTCATAATCGATGATTATGCAATTTCATGCACCGATCAATTTTAAATCGTACAAAACATGCGAATTTTTTGAGTTAAATTTTTTCAGTTTAAGTTAAACACGGACTAGTTAAACATAAAAAAAATACATTAAATAAAGAATGAATTATTTTTTTCAAAATTTCTCTTTTTTTTCAAAAATGGACTTATACCACTTTCAAAATAAACGGTCCGATTACAAAAATGCTAATGATGAATAAATATGGTTGTTTTAAAGATATATACAATATATACATATAAACCTTTCATGTTCATATATGGTCATATTATGGTTTTATGGCGCGCTTCTTCTTTGCGCCTTGTCCGTTCTTATCCGTCTCGAGTTTAGATGGTGGCAGAAGGAGCGGTGGAGATTGTAGCCGCGGCTGCATTAAGGGGGGAAAACCACATTAGGAGGCTGTTGATGGCTGATACTGATTTTTTAGTTTTTTTTTTGTGGGACAAATTAACTAGAATTTAATCAAATTTTGACATCATTTTATTTATATTTCGAACAATTTTCGTGATTTTTTTTGATTAATTTCAGCCAAAAATAACAAAGTTACGGTAAATAACAAGTTGATGTCCGCCGAAGGTTGTAAATATAGTTTTCCAATTGCGTGCTATTCTGATTTTAATGTGAAATCAAAAAGGTTTTGATTTTACATTAATAACTTATTTTCTAAGAATATGAACCTCAATGCAGGCGAAAAAAATGAAAGTTAAAAATTTTGCAGGTGTTAACAATTTTTCTTCGATTTTCACGATTTTTTCTCTAATTATGCAAGGAAAAATACACTTAAAATGATCGGTTCTAAACTTTTTGAGTTAGATTGCATGCAAATGTGAAAAAAGTCATTTGTAGGTAAACGAGGTAATGCTCCGCTTGAGCCTGTACACGATGTGCACTCGGTTCTATGCTCATAAAATCAAAACGAATGCGAATTTCGATTTGAAATTTGGACAGCGTATTCTTGGATAGTTAAGCTAACGATTTATGCAATAAAAAGAAAATCTGATTTTTGAACCTCCTAATGTGTTTTTTACCGAGAGCCGCTTATCTTGTACAACAATAGTTAACGGACTTTTATGTTTACATCTACTGTGGGTTGTTTGCCCATTTATGGGTTATTTTTGTTAAATTTTATTGTCGAAAAAAATGTTATTATCTTTGATTTTTTCGTATAAATAAAATTTAATCAACTTTTGAGTTGACATGAACTGACTTTTCATTTACCTATCCTTTTCGGCCCGCGAAATATTTGCTAAAGAAAAAATGGCCCGCTGGCTAAGAGAAGTTGGACAGCGCTGATATAGATAATAATATTAGACTAATATTTAGATAGACTGAATTGTTACTAGAGAGAGATAAAAACAGGTTGAAATACAACATTTGCATAATTTATTTTCTACAAATTTTTTCAAATGGATTTTATTCACGCCTTGCATACGATATAGTCAACCACGGAAAGTTGCTATGCAAACTGTATGAAATGACAAATCATTTCCACATCACGTCGATTGTCGGAGCCTTCCTCCAAAACCGCCGTTTCTTTGTCAGCCTGTTAGGGAAAAATAGTAGATGGCGCCTGCAGAGGAACGTACTTCCGCAGGGCAGTGTACTGGCCCCATTACTGTACAATATCTATACCAACGACCAACCCATACCGCGCACACTGGGATGGAATACGAATTTACGGCGACAAAAATAGAATTTTACAATGTCTCACAACTAAGCAAAACCACTTAAAATGCATTGTTAGATAACCCATCCATAATACTATAAACAAATAAATGCGAAAAACCAATTCCATTGGTTGTGGGAACGTGTTAAACATCGCTCTCGTCCCTTAGGTACCAAAAAAGAAATAGTTTCGCTGGATTTATAACAAAGTAACTACGTCTGTTTTGTGTTTGTATTAAAAAATTTTGAACTTTTTAAATATGGAGAATATAGCTTCAAGTATGTATTTACATGTAATAATATCAAATTTGTAGAAAGTTTTAATCAACACGGTTAAAAAAAAGTTTTGTTAACGACTATCGTAAAAGAAAATAGCAAATTATTCAAATATGGACAGAAGGAAATTTTTGACCTTCAAAACGACTTTTTCATAAAATTCAATGTATCCGATGATTTTCTTGAATTAAAAAAATGCCCGTCGCCCGACCGACTTTCTAAAATGTGCTCTTGAGTGCAAAAAGGTTGGGGATCCCTGTTCTACGCCATGCACAAGGAGGAGCTGGGCCACGCGCACAAACTGAAGAAGGCCTTCAACGTCAGTCTCGAGATGGAGAAGCTTATCAAGGAGAAATTAATAAAGCTGCACTCTGTAGCAGAGGAGAGTCCCTGTTATTATTTCTAATCCACGTTCGTATTTCTTCACTGGAATAAGACTTCAGTGTTCCCATAAAAGTTCTGTCATGTGGCTCGAGCTGGTGGGTTGTGTGCGGAGATATAGACTCAATTTCTATATTGTTTTCTCTCGCAAGTTCTATCACATCGAGTATGAGTAAAGTGACCATCTAGATCCACAAGACTTCGATTGTAGATTGTAGATATGGTGGTGACGACTTGTACTGCGACCTTTATAGATCTATTGTACCCCACCCTCCTCCTCCAAGTGTTGGTGTACTTACCCATTTAGAGCGCCTCCTCTAATCCTGATTCCTTTAGGAATCTCAGGATCTGGGTGGGATTCAAGGCCTGCAGCTCCTCTGTGTTCAAGCAGTGAGCCCCAAGGTACATCTGTCTCTTGCGGAGTAATGCTCCGCAGTCTTTGAACAGATGTATGGGGGTTTCCTCTGCTAAGCCACAGAATCTGCATCCATCATCCTCCTCTAGGCCTAGGGCCTTGAGATGTTTCCTAAGTCTGCAGTGTCCCGTCAGGGCTCCTGTCAGAATTCTGAGCTTGTTCCTGCTTAGTTTCAGGCAAGCTTTTGTTCTCTTCTGGTTAAAAGATCCCAGCATCACTTTGGATTGCCTTAGCCCTGGAAGTTCTTCCCAGGTTTTCATCCATTTTCCTCTTATTTCTTCATCTAAACTTTTGCGGATGGTGTTCACGCTCATACCGCAAAAGGGTTCCGGACCTATAAAGGGGCTACTGGATCCCTTGTTTGCTAGGTGATCGGCTTCTTCGTTTCCGTCTATACCAGTGTGTCCTGGTACCCAGTATAGCGTTACTTTATTATCCCTGCCAAGCTTGTTCAGCTTCCCCACACAGTCCCATACCAGTTTGGATCTGATGGTGTATGAGCTAATGGCCTTGATGGCTGCTAGGCTATCTGACAGGATAGCAATTCGTTTTTTGCGGTAATTCCTGTCGAGGTTAAACTGTGCACATCTTTCGATTGCGTGTACCTCTGCTTAGAAGATACTTGGGGATGTTCCCATGGATTCGGAGTATCTGGTACGAGGTCCAAACACTCCTGCACCAGTGCCTTCCTTTGTCTTCGAACCATCTGTCATCACTTGTCAAAATGTCATCACTTGATGGCATTTTGCTCTATGTGGTATGCTGAGGATTCGTCGCTCCAATCGGCTTTACTACTACACATTGCTGTGTAGTTTTTCTCGAAGTGGTATTTGCATACCATTTCGTCTTTTGGTACTTCCAGCCAGGGCATCTTGGCAGCGAGGCTGTTTCGGTCTCTGCTCCCGATTATTTTGCCTCTGCCCATTCCTTCCTTGCTGAACCTTACGATCGCCGATCTGGCGGCGCTCTCCACCACAAGGTGCAGCGGAGTCAGATCCAGCAGCAGCTCCAATGCTGCTGTCGGACACGACCCCATCGCCCCCGTGATGCAGACACACGCCAGTCTTTGAATCTTCTCAAGCTGTTTCCTCATAGAGGCCAGCTTGATTCTACTTCCCCACGCAACCGCCCCATAAGTGATTGCAGGTCTCACTATCATGGTGTACATCCATCGCAGGATAGTGGGGTTACAACCCCACGTTTTTCCTGCCAGATTTCTGCACACCATTAGGACGCGTTTGGCTTTACCTACCACTGCCTCAGCGTGTCTATTCCATAGGAGTTTGCTATCTGGTGTGATACGCAGATACCTTATCTCCTGTTGGTATTCTACTGCCTTCCCAGCTATGAGTATGGGATGTAAGCAGTTTAGTTTTCTCCTTCTAGTAAATGGTATCACCGTGGTTTTGCTCGGGTTGAGTCTCAATCCCACTGCTTGACACCATCTACCAGTTACTTTGAGGCCTCTCTGAACAATTTCACAGAGCGTTCCCTCAAATTTTCCTCTGGCCATCGATTCTGCGGTGGGGTTTGTGTGGTCGATGAAATATTTGAACCAATCAGTAAATATATTCATTTGTATCCACCCTGATCGATGAGGAACGATTACAGCACCTGGGAAACTGCCACTCATTAGCTGTTCAATCATTTTTTTCCTAGGGATAATAATGATCGGAGGCATAAAATGATCAGTGGCGTTCATTGCAACAACGATTCTCACTAATGAGCTTCTTTCAGCTGAGGTAAGTGAAGCTATTTGCCGTTTCCCTTTACGGCCGACGACTTGGGGTATCTTAAGTATACCTATATAGTATCCTAAATAGTATCTAAAGGTCGCAGTACAAGTCGTCACCACCATATCTACAATCTACAATCTACAAATAGTATCTAATAAGTATCCTAAATAAATTTAAATAGTTATCCTGTCAGCTGATATTTTGGGATCCAAATATGCAATGGTCCATATTTGGATACCGCCAAACTGTCCATATTTGGCATTTCTAACAAATTTATACTTATATTAATATTTTTAAACTAAACAAAACAATACAATAAAAAACCTCTAATGCTATCAAACAAACATTTAGACAATGCATAGATGCAATAAATATAATACTATTTCCAATTACATTACAAAAAATACTTAATTTTTACGGACCATGAAAAGTTTTCTGACAGCCCCAAATCAAAACAGTCTCACCGCAGCTAAAGCATTCGCTCGGCTGACGAGTTGAAACCTATACGCGTGTATAGTGTTAGAAAGAAATCAATGACCCTGCTTTTTGGGTCTAGCGGTATTTGTTGCCAAGAAATGCCGGTAAATGCCAAGAAATATTCCACATTAGGGATACTATTCCATATTTAGCTACTTTCCTTTATTATTGGTCTGATTTCATAACTAAATTTTAATTCTCATTTCATCCCATTTTTCCCTTTTCCTCTATAAAAATGTGGTCACTTTACTCTTGTATTTAAATTTTAAGTTAACCTCACTTTTCGTAAGCGACTTATGATTTTTCCAGGGAATTCTGTACGTTAATAGCGGAACTGCATGAAATTCAGGTCTTCGGTCAAAAATACTTAACTCGCATATAAAAAGCTCAATATACTCGCGAAAAACGTGTTTCCTGATCTCTGATTTATTGAAAAATAAATACTATAATTTTATTCAAAATTATAAAAAACTGTATAGTTAAGAGGTTAAAAGGAAATTAAAAATACGAGTGCCGAAATGTCTTGGTGCCGATTTGCCCGGTGCCGACTTATCTGGTGCCGAATTTTCCCTGTGCCGAGTTGTCCGGTGCCGAGTTGTCCGGTGCCGAGTTGTCCGGTGCCGATTTGGAATTGCCGAGTCGTCCGGGTCCGACATTTTTAATATTGATAATATTTTAATATTGATCGAGGTCTTGATTGTGTTTTTTTTTATTATGTTATTCTTTTATTTGATTCTGTTTTTATTTTTATATTGTTGATTTTATTTTTATTTATTAGTTTTATTTTAATGTAACCTAGCGATATTGAATATTTGCGTGCATTACCCAGGTTATGTGGACAATGCACTTCGCACGCATAAAGTAAATAAAAATAGTATATTACGTAACGACAGTTTACGCAAGAGCGGAACCAGTTACGGCTCGTAGACTCGTAGCATGGAGTGCGTAATGCCGCGAGTACGTAATTGACTTACAACTCGAGTTATGTACTATACTTTATCTACGACCACACTAATTTGTTTCTGTTTAATAAGAAAAATATGTTTGATGTAACAAATTTATTTCTTATTAGGTTATGTTTATTTAATTATCATTATTTAACATTATAATAAACAAACAGTTATATTTTCATATATAACTGTTACTCGACATTAATTAACTTGAGAGAAATGAAAAAAAATACATTCTTAATGGTTAATATATAATAATAATCGGATTATATGCACTATCAACATGCCAATATATGCATGCAAATATGCACTAAAAATGGGCGAAATATGCACAAAAAATGGGCGAAAAATGCATAAAATATGCACAATCAAAATACTATTTATTATTGGAATTTACTTATTTTTTACAATATACAGTAGTTCTTGTCAAAATATACAATAAAATATATTTTTCTATTTTGCGTCTGTAATGGATAACAGCACTCATATGCGTGCGGTTATGGCTCACCGAGTGCTGTTATGAGTGTAATTTTTTCAAGGTTGGCACTGAAATTCAGAGCTGTCAGTGTCAAATTTTCGGCGAGTTTTGAGGTTATGCGATGTGTGGAAATTTGTGTATTCGCACAAATTTAATTAATAATGGTAATAACAGCACTTGGCGAGCCATAACCGCACGCATATGGTTGTTGTTATGAGCCCATTGCAGACGTAAAATAGAAAATTAGTGTATTACAGGACGAGTTCAGTAAGCGCGATTCTTCAGCACGCGTCCAAGTATAGAAAACTCTTTGCTACGCTCGTCTTTTTCTAAATTTGGACGCGTGCTGAAAAATCGCGCTTACCGAATTCGTCCTTTAATATATTATTCTAGATTTTCTAGAGCAAACTTGTGACGTTTGTCACTTAATATTAATTTGTAGGCTGAAAATGGCTTTACGCCAACTGACGTTACTGGACAGAACTTGAAATTTGACGCAACTTCTGCAAAAACCTCTTCAGGTAGATTTTGACTGGTGCCTTTTATAAATGCATTTACTTTCTTTATACCTTCAAAACCTGGGTTTTTATAGAGAACAGCATTTAATTTGGCTCGGACCTTTTCTGATAGTGAACTCGGAAGGTCGTTTAATCATTTTATCCAATATTTGCAAGAGCTTGCACAGAGGAAGGTTTTTAGTTTCTAGAGTCTTAATTGCGTCAGGAATATTGCTGAAATTTGTTACAATTAGAGCAATATTTTCTTTGATTAAAGGAGCCTGAAATGCCAGCTGGCTTAAATTAATAGACCTTTTCATAGTTATTGTCTTGTGCGCATGTGTAAATTTACGCCATGTTATACGTTAAAAAGTGTCTGAACTTTTTAACCTATAACTAAATATGTGCCCGAAACTTTCATATTCCCGCCTCTCAAACTTGGCGAATGCGCATGCGCTTAACTAAGCGTTAGAAGGTATATTTCAATGGCTTATGAACTGTCACATTGACCAACTACATCTTTTATAGCCTCAAAATTCTAAGCATAAAATATTATAGCTTTCAACCATGTTCCTCTCCGCGTTAATATAGGTTCTGGAGGTAGTGCTAGGTTTGGTAGCCGTTCTTTATATTTGTGTACGTGTGAGCCACTGTTCCCGCCTAAAGGTCGATTTCCATATCCGCGACACTCAGCTATGCGACGTCGTGCCACATCGTCTGTCAAATAAAGATTACATTGTTTTAAATGGGCACGTTGCGTAGTAGCCATAGTGAGAACGTGCCTATTTAAAACAATGTAATCATTATTTAACAGGCGATGTGGCGTGACGTCGCGTAGCCGAGTGTCGCGTATGTGAGAATCTGTCTGTATACAAAACACATTTAACGACTGAAATAAGCACTATAAATAAAAAAGTACTAAAATATGCAATAATGCTATAAAAATGGCGTTTTATGCATTTGCATATGCAAACATGCAAATGCACATAATCCGATGTCTACGTATTATAAAGTACTTTAAACTGAGTTAAACTGGAATGAGAGTGCTCATAGATATAGGCAACCCAATATACGCAATGCCAATTTCCGTTAGTTTGAATTGTGGCACAAGGAGCGCTGAACGTATGAGCACGTAATAGCAGCTCTCAACCAATCAACATATCGTAAGCCAAACGCACGTGTGTGTTATCAATCATAACTTATCATTAATCGCGCATTGTTACATACGTGTGTGTTATGATGTATTTACATAATCCACGAACAGTACAATAATGGGCATTACAATAGTATTCGTAGATAAAATCATTTACGCACAAAATGTGAATGATGTGACGTTTAATGATTGTTTGGAAATCACGGAGTACTATATTTAAAAATAGTATCAACGTGCAGCTCGCAACCAATCAACGAATCGTAAACCAAACGCACGTGTGTGTTATCAATCATAACTTATCATTCATCGCGGACTGTTACATACGTGTGTAATATGATGTATTTACATAGTCCACGAACAGTACAATAATGGGCATTTACAATAGTGGTCGTAGATAAAATCATTTACGCACAAAATGTGAATGATGTGACGTTTAATGATTGTTTGTAAATCAAAGAGTACTATATTTAAAAATAGTATCAACGTGCAGCTCGCAACCAATCAACGAATCGTAAACCAAACGCACGTGTGTGTTATCTATCATAACTTATCATTCATCGCGGACTGTTACATACGTGTGTAATATGATGTATTTACATATTCCACGAACAGTACAATAATGGGCATTTACAATAGTGGTCGTAGATAAAATCATTTACGCACAAAATGTGAATGATGTGACGTTTAATGATTGTTTGGAAATCAAAGAGTACTATATTTAAAAATAGTATCAACGTGCAGCTCTCAACCAACCAACGAATCGTAAACCAAACGCACGTGTGTGTTATCAATCATAACTTATCATTAATTGCGGACTGTTACAAACGTGTGTGTTATGATGTATTTACATAGTCCACGAACTGTACAATAATGGGCATTTACAATAGTGGTCGTAGACAAAATTGTTTTTAGAGGAGTTTCTGTTCGACAGGGAAATCACAGAGAATGGGCGAACTTGCCAACAAATTGTACAAATAAACAGATATTGGAGCAAACTCTCTGTATCAAGGGGTTTGCATTTAAGGGTGAATTAACCAAACTTCCGGAAATAAACTTAAAGGAAATAATAAAAAAATCTTCCAAAAAATTTCATTCAAACAGTTTTTAGGGTAGCTGTGCCACGAAATTTTTGTAACCCGACAAAGGCGCCGCGAGATTTTTTTAGCTCGATAAGTTTATAAAAAAGTTTGAGAACCTCTGTGCTAGAGGGACAAGAAATTATAATGGCTCGTGTACACCTAATCCGTCATCGGCCGACGACGGCCGAACTAGCACGATCGTTCACCGTCATCGTCCGACGATCACGGTCGTGTTTTTGTCCGCGCTCTCTTTCTTTTACAAGTGTTTGGTTCAATCGTCCGAGTTCGGCCCTCGTCGCCCGAGCAAACTTCGACCGATGACGGATTATGTGTACGCGAGCCATTACTGTGGATTTTTTGTTCTTGGTTTAATAGAATTGATGCATTGAAAACAGATGTCAAAAACAATTTATAAAATACCCCTTTCCACCATTTTTGCGATTTTCTATCAAAGTTATACCAACCGACTTTTTGGCCCAACAAGTCTACTCCACCCACTATTTTATTATAGAGCACAATTGCTTCTGGGCATGGTACCTCCTTTTTCTCACCATCCTTTTGCTTTCTAGTTCTGGTTATTACAACAAAGTTGGTTGGTTATTACAACAAAGTTTGACATTTCAAAAAATCTAGTATGGACTTCTTCCAATTTGAAAGAAGTTATAATTTGGCAAATTTGCGCAATTTTCTCAAAAGCTTTGTGTAAATCAACAAAACTGAAGTTTACGCTTTTATAATCAAAAACTAAATTTAAATCATCTCTTCAGGTTTATCAGTCAGACAACCTTAAAAAACTTTAAGATAAATCCGCACATTTACAGCGATATTTTAAAAAGGAATAAACGTAGCTGAATTACTTTTAGATTTTCTGAAAACTTAAAAAAGCCTGATGTTTGCCTGAAGTTTGATTTATTAATATTTTATTAAAGAAGAAACACCTAGGCTTCTTGTTTGATAAAATATTAACTGTTTAGACTGTTTAAAAACGACGTCGCAATTTAGAAAAAAAATTCTGCAACATTCAATAATTTTGAAACCAGCCACTCGATTGCAATAGACTTATTAACTTGATTTATAAGTAATAAGTGTGCAAAGCGTGCAGTACGTGGAAGAACTTTTCGTATACGAAAACATCGATAATATGCCCGCAGAGGTCGGCGAAGAAGGGCCTATCATCACAAAGGGGAAAGTGGAATCAGCTATCAAACTTCTAAAAAACAACAAAGCCCCAGGGCCAGCCCAGACTCGTGGAGAAGTCCTCAAACTACTGGACCCAAAACAAGTAAAACTGTTGACCAACCTCTTCAACAAAATTTACACGGGCGGTCAAATGCCAAATGACTAGCTGCTGCCAACATTAATTGTCATCAACAAACTAAATGCTCCGACCACAGAATAATCAGCTTGATGAGTCACATCCTTTAAAGCTTTCCTTAATATCGTATATAGAAAACTCGACGAGAGAATAAGAGACACACAGTTTGGTTTCAGGAAGGGACTTGGCACTCATGAGACATTTTAACATGATTTAACGAGCACGGGTCAACGTAGTGTTGAAATAAAAACCAGGACTGGACATCTGTGCCAATAGCGCACATTCCAAAACGTGCCCTTTGTCCCACGTTTTGGATAAATGCAATTGTTTTATAGTTTGTCCAGAAACTAAAGGTTTTTATTACCACGCTAAAATCTACCTCCCCCAAACATATTAGAAAACGTGCGAAGGCCTATAAAAACCTTCTTATAGAGATTAACCAGAGGACCAGACATTTTCAGGGATTTAGAAAATTTAAGCTTCGATTGTTCATGGGAGGAGCCAAGAAAGTTCAATCTCCCCCTTATTTGAATTAGAGGGAAGATTTAACCCCTCTTACAGATATATTATACTAGGAATGGTATAAATATCATTCTCCAGTAAGAAGTAAGAGAAAATAGAGTAGAGTGTTAAGCTATAAGTTCTTAAGTCTTAAGTTATTTCATTGTATTATTGTTTAATTAAATTGTTAAAACCAACTCGACTATTATTCGACAAACTACGTGCCTTGCGAATCCCGGTGAACATTACATTACAAGATCCCGAGATATTTAGATATATCTCATTTTAGAGTCTCAGTTTAGAGTTATTGAAGTCTGCGGTGGTTCACACCATAACCCTTCACAACATTGGTGGCAGCCCCATAACATTGGTAGCAGCTTCACAACAGTAGACGTATTTGCATGCTTCGTAGATTTCGAAAAGGCCTTTGATAAAGTAAACATAGTAAACTCATCTCAATCCTATGTGAGTCAGGAATTGACGACAGAGAAACAGATATAATAACAAAGCTATCATCATCAGCCTTTTATGTCCCACTGCTGGGCACCGGCCTCTTCTCTACCACATATCCAACCTTACCACTAATATTTGAATATGGGGGACCGACAGTTTTAACGTCGAATCCGGACGACAAATTTCCAGAGAAGGTGTTAGGCAGTTGAGACCCCACGGTTGCTTAAGCCGATTAGGGAATTGAGTGTGATGGGTTGCAGCCATTAGTTTTTCATTTTTGCTGCTATTTGGTTCTGTGGGGATTTAAACCCCAGCTGTCTGATTCAAAGGCCAAGTGCTTAGCTATCCGAGTCACCACCACACCTTCATCAAAGCCATACTTGCAACAAAAAGCCATTGTTCAGGTCGAAAACGAAACATCGGAAGAGTTCAAAAGAAGAAGAGAAGAAGTGCGAGAGAAGGTTGTATACTGTCGCCCCTCCTATTCAACATGTACTCAGAACATCTATTTAGAGAGGCATTGAACAACATGGAGGATGGCTATCTGAGCCACCACCACACCTTCATCAAAGCTATTGGCTCCGTGCGTAACCGCGCTTAGCGTCACCCGTGGCCAAAAAGACAACTTCGTCTCCAATAATAGTGTATAAAAACAACAGGCAAAAATAAAAAATAATTAAATTATTAAAATATACAATATTTAACAGCTAAAAAAATTTGTCAGTTATGTCAGGTCATAACCTGAGTCATAACCTGAGTCATAACCTGAGTCAGGTCATTTTATGGCCGCTTCCGTTCTTGCGAACGGAAGCGGCCAGGAAGATGTAATTAGTATATCTGCAACCAGCAGTGAAAACACTTTATGTATTATTATTACACTATTTTTTTATATTTTCTGTCATGTCTGACATTTCTTGTTATATTTTATATTTCCTGTCATTTCTTACCTTTCCTGTCATTTCTGACATTTTCTGTCATTTTTTATATTGCCTGTCATTTTTGAAATTTTCCATTCACTTGATGAATAATGATTTTCATTTTCTGAAATTTTCTGAAAAAAACGCCAAAAAAATCCATCATTTTGATTAGGAAAAAAGTTTTCATTTTCGGTTCTCTACGATCATCTCGGAAAGAAAAAATCCAAGCGAAATCACTTTCGGCGCACGGAAACTAGACGACAAGAAGAGAAAATATAATCAATGTGTAAATTGGAAAGAATCATTTTTTTATTGCGAATTCTGACATTTAAAATGTTACATTTGCTAACAAAATTTGACATTTTTGAAATTCTGTCATTTAAAGTTCGACATTTGTTAAAATTAAAAAAAATTTAAATTTGATATTTTTCTCAAAATTTGACATTCTGCCATTTAAAATTTGACATTTGTTATCAAAATTAGACATTTTAGAGATTCTGTCATTGAAAATTCGACATTAGTGAACATTAAAAAAAATTAAAACTAAAATTCGATATTTGTTATCAAAATTTGACTTTCTGACATTTAAAATTTGACATTTTTAAGATTCTGTCATTTAAAATTCGACATTTAAAAAAAAATCGAAATTTATTATCAAAATTTGACATTCTGACATTTAAAATTTGAAATTTCTTATCAAAATTTGACATTCAGACATTTAAAATTCGATATTTTTTATCAAAATTTGGCATTTTTGTCATTTAAAATTCGACTTATGTTATCAATATTTGATATTTTTGACATTATGACATTTGAAATTCGACATTTGTTATCAAAATTTGACATTCTGACATTTAAAATTTGACATTTGTTAACAAAATGTGTGTTTAAAGGATCATTTTTTTATTGCGAATTCTGACATTTAAAATGTTACATTTGCTATCAAAATTTGACATTTTTGAAATTCTGTCATTTAAAGTTCGACATTTGTTAAAATTAAAAAAAATTTAAATTTGATATTTTTCTCAAAATTTGACATTCTGCCTTTTAAAATTTGACATTTGTTATCAAAATTAGACATTTTAGAGATTCTGTCATTGAAAATTCGACAAGAGTTAACATTAAAAAAAATTAAAACTAAAATTCGATATTTGTTATCAAAATTTTACTTTCTGACATTTAAAATTTGACATTTTTAAGATTCTGTCATTTAAAATTCGACATTTAAAAAAAAATCGAAATTTATTATCAAAATTTGACATTCTGACATTTAAAATTTGAAATTTCTTATCAAAATTTGACATTCAGACATTTAAAATTCGATATTTTTTATCAAAATTTGGCATTTTTGTCATTTAAAATTCGACTTATGTTATCAATATTTGATATTGTTGACATTATGACATTTGAAATTTGACATTTGTTATCAAAATTTGACATTCTGACATTTAAAATTTGACATTTGTTAACAAAATGTGTGTTTAACAACTTTTTTATGAAACATTTTATTGAATGTTTGAATGTGAATTGTTAAAACTCAAATTTAAAGTTTATTTCTCGAACTTTTGATTGATTATTGTTGTCAAAATGCAAATTGCGAGTTTAGAATCCTGCTGTCACACTTAAAATTGACATTTCTTATCAAATTTTGTATTTAAACCTTTGTTGTCAAAATTTTTGTTTGTGAAATTTTGACTTTCTGTTTCAAGCTTTAAATTGTATACCATATATTAATTATCAGGAAACACGTCATCGGCAACCTACAGTTTACCGCTAACAATGCAGCTGTCACAATAGCCGAGACAGTTTCATACCTGGGCTGCACCCTGAATAAGAACTGGTATCACTCTAATAAGATGCCGAATCGAAAATGGAAGAGGTACATTTAACAAGATGCATAACATATTGTGCGGTCACAGTGATGAACGCGTAACATATTTAGTGGTCACAGTGGTGTAGTGATGAACGCATCCGCTAGCTATACATTAGATCCCGGGTTCAATCCCCGGCCAAGCCGTGAAAATTTGCACGGAACTATGCTGTGGCCACCTCGTGGAAAGGAAGGGCAAACTACCACGAGTAATTCTGCCTAGTAAACCTCTCAACTATTGCCTTTCGAAACCGGCGATAAACTGCTAGGTCTAGTATATTAGTGGATGATGCGTTCCACAGCTATGCGCGAGAGGTTGCCTAAGCTCTCGGAGAGTACGGCACCCTAAGAAGAGTGACATACTGTGTAACCTATCTCTCAACATCCATACCGGAATAAGAATTTTAAAATGCTATGTACTCTCGACCCTCCTATATGGGTCAGAAGCGTGGACCCTTACCGACACCTCATGATTGAACTCTATTTAACAAAGACAAACTAAAATATGCGACAACAAATCGGGGTGGTTTTGCCACATACCTTCTAGTTTTTTTTTTCTAACCAATGTGGGTGCAGGGGGGTTAGCCCTTAAAACACTGCGGCCCATTGGCCAATTGTATTTCCCCACATTGTTTCGTTAATTCAAATAGATCCAGTCCCTTTATCAGGTTCAGGATTCTATGCGCCATATTTTTCACGGGGACTCTCTCAGCTGTAATATCAAGCTTGTGTCTCCTACGTGCAATTGCTTCACAGTGGAAGATTATATGGGCGGCAGTTTCTTCCTCCTCATAGCATAACCTGCATAAAGGTTCATCTTTTCAGATACCCATTTTATGCAGGTGTTCTCGTAGTGGGCAATGTCCTGCAAGTAGGCCTACGTCAATTGCGATCATTGCTTCCTTGGTAGTTGCAGGATTTCAGCAGTTAGAGTTTCCGATAGGTTTACTAACATTTGTTTGCTGTGTGTCAGTCCATTCAAATTGACCCACTATAGACGGTGTTTAGTAGTACCTTCTAGTTACAAAATGTCTTCCTTTCCTGCTCTGTTGAAATGATCCTCCTGTCGCCAACTGATTCAAAGGAGGAAACGGGAAGGAATAAAGACACGAAGGATATTCGGCGGAGAACCCTTGCAAAGTACCCTTCAAGAAAATGAGCGTGGTCGCATGCCGGCCGAGATAAAACGTGCACTCTTTTAACACACTCGCCGGGCTAAACGTACTATTTCTCGATGCGACTCAAATCACGCCACCTCTAAACCGCGCGGTTTTATACCTAATTCTTTTTATAATCGCTACGCGATTTTGAATTCGATGCGCGCGATCAGCACCTGGCGGAATTAATTGATCGTGCTATTGACAATCGTACGTCCTCTTTTGACAGGCTGTAAAAGTATTTAAAATGGGCCAGAACACCTCATTCCAGAATGCGAAATCGTCAATTATAGCTATGCCGTTTCAAATCACTTGAAATTAAAGGATATTACTCCAATAACATCGGACCCTTTGTAGCGCATTTGAGATGTGGTGCAGTCGCCGCATACTCAGAATCCCATGCATACACCACGTGCCAAACGACACGGTACTGCAACGCATCGTTGGACAACTGGAATACCTACCAAACGTCAAGCGCAGGAAATTGGAATAATTCGGACATATCATGCGAGGTGAAAAATACCACGTTCTTCAACTCATCCTACAGGGGAAAATAGGGGGCCGCAGGTCAGCAGGACACAGGCGAATATCGTGGCTGTGAAATTTACGAACATGGACCGGAATGGCATCAATAGCTCTATTCAGAGCGGCAGTGAATAGAGTGATTTGGACCAACGTGATTTTTGGGCCAGTGATTTGGGCCAGCTTCCACAGAGGAGAGGCACTTTAAGAAGAAGAAGAAAGCGTGGATACTACTACTATTCGTGTCCAGATCACACTATGTCCTTTCAAAAGTTTTCGGTTCTAATGGCCTTGTCATTTGCTAAAATTAGGTCGTTGAATGTGCAGCTCTGTCCCATGTCGGTGCCGGTCAGCAGGTGTGGAGGATTCTGGAATTTTCCGCATAAACACTGAGGGTTTTCGTCCTCTGGTAGCATTCCCCATTTTTGCAGGTTTCCTCTGCACCTCGAGACTCCTGTACAAAGTCTGTTGAACGTTCTCCAGATTGGGTATGGGAAAAAATGTTTTTTTTTACTTTTCTTGATTGCTGCGGCACCCCAGACAAACGCTCGCGGCACCCCAGGGTGCCGCGGCACCCAGTTTGAGATTCACTGCTCTAGCAGAACAGTTGATTGCTGTGGGTAACAAGCAAGTGCAAAAAAACCTAAGAAATCTGCTGGACGTCCAGCCAAAACAATGAAACTTATGCTCAATGTTGGAGATCACCTCCCAGTTGAAGGTAGCTCCGGCAGATGTGCGAACTGTTCAGGAAAGGGCTAAGAAACCAAAACCTTGTCTACAATGTGAAAAGCTGCTCTGTGTAAGATGTGCTTTACGCCTTAGCATTCATAAATATAAGATCACACTGTAATTATAAGAATTAAAATTTTGAAAAAGCAATACTTACATTCATACTAACCCTTGGAACCCATACTATTATATTTCATACTAACCCATACATCCCAATACAAAATACCAATAGGACTATATTTTCCACCACCCCCACAAGCATCCCCTATACAAAAAAGTAAGTTGAGCTATAACTGATGTTTTTTAGACATAATAAGGCCAAAAATCATAAAAGGGTATATCATCTGATAAATAAAATAAATAAAATTGGTAGCGAAAGGGTTAAACGGTTTAAACGAGTGTATCCCAAACTTTTTTGTGCCATGCCCCACCTAAGCCGTTCTTAAATTCTTAAGCCCCCCTATGTAACACATACATAATTTTTAATATGAAGAAATTTAATTGTTTACTTAAGAAACTTAAATGATAGGTTTTAGGAAGAAATCACTAGGAAATTGTTAATGAAACACAGTAAGTAAATTTTCAAAACATTCAACGAAAAACTGAAATTCAAATTTGAAATAATTTTGATTGAAGACTTTTCTATTATTTATATATTGAGTTTGAAGATTTTGATATTATTAAGTAATAACTTTTGTATCTTTTCTTCAAAGATTATAATTTTTAGAAAATCATTGTATATGTCGTAGTCATATGGTGTAATCCGTCAGATTGTGTAAAACAGAGTCATTTCATGATGTGACGGCAGTTCATGTATTACACGATAGGACTAGGCAGTTCATGAAACTGCCACATATATGTTGTTTTATAATGTTTATTTATCTCCTTTTTATTACTTTTGATAATTAAGAAAAGTAGTTTTATACTAACAATTGATTGCACTTAGTCATTTCGTGAAACGACAAAACGGTAAGTAATTCAGATTGTTTAATTGTAGCTAAATATAATGCCTAATGGTGTATGGTTAGCCTAAAGTCGGTGGTTTCGTAAACTACAAAACTACACGATCTGCCGTCAGATCATGAAATGACTGTTTTACACAATCTGACGGATGTCTCTATGTGACTACGACATATACATACCCTCAACAAAGTTGAAATCATTAGTATGTATAACTTATCTTTCTATAAAAAAAATATTAAAAACAACTACTGCACTGGCAAACACCACGACCGACATTGAATTACATAAGAAAGTTTTTGGGTCCTATATAACCCAATTTTGTTGGGAGAATTACAGGGTTATAAATCATTTTATTTATAATTTTAATTTGTTGTTAATGATAAAGCCATACTGATGAAGCCAAAAGAAACGCGTATATGGATTATGTTCATTAATTAATTGTTAATTATCTTTCGTATTTGATCAGGACATTGTTTTTTGACAAAAGTACAGGGTTATATAGAACCCAAAAACTTCCTTGTTGTAATTCAATGTCGGTCGTGGTGTTTGCCAGTGAAGTAGTTGTTTTCAAGAAATTTTTTTTATAGAAAGATTAATTTTACTAATGATGTCATCTTTGTTGACGATATGTAAACAATGATTTCCTAGAAATCATAATTTTTGAAGAAAAGATACAAATGTTACTATTAATAAAGACTTTTCTTTATTAATTTATTATATTAATTTAGTGAAATCCTTGCGCTTTATACTTGCTGCAAAGAGATTTTATGTTAGGTTCCAATTTGGTTAGCTTGTCTCAAGTCTGCCCGTTGAGTTATATCCATACGATTTCTTTTTTTTCCAGTAAATCATTTACAGTACTAAATCCACATTCAGCTAAATATGGAAACGGTAACAATATTGATGTTCTCTTTTTCAAATTTGTCTTTTAAGTTTGAAAGTAATTCAAATCTAAATTAACATGAGCACTGTTTTTGGCTCAAATTCGCCTCAAGACGGCCTCGTAACATTGATTAGTTGGTTAAGCATTGCTGGCATAAAAAAAACCGGGCAAGTGCGAGTTGTGACTCGCGCACAGAGGGTTCCGTACAAACTTGTGAGTAAGGTATCTTTTTTTTGTGGAGGACGTAGCAAGCACATTCAGTTAACTGACAAGTGGCCCTCCTGAAATCACGACCATCTTAGTACGGCTGCAAGCATAACGTCAAGATGTCGCTGTCGTACGATGGAATTCTACCCTATATTTTATTACCATGCATCCCCCATTCACTATGAGTGTTTAGGGTTTCTGGAACTTTACTATTTGTTTTTAATGCTCAATTTTGCCTGTGTACCTATATACCCTGTATAAAGGTATACAGGGTAGTTTTTTTAAATAACGCGAATATTTTTAAACTTATAAAAAGAAAACTTTATTTTAGTATTACACTAATTCACTAACTTATATTAAGATCTAACTATTTCTAGATCTAATATAAACTACTATATTAACTATTTCTAGATCTATTTCGATACTCTTAACATTCAGTTGTTCAATTGCTTTTGGGCAATTGACTACCAAAAAATATAGCTCGTACGTGATTGAAGTACATGTAGATTATAAACAAAAATTAGACGAAATATAATATATACAGAATGTTACGGGACTTGAGTATGTCGCATGTCGGTTATAAACAAGCAAAATTTAGACATAATATATACCCTGTATATATTATGTATATAGAGCGTACGTGATGAAATGCATAACGAATATAAACAAAGAAAATTCAGAGTAAACAGCTTGGTGCTGACACATATTTTTTAACCTTCGGACCTAACCGAGAAGGACATAACCGAGGAGGACCTAACTGTATGCAACCCATATGTTACTGATACCTGACAATACCACGCAACACATTACCATTAGTGAATTTTCATAAGTTTCTAGTAGTAAATTCCCATTTTTCTTGTAATTAAATAACATATTTACGGTTTTCTGATTTTTTCCCTTTACATGTGCTGTAAGACCCCGCTTCTTGCCAAATTTCATGATTCTAACTTAACGGGAAGTACCCTATAGCTTTTGATTCCCTTGTGAAATCGCTAAATATGCGACATAAACGGTCATATCTTTTGATCGCGTTGACGTACAAGTTTGATTTTTTCACAGCTGAAAGGGACCGCAGACCCGAATATTTGATACAAATTTCAACTTGTTACCTCTGCGCGTTCCTGAGAAAAATGGTCTTGACAGACAGACTGTCATACAGATAGATAGACAGACAGACAGACAGACGGACAACAAAGTGATCCTATAAGGGTTCCGTTTTCGGTACAGAACCCTAAAAACATAAAATATCCACTGAACGGTCGCAAAGTCTTGTTCTTATTTTGGACACAATATTGCTTAAAATTGAATTTGATAGTTGAATTTTATAGTTTTCAGAGCATTAAATAACAAATCTAAGTTATTGGATCTTTTATTCGTTGACAAACTAATAGACACACAAAGACACACTAATACTGAATTTTAGAAAAACCCTGATCATAGCATTGAAAATATTTACCCTAATGCAATTAAACAATCGGCCGTAATTTTAAAATTTACATTTATTATCGTGTTGTTAGCAAATACCATAAGTGCCGGTTGCGCTGTGAGGAAAGAGGGTCGGAATCGGTAAAATAACATCGTACGGAACATAAACGGACTTAAAATAATTTTTCATAGTAATTTGAATTCTTTAAAACCGGTTTTCTTAATTTAAAAACCGGTTTTCGAGTGTGTCAAATTTATTTGAAAAAACCGGGTTTGAAAAACCGTCAAACCCTAATCATAATCGTCTTGTTCGCTTTCTTTTTATAAGTTTCAATATAATCACGTAATTTAGACGTATCACACAAAACAATGAAAAACGTTGTCTATAATTGTGATAGTTCAAGCAGTGTTTGTGCTTATTATTAAGGGTACTTGCCTTTAGAGGAGAAATATTATGAAATTGCATTATGGGGATTAGTTTGTCTCTAACCATAGTAACTTTTTTTTATTGTGGTTTGCTGGAAACTCGCACTAAACCCCCTTTTCCACTTGACTTTTCAGTATGCGCCACCCCAGTTACGGGTATTTTGTATTCCTTCAGGATGGGCTGCCCGGACGGTTAGTGCCTCCCTGATTGAAAATGCCTCCTCGGCGGGACCTTACCGAGGAGGACCTAACTGTATGCAACCCATATGCTTCTGGTGCCTGACAATACCACGCACCACATTAGTGTATTTTCTTTCATAAGTTTCTAATAGTAAATTCGCATTTTTTTTGTAATTAAACTACATATTTACGGTTTTCATTTTTCCCTTTACATGTGCTGTAAGACACCGCTTCTTGCCAAATTTCAGGATTCTAGCTCCACGGGAAGTACCCTATAGGTTTTGATTCCCTTGTGAAATCGCAAAATATGCGACGTAAATGGTCATATCTATCGATCGCGTTGACTTACAAGTTTGATTTTTTTTTTCACAGCTGAAAGAGACCGCAGACCCGAGTATTTGATACAAATTTCAACTTGTTATCTGCGCGCGTTCCTGAGAAAAATGGTCTTGACAGACAGACAGACGGACAGACAGACAGACAGACAGACAGACAGACGGACAACAAAGTGATCCTATAAGGGTTCCGTTTTAGGTGCGGAACCCTAAAAACAAAAAGGAAACCGCTCATCGTGGACAGCGGGTATGAACCCAAATTTAATTTTAAATAATTTAATTTTAAAGCATCCGGGGGTTCCCGCGGAGTCTGCCGTCTGCGGCAGGGAGGTTAACTTGACGACGCCAAAAACCTAGTTGATATTTTGGTCTCGCCAAACGAATTTATAACAATTATTTATGAATTTGCTTTTTTCTTTCAATTTTGGCACCGAAATCTAGCAATAAATTTAAATGGGCAGGAGCAAAAGGATTAAACTCGTGGCCAGTCCATTTTCGAATTGCCCCTTTAACAATCAAATTGCCCCCATGTGGGGCGTGGGCCCCTCGTTGGGAAACACCGGTTTAAACTATATCTTGAGTCAGACTCCCTTTCTGATCGTAAATATTCAAATGGATTTTGTACAACGCGGTTTCCAAAAGTTTTCAACTAAATGTTAAAATAATTGGGAGCTCAACGTGTTTGAATATTTTTTTATCTCAGAGACAGCACGAGATATATGTGACTAGTTGGAAACATAAGTATAAGAAGTGAAAGATGTGACTGAGGTTTCGAACGTGTAGACAAGAATAATAAAATTCTTTATATTTTGAATAAATACAGTTCGTTAGTTCAATTTTCATAATATTTATAGCTTTTATATATTAATTAAATTTTGAAGAGAGAAAATTGGAATTTTCTCTAAAAATGCCGAAATAGTACGCCTCACTATTTGCACATTATGTCGTCCTAATGGACTACTGAAAGTGTACAAAGTTTGAAGAAAATCCGTGATCCAGACGTCGTAAGTTCCCCTTGTAAGATTAAGTAAAATGTGATTATTAATAATTTGAGAAAATCGCGAAGTTTTCTTAAAAATCTAAAACAATTTTATGTGCCAAAAACCAAAAAGGTATATTCACCAATTAATTTGAGGCATTCAGTAAAATCCTTTGAGGAACTTTGCATGAATTATTCACCTAAAATTAATTCCACATACTTAGAACCAATTAAAATTCAATTACTTGCCCGCAGTGTTCGAACTACCAACTTTACAGTTCATTTTTAAATTATTCCTACCCCCTGGAATGAAGTTATTTTGTTATTTATTTTCGTGTGAAATGAAGCGCGGAAAAAATTCACTTGCCATGGACGTGCTGGAATTTGGTGCGTTTTAATGCTCGTGTTATATTGACGTTGCCGTTTTAATTAGGGAATTTAACCGAAGAGATTGTTTATTCTCGAAACCACCGGCAAAATCAGAATATATTGCTAAAACATATTTTCCGCGAAATCGTTTCAAATAGAAATAATAATATTTAATAATTCCAGGAATTATTATTCAAATGCAGTTTGATCAAAGGAAAGCAAGGTCTTTCAATTTGCTGAGCTCTACATATTGACAAAACCAATGTTATATTATGGAGAATTATTTTTTTAAATTTTTGTTTGAATTTTAAAATGTGTTTAAATGTAATTCCAATTAATTGCCTCTTTATTCCGCGACGTACAATTATGGGTGCCGAAAGCCAAAACACCGTTCTACAATCTACGGAAAAATCTAAAACATTCATCAGGGCGCTGCAAAAATATGGCCGTTTTACTATCGTCACTTGTTTCCTACAATACGGCGAGTTTGGGCGCGCGTCGCGACGGTTGCAGACGACGCAGCGCGATGCCGCTTGCAGTAGAAGATAAAACGTTCAATTTCCTGCGGGAATCGCGCGAAACCGTTCCCTCAGAGCTCAAGTTGGCGATTTCTTTGGAGTTTTCCGGGACATCAAAAAAAACGTGGTTTTTATGGCGCCGCGATGCCAGCTTCGGCGCAATCGCAAATAAACTCCCAAACAAACTAATAGGTTCTATGGCCGACAGAATGGTGCCGGGCCGGTTCCGATCCATCAATTGGTTCGGACGTACTAGATACCACCGCAAAACGCCTCTGGTTTTTTTTTCACTTTTTGCGCTTTTTTCAATTTAAACTGCCACAGATTCGCAAAAAGTCGTCGCAGTTTAAAACTTCTTGCGGGAATGGCTGCGGGAAAGTGTTCTGAAGAGAACAAACGTAACCTACGACCTGGAGCTCTTTAAATAAGTGCGGGTTATATAAGTGTTATAATTTATTTTTTAAAATTTTGTTTGAATTTTAAAATGTGTTTAAATGCAATTCCAATTAATTGACTCTTTATTCCGTGACGTCCAATTATGGGTGCCGAAAGCCAAAACACCGTCCTACAATCCACGGAAAAATCTAAAACATTCATCGGGGCGCTGCAAAAATATGGCCGTTTTACTATCGTCACTTGTTTCCTGCAATACAGCGAGTTTTGGCGGGCGTCGCGACGGTTGCAAACGACGCAGCGCGATGCCGCTTGCAGTAAAAGACGAAACGTTCAATTCCCTGCGGGAATCGCGTGAAAACGTTCCCTCAGAGTTCAAGTTGGCGATTCCTTGGAAGTTTTCTTGGATATCAAAAAAACGTGGTTTTTATGGCGTCGCGATGCCAGCTTCGGCGCAATCGCGATTAAACTCCCTAACAAACTAATAGGTTCTATGGCTGACAGAATGGTGCCGGCCCGGTTCCGATCCATCAATTGGTTCGGACGTACTAGATACCACCGCAAAACGCCTCTGTTTTTTTTTTCACTTTTTGCGCTTTTTTCACTTAAAACTGACACAGATTCGCAAAAAGTCGACGCAGTTTAAAACTTCTTGCGGGAATGGCTGCGGGAAAGTGTTCTGAAGAGATCAAACGTAACCTACGACCTGGAGGACCTTCAAATAAGTGCGGGTTATATAAGTGTTATAATCTTTTTTTATTTTTTTTGAATTTTAAAATGTGTTTAAATGTAATTCCAATTAATTGACTCTTTACTCCGCGACGTCCAATTATGGGTGCCGAAAGCCAAAACACCGTTCTACAATCGACGGAAAAATCTAAAACATTCATCGGGGCGCTGCAAAAATATGGCCGTTTTACTATCGTCACTTGTTTCCTGCAATACGGCGAGTTTGGGCGAGCGTCGCGACGGTTGCAGACGACGCAGCGCGATGCCGCTTGCAGTAAAAGATGAAAAGTTCAATTCCCTGCGGGAATCGCGCGAAACCGTTCAAGTTGGCGATTCCTTGGGAGTTTTCCCGGACATCAAAAAACGTGGTTTTTATGGCGTCGCGACGCCAGCTTCAACGCAATCGCGATAAAACTCCCAAACAAACAAGTAGGTTCTATGGCCGACCGAATGGCGCCAGTCAGGTTCCGATCCGTCAATTGCTTCAGACGTTCTAGGTACCACCGCAAAGCGACTTTGGATTTTTTCACTTTTTGCGCTTTTTTCACTTTAAACTGCCACAGATTCGCAAAAAGTCGTCGCAGTTTAAAAATTCTTGCCGGACTGGCTGCGGGCAAGTGTTCTGAAGAGAACGAACCCAACCTACGACCTGGAGCCCTTCAAATAAGTGCGGGTTATATAAGTGTTATAGTTTTTTTTTAAATTTTGTTTGAATTTTAAAATGTGTTTAAATGTAATTCCAATTAATTAACTCTTTATTGAGCGACGTTCAATTATGGGTGCCGAAAGCCAAAACACCGTTCTACAATCCACGGAAAAATCTAAAACATTCATCGGGACGCTGCAAAAATATGGCCGTTTTACTATCGTCACTTGTTTCCTGCAATACGGCGAGTTTGGGCGGGCGTCGCGACGGTTGCAGACGACGCAGCGCGATGCCGCTTGCAGTAAAAGATGAAAAGTTCAATTCCATGCGGGAAGCGCGCGAAACCGTTCCCTAAGAGCTCAAGTTGGCGATTCCTTGGAAGTTTTCCGGGACATCAAAAAAACGTGGTTTTTATGGCGTCGCGACGCCAGCTTCGGCGCAATCGCGATTAAACTCCCAAACAAACTAATAGGTACTATGGCCGACCGAATGGCGCCGATCCGGTTCCGATCCGTCAATTGGTTCGGATGTTCTAGGTACCACCGCAAAACGCCTCTGTTTTTTTTTCACTTTTTGCGCATTTTTCACTTTAAACTGCCACAGATTCGCAAAAAGTCGTCGCAGTTTAAATTTTCACCGGAATAGCTGCGGGCAAGTGTTCTGAAGAGAACGAACCCAACCTACGACCTGGAGCCCTTCAAATAAGTGCGGGGCGTCCGTGGAAGTGATTGCAAAAACGGCAAATAAAAAAAAAAAAAATTTTTCTTGCACCAGGTGAACGGGACGTCGCAGCTAGAGGATCCGAAAAAAAAATTCAGATCCGACGAAAAATGCACCTCAGAGGTCAAAATATCGTGATTTTAGTTTTGGGTCTGGTGCGTCCGAACCTGGGGGAGTCGAGTCGCGCAAACGGCACCGCGGTACAAAAATGTACAATCCCGTTTTGCGCCGCCACTTCCGTCGGGCTGTTTCCGCAAAAACCACGATTTTCGGGTGGGTTTTTTGTCCCCCAGGAGAAATTCGGGAACGCCACACGTCAGTCGTGTCAGAATTGATCGAAATTTACGATTCCGTCGTGACTTGGCGATTCAGGGAGAACGCTTCTCGACATGGACCCGAAAATTTTGCATTAAAAAAATTATCACTTTTACGGAGGACGCGGATAAGATGCCCACGGAAAATGGAATTCACGCAAGGATTCTGGTAGAAAACTTTGAGACGCGTCCTCAGACATCACGACGGTTATCGGTTATCTGCGACGATCTTCACATTTTTCTGCGAATCCAGGTCCACCGACTAAAAGGCCGCCCCCGGCGGCCTCCTCGCTCTGAGAGAGTCGGTGCATCAAATTGTTGTAGTCAAAGCAGAGACGAGCGAACCCACGTACGGCGATTTGCGATGAGACCTCCGGGTCGCGTCATTTAGGCGTCCAAAAATGGACGAAATTTTTGCAAAAAAAAATCACTTTGGTTAAAATGTGCTTTAAGACATGACATGTATAGGCAACCCACCGTACGCATTATGCGCATACGCATAGGGAGCAAAACACAAAGGCGTAGGGAAAATAAATTTGAAGGGGGTATATAAAAATTCTTTAAAATGATAATAAACCCCAACAACTCTAACCTAACCGGAGTTAAGCCAACGGTCCTTTTTCGGCCGCTTTTTCCTATATTGAATCGAGAGTTCGCGCTGCCGCGCGTATGTTGTATGATTTATCTTGCCGCTTTGCGGTAGGCAACCTAATCTGACCGGGGTTAAACCAAGAGTCTAATAAGTTTCAACTTGTCAAATAAATTCTTCGTACTAACCTTAAATAATGTTATGTTTCGTTTATCCTTAAATAGATTTGCAAAATGATAATAAACTTGTTATATGAATTCGTCGTCGTCACCTTAAATAAAAATGCGTATCCAACGGTTTACGCGCCACTGGAAGTTTTATGTCAATTTCCGTTAGAAAACTCACCAATGCGCATAGGCATAATGCGTGCGGTGGGTTGCCTATACAAGTCATGTCTTAAAGCACATTTTAACCGTCACTTTTTGGCGCTTTGAAAAAAAATTAAGTAAAAATATGGAAAAGTGAGGTGACAGTCGGGCGACGTTCCGGACACGCCGGTGCCGGTGGCAAGTCCGTGCGACGAAAACTATCCGAGTTATGGGTGAATTTGTAAAAATCTTGTAAAAATAGGTACAGCCGCCCCCGGAGACGGTAGGTTGTTGAAATTATTTTTAGAATTTAATTTCATTTTTTGCAAATCAATTGTGCGAAATTTTGTAAGGATAGAACACTTTGAAATATTTTTAATTTTTTTTCCAAAAAATCATCTTTTTTTGACCCCTTTTTAGTTCAGTGACGGCTCGTTACTCTTAATTGATAATTAAATTAAATTAATTGCCCTACACTTGTGTCTAAGATCAAGACACCTAGCACAAGTAGGCTGTGGGAAGAGGTACAGGTCCTAGTAGGACTTTAGCACCATTAAGAGAGAGATGTATTCAGAAAAGATTAGGTATTCTGTTATCTCGTTCTGAAAGAATCTAGAAGTTTAGGAAGGAAATTTACACCCTTATAATGTATTCATTCGGCGGTTGCGTATTTATAATTCTTAAACGTAGGTCGGCAGTGTATAATAGAAACAACGTTGGCGCCAGAATGCTTCCTTGGGGAACCCCAATATTTGTAGTTAAAACGCCTGACTGGCCAACTACATTACCACTCCTCACAGAAACATACTGTTTTCGGTTTGAAAGGTAAGATTGAATCCATCTCGAAACTTTCCCCCTGATTCCATAATTATATAGTTCATTTATTAATATGTTATGGGGGACTTTAGCACCTTTAAGAGAGAGATGTATTTAGAAACGATTAATATTCTGTTATCTCGTTCTGAAAGAATCTGGAAGTTTAGGAAGACTCATCAATGAGGAAACCCTTAAAAATTACACCCTTATAATGTATTCGGCGGTTGCGTATTTATAATTCTTAACAATCGTAGGTCGGCAGTGTATAATAGAAACAAAGTTGGCGCCAGAGTGCTTCCTTGGGGAACCACAATATTTGTAGTTAAAACGCCCGACTGGCCAACTACATTACCACACCTCACAGAAACATACTATTTTCGGTTTGAGAGGTTAGATTGAATTCATCTCTAAACTTTCCCCCTGATTCCATAATTATATAGTTCATTTATTAAAATGTTATGGGAGACTTTAGCACCTTTAAGAGAGAGATGTATTCAGAAAAGATTAGGTATTCTGTTATCGTATTCTGAAAGAATCTGGAAGTTTAGGAAGACTCATCAATATTCACGTGAGTGTATAAAGCAGAGCTGATCTTTAATGTAATTGCGGCTTAATTAAAAACTCGAAGCTGCGACCGTTTAATATTTCTTTCTGCTATTCAAAAGTACTTCAAACGCACTCATTTAGTAGTAATTAGATTTATTGAATCAATGGGTATGAGGAGGGAAGAATTTTATAGAATATATATATTCAGATTTAGTTGCGTGATTTCGCGAGATTCTTAACAAACGTATGAAATGTGATAGCGGGGAAAAGCCGTAGCAAAATATTTCCGTAAACTAACTATATTTAGAAGCTAATTACATTATTATTCTTAATGAAGAAATTGTGTGATCTATTTTTACCCTGCACTAGAACTAAATGAGAATATCGAATCAGAAACTATATATAGCAAACAATACTTGTTGGTTCAGCAAATATACACACGGACAATTTTAAGCTGCTTATAGCAAACAATACATACACATTAATTCATTGAAACAAATAATTTCGCAATTTACAAATTAAATCTAGAAAAAAGGAATGTTTCACGCTCAATATTTTTGTTGTTGGCGGAATAGCCACAAATGGAGAAATTGCGTTTATAAGTTTCGTAAAGTGTGTCGTAAAGGATTATTGCATAGATACTTACCTATCTGGAAAGCCTCCAAGTGTGTCTAAGTAGAATCATATGGATGTTGAAAAGCTCGCAGCAACTCTTGTTGGAACTCGAGTGGGATAATTAGTTTTGCATCTGTAATAAAGACATTGCTTGTAAAATTGTTACTACATATTTCAATTTAATTTTGAAAAAGCTTTTATAAAATAGTTTATCTACGACCACTATTGTAAATGCTCGTTAATGTACAGTTCGTGGACTATGTAAATACATCATAACACACTCGTATGTAATAGTCCTCGATTAATGATAAGTTATGATTGATAACACACACGTGCGTTTGGTTTACGATTCGTTTATTGGTTGAGAGCTGCTACTACATGCTCATACGTTCAGCGCTACCCGTGCCACAATTCAAACTAACGGAAATTGAGTGCTCATAAATAAGAGTGCTCATAGATGCTCTATGTGCATCTATGAGCACTCTTATTCCAGTTTAACCCAAATTAGTAGTAAATAATAAGGTTATAACGTTATAACGCTTATAACGTTAAATAATGATAATTAAATAAACATAACTTAAACCTTTCTGCCCTGGCGGTGGCAATTGCCACCGCAATATTTACATGTCTCTACTTATTATGACAATCCATATTTTTGCTGTTTATCACTAGATGTCACTTCAACATAGCCTCCTAAACAAAATACATGCGCAGTTTGCACATTACTTGATTAGTGTTGTGTTTAAATAAAGGTAGAAACACACTGGTCCCACGTACGCAACGCATGCCACGCATTACGATATCTGGACTCTGAAAAACTATGCCATAGAAACACACTTATCGTATGCAGCGAAATCATACGCCTCACACGCAACGTCGATCTGGGATGTCCAGATCGGCGTGGGAAGGTGGAGGGGATGTTCGTACGATATCCACGCGTGTGATCAGTGTGTTTCTAGAACTAGAAGCGTAGCACGTGTTAAACAAATAGACTGTTGGTGCAAGCGTTCTGTTGTCAAAATAGTTAAGATGGGAGATGAACAGCTGATAGTTTTAATTTGTATTTTAGACATGCGAAACTGTATATTAGACATGATCAAACTGTATTTTAGACATGCGAAAGTACACCAGTAATCGTTCTTCGTCAGATTTCAGTTTCTGCATTAATGTATGGTATTCTCCAACTTTTTCTCTTTGTTTATTTATCTCATGAATCCAATATCTTCTCTTCTTAAGGAGGAGTATTTTTATAATTGTGCCAAAACTACCTGATTTACTACGGCAATTTTTTTTGAGAAACTGAAATGACTTAGACATTTGCGGTTTTTGCCAAATGTTTATTCATCTTTTGTCTACATGGGATTTTTTCAACATATAATAAACAAAATGGCGGCTCCGCGAAGTAGGATGGAAGGAACATGTTAATCAGCTCAACTCTGTTTCCAAATCGAGACATGCACAAGGCAACATGGAGTTCCCCAGATGGCAACACAAACAATCAAATTTACTATGTGTTCATTAACAGACGATGGGCCACAAATATACTTGACGTAAGAACACAGATAGGGGCCCGTTGTGGCTCAGACCACTCACTAGTACGTATTAAATATCAATGTCAAATCAGAACACAAGCACGCACCTAGTCTAAATATCAAGGCGTTACGAATAGAAGCAAACAAGTACAAAATAAAAACGAGCATACGTGGTCTGTTAGAAAAGTATCCGACCATATTTTTTAAAACCTAATGGATTTGAATCAAGCGCGCTTGCATGAGCCGACCTTGAACCCTCGTGCGCATGCGTAAATTTTTTCCCGCCTGTAGATAGCGTAAGTTGCTGTCGAGCAGTGTTCGAGTGACGTAGTGTGTAGTGCTCTCGTCGGTTTTTCAATGCAAGCAAAATGACGGAAGGACTATAGGGAGTACTTTAGGGATGTTCTACGTTGGCTACGTGATGCTCTGGAGTTGTGGTCATCAAGAAATTGGCGACTCCATCACGACAATGCTTCAGCACATTCTTCGCACTTGGTTCACAATTTTTTGATAAAAAAACAGACTCTTCTGGTTTCACAGGCTCCATACTCTCCAGATATGCCCCCCTGCGACTTCTAGCTATTCCCAAAAGTCAAGAGGCCATTGAAACGAACGCGATTTCAGACAAAAGTCGATTCCGAAGGATCCTTTTTCGGAATGCTTTCAATAATGGCGGCACCGCTGGGAGAAGTGTGTGGAGTGCCAAGGAGACTACTTTGAGGGTGATTAGGTTTTCAACGCTCCAGGTATGCCAGTTTTTTTTTTAACGGCTTAAGCTCGGATACTTTTCTAACAGACCACGTATATGAAAATATATATATAAATGTAGAGAAAGGAAGAGATATTGAGTCTATGTGGAACACGGTGAAGAACATAGTAAAGAACTCGACACAGGAAGTACTAGGAATTAGACACAATAAGCAAAATAGACCTGAGTGGTATGACGATGAATGTTGAGAAAGCATCGAACAATGAAACAACGCCCATAAATGAATGCTTCAAATAGAAACAAGCGAACGAAGGGAAGCATTCAAACGAGAACTACAAAAATCGGATAAACTTTGTAGACAAAAGAAGCGCAAATTCGAAAACGAACAAATTCTAAATATGGAAAAAGATTTTCGAGCATACAATGCTAGAGATGCGTACAAATATCTGAAGCAGAGCACTTAGTGCTCATCCACGTTGACTCGCGGACGCAGTGGCAGGCGCAGTCACGAAATATCAAACATATGGCGTAAGTAGGGAAAGATCCTTCGTTCTAGACCACTCCGCCTTATGGGAAATTACCTGTAAAATCTAAGCCTACCCCTCCGTACGAGAAATCATAAACCAAATAGTTCTGAATGTGGCCGAGCGAGTATGTGTAGATGGCGCCAGCGCTAGGCAGGGGGGCGCCGGTGGGAAAGGGATTTAGACGACATTAACGGACAAGAGCGGACAATACCGGACACGAATAGACTAGCGGGAAAATTCAAAATGGATTGCGGGATGGCGAGTATAGAAATAAACACTGTTCCTTGGAGTTATGAGAATGTGTTTATCCTATTAATAACCCGTGCAAAGAATCGTGATAAAGTTAAAACCGTCGAGTTGACATTTTCCTGAACGTGCCCATAGAAACACTGTTAGTTTCTTGTAATTGTTCTATGTTTATTCTAGAAACGTGACCGTAGAAATAAACATTTTCATTTTCTTGGAATTAATGTGTTTATCCTATTAAGAGTTAGACCTAGTTTTTGATGAACCCGTGCAAAGAATCGTGGGAAAGTTAAAACCGCCGAGTCAACATTTTCCTGTTCTAACTTGTTTGGGTAATTCTGAGAAATTTATAAGTTATTTAAACACGTCTGTGATTCGCCTTATTTTAAATTTTAATATAAATAAAAAAATATTTCTATTATTAGGGTTTAATTTTGAGTGAGAAATGGTATTCTTTCTTTTAAGTTTACGTACCCAGTTTAGTATTTGAACTTGTATGTAAATGTAAATCAGGTAAATACCATACGATTATTTTCTACACCAACTACAACAGTGAATGTTTATGTAACCGCGCGCAAGGAAGGGACCGGGCGATTAACCTTGATAACATATACAATCGTGTCCAGTTCAAAACTTGCAACCGCTGCAATAATTTAAATACAACTACCGCAATAAGAAACGCAGTCTAATCAGTTTAGTGTTCTATATTTAAACTTGTTAAGGCGCCTGAGAATGACATATATAAATTGTGAGATAGGAAACGCTGCCAGTTTAAAGTTAGGGAAAGTTAAAACCACCGAGTCAGCATTTTCCTGTTCAACCTGTCTGGATGAATCATTGAACACGTGATACATCCGGCGCATTTTAATTGAATATATTTTGATACATACGGAATATTCGCCCTAGATCCCCAAGAAAATAAAGTTGGTGCCGCAGACAGCCAAATAATTTCTGTAAAATATGCAATCAACAACCCCCAACAAGGCCAAAGTTTGCAGGAGATCTACGGTCACAGCAGCAGTGAAACCGGTCCGACAGAACATCATCCAAGCTTGTGTCAGTTTAAGAACAGAGTGGTCAGCTAAAGAATTGATGGTTCACGGGATGGATGTAGATAGCTTTGTTAGTAAATTGAACAGTCGTTGTACGAGAACCCGCACAACCCTTCCATCGAATCTTATGATAATTCCTGATGCTGTATATGAAATCTACGCCCACACACGATTTTATACTTGTACGGGTTCAATCAAAACGAGGTCTTTCTCTTAAATCCGTCCACTTTCCATATACTTTCCATCCACTTTGCATCCACTCTCCAACAAATTTCCATCTACTTTCCATCCACTCCATCCACTTTCCATCCACTTTCCATCTACTTTCCATCCACTTTCCAACCACTTTCTATCCACTCCATCCACTTTAATCAGCTATTTGATCAGATTTTAACTAGCTTTTCAACAGCTTTTGAATCAGTTCTTAAACGGCTTTTTAATCAGCTTTTTAATCAGCTTTTAAACAGCTTTTAATCAGATTTTAAACAGCTTTTTAATCAGCTTTCAAAAAGCTTTTAAACAGCTTTTTAATCCGCTTTGAATCAGTTTTTGAACAGCTTTTTAATCAGCTTTTAAACAGCTTTTGAATCAGCTTTTAAACAGCTTTTTACTCCGCTTTTAAACAGCTTTCTAATCAGCTTTTAAACAGCTTTAAAACAGCTTTTTATTCAACTTTAAACAGCTTTTTATCAAAAAGCTGATTAAAGTGGACGGAAAGTGGATAGAAAGTGGATGGAAAGTGGACAGATTTAAAAGTTAGACCTGGTTTTGAAGACTCGTTAAACCCGTATAAGTATGAAATCGTGCGTGAGCGTAGATTTCCTACAACATCAGGAATCATAAGATTCCATGGAAGGGTTGTGTGGATTCTCGTACGACTGTTCAATTTACTAACAAAGCTATCTAAATCAATCCGGTGAACCATCAATTCTATAGCTGACCACTCTGTTCTTAAACTGACACAAGCTTGGAAGACGTTCTGTCGGACCGGCTTCACTGTTGCTGTGATCGTAGATCTCCTGCAAACTTTAGACTTGTTGGGGATTGTTGATTGCATATTTTACAGAAATTATTTGGCTGTCTGCGGCTGCAACTTTATTTTCTTGGGGGTGTAGGGCGAATATTCAGTATGTAGACTCAATACGCCAATTAAAATGAGCCGGATTTATCACGTGTTCAATGATTCATCCAGACAGGTTGAAACAGGAAAATGCTAACTCGACGGTTCCTTACACGTGTCTATCAAAACGAGATAAAATTCTTAATAAGATAAACAAAGCAATTCTAAGAAACTGATTATGTAGCGTTTCTTATTATTTCTACTCTCACGTTCAGGAAAATGCCAACTCAACGGTTTTAACTTTCCCTAACTTTAAACTGGCAGCGTTTCCTATCTTACGATTTAGATATGTCATTCTCACGCGCCTTAACAAGGTTAAGTATAAAACACTCATCTGTTTAGACTGCGTTTCTTATTGCGGTAGTTGTATTTAAATTATTGTAGCGGTTGCAATTTTTTAACTGGACACGATTGTTTATATGTTTCATCAAGGTTAATCGCCCGGTCCCATCTTTGCGCGCGGTTACATAAACATTCACTGTCGTAGGTGTAGAAAATAATCGTATGGTATTTCCTTGATTTACATTTAAATTCTTCATGCTGCAAATACTAAACTGAGTACGTAAACTTAAAAGAAAGAAAACCATTTCTCACTCAAAATTAAACCCTAATAACAGAAATACTTTTTTATTTATATTAAAATTTAAAATAATGCGAATGAGGTCACAGACGAGTTTAAATAAGTTATAAATTTCTCAGAATTACCCAGACAAGTTAGAACAGGAAAATGCTGACTCGACGGTTTTAACTTTCCCACGATTCTTTGCACGGGTTCATCAAAAACTAGGTCAAACTCTTAATAGGATAAACACATTAATTCCAAGAAACTGACAGTGTTTATTTCTACGGTCACATTTCTAGAATAAACATAGAACAATTACAAGAAACTAACAGTGTTTCTATGGTCACGTTCCGGAAAATGCTGACTCGACGGTTTTAACTTTCTCACGATTCTTTGCACGGGTTCTTAATAGGATAAACACATTAATTCCAAGAAACAGTGTTTATTTCTATGGTCGCCATCCTGAAATCCATTTTGAATTTTCCCGCTAGTCTATTCGTGTTCGGTATTGTCCGCTCTTGTCCGGTATTGTTGTCTAAATCCCTCTTCCCCACCGGTGCCCCCTCTCTAGCGCTGGCGCCATCTACACATACTCACCCGGCCACGTTCAGAACTATTTTGTATAGGATTTCTTATACGGCGGGGTAGGCTAAATTTTTCATGTAATTCCCCATAAGGCAGGGGAGCTTGGCTTTTACATGTAATTTCCTATAAGGCGGGGGAGTATATGTAAATCCCCATAAGGCGGAGTGGTTTAGAACGAAGGATCTTTTCCTACTGGCGTAATATCAAAGTGTTCACGTATGAAACGCACGTGCGGTCTAAGTAGCGGGCAAGCTAACGACTGGCGAGCGCGGCAATATTAAACGCGTGAGATGTTTGTGTGTGTTCACGTCGAACTAGCGGCGGAACGCGCGATTCACTCGCGACGTCTGTAAGTTCAACCAATACGAACTTATCGCTAGAAACGATAGAATGTTTTCATCATGTCTTTCAATACAGAATAGTTTCTTAGTGCTGTTCAGCTTAGTATACTAACCAAAACTTAAACTTAGGTTAGTATACTAACTTAACCTAACCTAACCTGACAACAGGTCTCACCCGCGCAAACACTTGGCGGCCAATGTGAACACGAGCTCGCCACGTCTACCGCGCCTGCACGCGCCCGCGCGTTCCAACGTGAACAAACACTTGAAGAATTACCTATTCTGACCATGAGCTGCTGCTTGGATTGGACGGACTAAAGAATAGACGAGATATACTTGATGTATGTACACTGTTTAAAATCCTTAATGGCTCAGTAAAGTCCCTAGAGCTTCTCTCTTTAATATCTTTAAATGTACCCCAACGCGCTACTGGAGGACTTGAGTTATTTTATGTACCATTTCACTGAACAAATTATGGTATGAACAGTTCTCTCACAAGAATGTGCAGACTGGGAAACAAGTGTAGTGAATGGGACTTGTTTAATCTGACTTTTAATTTAATCTGACTTTTAAGTCAAGTCTCGTCTGCTTTTGGCTTGTCCAATTTGCGCGATGTTTCAGGGTCGCAGTGGTAGATCTGTTCGCGCAGTGTTTCCGACTAATAAGTAGTTGTTATTGATGATGCTGATAGTGATGTTTGCTTGCTACTGCTATTTTAAAATCGTCTGTATGTTGGAATTATTGTTATTGTTTTAATATTTTATGTTGTTAAATGGGAAACTGTAAATAAATTATTATTATTATTATTATACTACTTCGTTATTATTATACGTTCTGGATGATAATATGTAGAAATGCTCGTCAATGCTGACATTTCACACTTTTTAGAATTTGAAATTTGGCGCCTAGACTGGTCACCTAGGTCATATTTGTTCGTTCTGTTTGACGTTTCACACGTACTGAGTACTCTAAGTGCAAAAAATTGCCAAATCTTAATAAGAATAAAAGGTTGATAATGTCAGGAGATAGGAAGAGAAAATCATGTTCGCAATCACGAAAAGAGATAGGAAGAAACAAAAAACGGATGAAAGACTGGAAAAAAATTGAAAAACAGATCGATAACCTCAAAAAAGTCGTTGGTAAACTCGCAGAATTAAATATAACCACTGATAGAAATCAGAATAAAAAATGCATGTATTATATAAAAAGTATTATATCTTATATATATATATATATATATATATATATATATATATATATATATATATATATATATATTAGTTAAGCAGTTACGGCGGTTAGTTTTAGCTATATATGATAGCCAATTCAATAAGTTTGAGAATAATGGTAACTAGAATTTTGTAACTATAATCTAAAACTAGTTACAACGTATTAAACCCAACGTTAGTTGTAAAAACAATAAATTACTTACAAAACCTTGATAAGCAAACAATAAGTCTTATAACTCGAAAACTAATCAAAACAACGCATTAACTCTTTTAGCTTTACCTAGCCGATAAATGTAGCTACCAGCTATGACCGGTCGCAATATTCTACGTGCATTTGTTTTTAAACAATTGATCTCTAAATTTGATATTACAAAAATCAAAGCGTTTTACAATTCTGATTGTAACTAAACAACTAGTTAAGCTACATCGATTACTTTTGGGCTAGAATATAAGTAATGAAAGCAGCTATTAGTTACAGTTTAATTCGAGTTACTGCGTTGATTATTTTTACCAGAATCGATCAATGAATTTGGAGTTGAAACAAGCTATAAAATGGCTGTAACTAACCAATTAGTTAAGCCGTAGTTTAGCTTAAATTGTAACTGGTTGATGTAACTATTAGCTACAAACTGTAAAATTGAAGAAAACTTGGTGGTTTTTCAGCTTTTTTAAATTAAAAAAACATTTGGACAGATTTTACATTTTCTGCATTTATGATATTTTTAATTTACATTTACGATAGCATGTTTTCATCATGTCTTTCAATACAGAAGAGTGTATTAGTGCTGTTCAGCTTAGTATACAAACCAAAACTTAAACTTAGATTAGTATACTAACCTAACCTAACCTGATAACTAAAAGGTCACACCCGCGCAAACGATTGGCGGCCATTGTGAACACGAACTCGCCACATCTACCGCGCCCGCACCCGCCACCGCGCCCGCGCGTTCCAACGTGAACAAACACTAAGAATTTATGTCGGATATTTTGCGATTTCACAAGGAAATCAAAACCTATAGGGTACTTCCTGTTGACATAGAATCATGATGTTACAAACACCAAGCGTTTGCGCGGGTGTGACCTGTTGTCAGGTTAGGTTAGGTTAGTATACTAACCTAAGTTTAAGTTTTGGTTAGTATATTAAGCTGAATAGCTCTAATAAACTCCTCTGTATTGAAAGACACGATGAAAACATGCTATCGTTTCTAGTGATAAGTTCGCACTGGTTGAACTTACAGACGTCGCGAGTGAATCGCGCGTTCCCTCGCTAGTTCGACGTGAACACACAAACATCTCACGCGTTTGATATTGCCGTGAGCGCGCTACTTAGACCGCATGTGCGTTTCGTACGTGAACACTTCGATATTACGCCATATGTTTGATATTTTATGACCGCGCCCGCGAGTCAACGTGGATGAGCACTAACTGTTCCGCTCGTACATAATATGCTTCTTACAGCTCTCGATACGTAATATACTATTGTAAATTGTAGCTAAATCTTCTAAAAACGATAACAGTTTTAACAGAAGCACTTTTAGTTTATAAGTGAATCCATCATGACAAAGTTATTTGGAAATCTTTGTTTCTACGAAAAAAAACAATTTCGAAAATTGTCATGAATTTTTGATGATCTATTCTTTTGATGATTTTTCGAATGGTTGTTTTCCTAGCATGAACATCCCTATTTTCCGCAGATGTTAAAATCATTAAATCGAAAGTTTTCATTTTTAGCATATTTTAGCTTTAGAACCTGCTGGTGGCATTTGCCACCACTAATTAATTCCTATACTAATTAAACAAATGAGTTCAAACTTGGTATTTATTGCCTTAAGAAGCTCCCCATCAATAATAATTAACCAAAAATATTTTTTGTTCAATTTAAAAATCCAGGTCTGAAAGGGCTATAAGAAATAAATTTGTTACATCAAACATTTTTTCTTAATAAACAGAAACAAATTATTGTGGTCGTAGATAAAGTAAAGTTCATAACTCGAGTTGTAAGGCTATGCGGGTCGTTTTTTATTGAATCTGATAATGCTAATTGCAGCCGGTGGTCTAAGCAATGCCAAATTATAATATTTGGAACTTGTTGAACAAGCCTTGTTGAAACTCCAATTTTCCTACCCAACATTACCATAGCCCCATTAGAGCAAAGTACAATAAGATTTTCTTTAAAAAAATAGTCAGAAATACCGTGCTTATTTAAAGTTTTAAGCAAAACAGTCAGTATATATTCAGCATTTTGTAAAACTTTTTTTGTAAAACTTGTTGAACAAGCCTTGTTGAAACTCCAATTTTCCTACCCAACATTACCCTAGCCCCATCAGAGCAAAGTACAATAAGATTTTCTTTAAAAAAATAGTCAGAAATACCGTGCTTATTTAAAGTTTTAAGCAAAACAGTCAGTATATATTCAGCATTTTGTAGTTCAATGAGATCATCAAATATCAAGCAAAATTCAGAAAGCTCAACACGTAGATTCAAACTAAAACACTTTTTTGCCAATTTGTCGATGATTCGTCAATTATGATGCCAATTTTGGGATTTCTTGTTATTATTTTTGCAAATATTTCTTTTCTTATTTCTAATACTACGTGAACACTGTTTTTAAGATCATTTCTTTCTATTTAGGTTAAGTGAATCTGTTTAAGTGAATAGGCATCTTTTCACTTAATCTAAATAGAAATAAATGATTTTAAAAACGCTGTTATTTATCCGATTCTCGTTTAGTGACACGAAAGTGTACTGGCGCTAGTAATAACATACAATTCCTGTTGTGTAATATCCTGCGTGGTATTACCAAGGAATGTAGTAGTTTTAACATGGGATTTGTTTTGGTAATCTTAATAATATTATAGAGCTAAGAATATGTTGAATATAATTATATATTCAGGCTGCATTTCATCTTCAAGTTCTATTATGTGTATTGTTAGTTTATGTGAAAGTAAAAAAATAAATAAATAAAAACGATAAAAAAGCTTCGTCTGTTTTTATATTATGTATGTATTTATATAGTTTGGGATAGAGGAAACTGTCGCGAATTTATAAAAAAATAACAATGGGCTCGCCAATTTATACAAAATTTAACAATGGGCTCGCGCGAGTACGCTCCAGCACACCACTGAGCTTAACACGTAATGTTGCTGCTAAAGGTGTCTTTTAATACTAAATGACATACAAACTGCAGAATCATATTAAGATCTGGGGAATTTGGTGTTCATATTCAATTCTTATATAATCTCATTATATCTGGTATCCGTGAACGCTTTCAACAATCTTACTGCTATTTAATTTCGGTGCGTGCTACATTTTCTGTTATACAGACACCACACTTTCCGCCTCGAATGGTTTTTATCTTGGCATTTTGAAGTTTTGATTATGTTAGAGCGGTTAAATAATTGGTACGGAAATTGGATTTTTGGCTATTGGATACTTCAAACAAATTCGATAGATATATTGATTACTTAATTAGGCTTTCCTCCATAGCATAAATCTGTAGCGCTCTTCACCCCACCACAGTCATGTAACATTGCAAAAGCAGTAAGTAATTATATTTTCTAAATCTTGTATAATTATTGTAATTGTTCAGCCAAATGTCGTTTTAAGGATTAAGTACGGAAAACGGAATCCTTATAGGATCACCTTGTTGTCCGTTTGTCCGTCCGTCCGTCTGTCTGTCCGTCCGTCCGTCTGTCTGTCTGTCAAGACCATTTATCTCAGGAACGCGTAGAGGTAACAAGTTGAAATTTGTATCAAATACTCGGGTCTGCGGTCTCTTTCAGCTGTGAAAAAATCAAACTTGTAAGTCAACGCGATTAAAAGATATGAGTAGGGAAAGATAGTTCCTTCTGGCGCCACCACCTCCTTATGGGATTTACATGTAATCTAGCCCCTTATGGGGGAATTACATGTAAAATCTAGCACGATGCCCCTTATGGAGATTTACATGTAAATCTAGCACGAAGCCCCTTATGGGGAATCCTATGTAAAATAGTTCTGAACGCGTCCGAGCGAGAATGTCTAGATGACGCTGCAAGATACGTGTACGTTGGATAGTGAGAAAATTCAAAATGAGGGGTGGACATATTTCCAGATAGGGGTTGATTCAATTCAGATTATGAGGGATTTAAATTGACAAGACTAGACAGACAAGACTAGACAGACACGACTAGACAGACAAGACTAGACAGACAAGACTAGACAGACAAGACTAGACAGACAAGACTAGACAGACAAGACTAGACAGACAAGACTAGACAGACAAGACTAGACAGACAAGACTAGACAGACAAGACTAGACAGACAAGACTAGACAGACAAGACTAGACAGACAAGACTAGACAGACAAGACTAGACAGACAAGACTATACAGACAAGACTAGACAGACAAGACTAGACAGACAAGACTAGACAGACAAGACTAGACAGACAAGACTAGACAGACAAGACTAGACAGACAAGACTAGACAGACAAGACTAGACAGACAAGACTAGACAGACAAGACTAGACAGACAAGACTAGACAGACAAGACTAGACAGACAAGACTAGACAGACAAGACTAGACAGACAAGACTAGACAGACAAGACTAGACAGACAAGACTAGACAGACAAGACTAGACAGACAAGACTAGACAGACAAGAATAGATAGACATGACTAGACAGACAAGACTAGACAGACAAGACTAGACAGACAAGACTAGACAGACTAGACAGACAAGACTAGACAGACAAGACTAGACAGACAAGACTAGACAGACAAGACTAGACAGACAAGACTAGACAGACAAGACTAGACAGACAAGACTAGACAGACAAGACTAGACAGACAAGACTAGACAGACAAGACTAGACAGACAAGACTAGACAGACAAGACTAGACAGACAAGACTAGACAGACAAGACTAGACAGACAAGACTAGACAGACAAGACTAGACAGACAAGACTAGACAGACAAGACTAGACAGACAAGACTAGACAGACAAGACTAGACAGACAAGACTAGACAGACAAGACTAGACAGACAAGACTAGACAGACAAGACTAGACCGACAAGACTAGACAGACAAGACTAGACAGACAAGACTAGACAGACAAGACTAGACAGACAAGACTAGACAGACAAGAATAGACAGACAAGACTAGACAGACAAGACTAGACAGACAAGACTAGACAGACAAGACTAGACAGACAAGACTAGACAGACAAGACTAGACAGACAAGACTAGACAGACAAGACTAGACAGACAAGACTAGACAGACAAGACTAGACAGACAAGACTAGACAGACAAGACTAGACAGACAAGACTAGACAGACAAGACTAGACAGACAAGACTAGACAGACAAGACTAGACAGACAAGACTAGACAGACAAGACTAGACAGACAAGACTAGACAGACAAGACTAGACAGACAAGACTAGACAGACAAGACTAGACAGACAAGACTAGACAGACAAGACTAGACAGACAAGACTAGACAGACAAGACTAGACAGACAAGACTAGACAGACAAGACTAGACAGACAAGACTAGACAGACAAGACTAGACAGACAAGACTAGACAGACAAGACTAGACAGACAAGACTAGACAGACAAGACTAGACAGACAAGACTAGACAGACAAGACTAGACAGACAAGACTAGACAGACAAGACTAGACAGACAAGACTAGACAGACAAGACTAGACAGACAGACAAGACTAGACAGACAAGACTAGACAGACAAGACTAGACAGACAAGACTAGACAGACAAGACTAGACAGACAAGACTAGACAGACAAGACTAGACAGACAAGACTAGACAGACAAGACTAGACAGACAAGACTAGACAGACAAGACTAGACAGACAAGACTAGACAGACAAGACTAGACAGACAAGACTAGACAGACAAGACTAGACAGACAAGACTAGACAGACAAGACTAGACAGACAAGACTAGACAGACAAGACTAGACAGACAAGACTAGACAGACAAGACTAGACAGACAAGACTAGACAGACAAGACTAGACAGACAAGACTAGACAGACAAGACTAGACAGACAAGACTAGACAGACAAGACTAGACAGACAAGACTAGACAGACAAGACTAGACAGACAAGACTAGACAGACAAGACTAGACAGACAAGACTAGACAGACAAGACTAGACAGACAAGACTAGACAGACAAGACTAGACAGACAAGACTAGACAGACAAGACTAGACAGACAAGACTAGACAGACAAGACTAGACAGACAAGACTAGACAGACAAGACTAGACAGACAAGACTAGACAGACAAGACTAGACAGACAAGACTAGACAGACAAGACTAGACAGACAAGACTAGACAGACAAGACTAGACAGACAAGACTAGACAGACAAGACTAGACAGACAAGACTAGACAGACAAGGACTAGACAGACAAGACTAGACAGACAAGACTAGACAGACAAGACTAGACAGACAAGACTAGACAGACAAGACTAGACAGACAAGACTAGACAGACAAGACTAGACAGACAAGACTAGATAGACAAGACTAGACAGACAAGACTAGACAGACAAGGACTAGACAGACAAGACTAGACAGACAAGACTAGACAGACAAGACTAGACAGACAAGACTAGACAGACAAGACTAGACAGACAAGACTAGACAGGCAAGACTAGACAGACAAGACTAGACAGACAAGACTAGACAGACAAGACTAGACAGACAAGACTAGACAGACAAGACTAGACAGACAAGACTAGACAGACAAGACTAGATCGGACAAGACTAGACGGACTAGACTAAACCATTTAAACCTTTTGATGAGAAAAATCAAATCTGGTGTCAGAACGGCTCTAGCATGTGCCTTAAGGGAGATACCGCCCGACCGCCTACCCCTCAGTAGACGACGTCATCCGCCGCGGCAGATATTGCTAAACTAATTATCTCGATGCTGATTGGTTGAATGACGAATAAATAATTGCAGTTGGACTTATGCCTCAATTTATATGTAATGGACAAGACTGGACAGACAAGATTAGGGACAGCTACGTGAGGTTAGGAATAAAGCGGGCTTCATGCCTAACCTCACGTAGCCTAACCTAATGCTAACCAAACCTAATGCTAACACAACTAACCCAATGGGATTAAAGCTGATTAAAAGCTGATAAAAGCTGACTAAAAATAGACTTCACGCCCTCTTTAACGTGGGGCACCATAGACCTCACACCCTGTTTAGTGTGGGGTTACATAGACCTCACACCCTGTTTAGCGTGGGGTCACATAGACCTCATACCCTGTTTAAAGTGGGGTCACATAGACCTCACACCCTGTTTAGCGTGGGGTCACATAGACCTCACACCCTGTTTAGCGTGATGAAAAGTAGATGCAAGTAGATGGAAAGTGGATGCAAGTAAATGAAAAGTGGATGCAAGTAGATGAAAAGTGGATGCCAGAAAATTGATCTATTTGATATTTATATAAATGAAAAACATTAATAGGTATTTATATAAATGAAAATCATTAGTACGATCTGGTTCACAGACAAGTTTAAGAAATTTCGCTTACTCATAGGAAATTATTCGGAGAAATATGTGGTCTGTATAGTCTTGTCCGTTCTTGTTCGACCTTGTCCGGTATTGTCCGATCTTGTCCGGCCTAAAATCAATAATCTCATTTGAATCAATCCGTAATATGTTTGTAATCAATTATGTATTTTGTCTGTCTGTCTAATTAGTCTTGTCTGTCTAGTCTTGTCTGTCTAGTCTTGTCTGTCTAGTCTTGTCTGTCTAGTCTTGTCTGTCTAGTCTTGTCTGTCTAGTCTTGTCTGTCTAGTCTTGTCTGTCTAGTCTTGTCTGTCTAGTCTTGTCTGTCTAGTCTTGTCTGTCTAGTCTTGTCTGTCTAGTCTTGTCTGTCTAGTCTTGTCTGTCTAGTCTTGTCTGTCTAGTCTTGTCTGTCTAGTCTTGTCTGTCTAGTCTTGTCTGTCTAGTCTTGTCTGTCTAGTCTTGTCTGTCTAGTCTTGTCTGTCTAGTCTTATCTGTCTAGTCTTGTCTGTCTAGTCTTGTCTGTCTAGTCTTGTCTGTCTAGTCTTGTCTGTCTAGTCTTGTCTGTCTAGTCTTGTCTGTCTAGTCTTGTCTGTCTAGTCTTGTCTGTCTAGTCTTGTCTGTCTAGTCTTGTCTGTCTAGTCTTGTCTGTATAGTCTTGTCTGTCTAGTCTTGTCTGTCTAGTCTTGTCTGTCTAGTCTTGTCTGTCTAGTCTTGTCTGTCTAGTCTTGTCTGTCTAGTCTTGTCTGTCTAGTCTTGTCTGTCTAGTCTTGTCTGTCTAGTCTTGTCTGTCTAGTCTTGTCTGTCTAGTCTTGTCTGTCTAGTCTTGTCTGTCTAGTCTTGTCTGTCTAGTCTTGTCTGTCTAGTCTTGTCTGTCTAGTCTTGTCTGTCTAGTCTTGTCTGTCTAGTCTTGTCTGTCTAGTCTTGTCTGTCTAGTCTTGTCTGTCTAGTCTTGACTGTCTAGTCTTGTCTGTCTAGTCTTGTCTGTCTAGTCTTGTCTGTCTAGTCTTGTCTGTCTAGTCTTGTCCGTCTAGTCTTGTCTGTCTAGTCTTGTCTGTCTAGTCTTGTCTGTCTAGTCTTGTCTGTCTAGTCTTGTCTGTCTAGTCTTGTCTGTCTAGTCTTCTCTGTCTAGTCTTGTCTGTCTAGTCTTGTCTGTCTAGTCTTGTCTGTCTAGTCTTGTCTGTCTAGTCTTGTCTGTCTAGTCTTGTCTGTCTAGTCTTGTCTGTCTAGTTTTGTCTGTCTAGTCTTGTCTGTCTAGTCTTGTCTGTCTAGTCTTGTCGATCTAAATCCCTCATAATCTCAATTGAATCAACCCCTATCTGGAAATATGTCCACCCCTCATTTTGAATTTTCTCACTATCCAACGTACACGTATCTTGCAGCGTCATCTAGACATTCTCGCTCGGACGCGTTCAGAACTATTTTACATAGGATTCCCCATAAGGGGCTTCGTGCTAGATTTACATGTAAATCTCCATAAGGGGCATCGTGCTAGATTTTACATGTAATTCCCCCATAAGGGGCTAGATTACATGTAAATCCCATAAGGAGGTGGTGGCGCCAGAAGGAACTATCTTTCTCTACTGATATGACCGTTTATGTCGGATATTTTGCGATTTCACAAGGAAATCAAATCCTATAGGGTACTTCCTGTTGACATAGAATCATGAAATTTAGCAAGAAGCGGTGTCTTACAGCACATGTAAAGGGAAAAATCTGAAAACCGTAAATATGTAGTTTAATTACAAGAAAAATGCGAATTTACTATTAGAAACTTATGAAAATACACAAATGTGTTGCGTGGTATTGTCAGGCACCAGAAGCATATGGGTTGCATACAGTTAGGTCATACCTTACTTACAAGTTTGTACGGAACCCTCGGTGCGAGAGTCACAACTCGCACTTGGCCGGTTTTTTTGGTAATCATTTTTGTTCGGTTTATCGTTTAGCTGTGCGGTCTCAAAAATATTTTAATTTCGTTTGCTTCCCACACAAGGAACCCACGCTCCCACACAAGGAACTTGAACTCCTTTGATGGCAAAATAACTATAATTGCAAAAAAAACTATAATATAAATATTGATAAGTTCCTTTCAAGTTAAATTAATTGAGTCTATCTACGACCACTATTGTAATTGCCCAATATTGTACAGTTCGTGGATCATGTAAATACATCATACAACACACGTATGTAACAGTCCGCCACAATCCCAATTAATATTATTTAATGATTCAATAACACACTATATTTAATGATTTAATAACACACGTCCGTTTGGTTTACGATTCGTTGATTGATTGAGAGCTGCTGCTATCGTTTAATATAGGCAACCGAAAGCATTCCGTTATTTGTCAAACAATTATTAAACTTCAAACTAATCTAACATAAACATTATATTTTTTTTTCTATTAAAACAATTTCAATTAAAATAATTAAAGTAAAACTGTTCCGCTCGTACATAATATGCTTCTTATTTCTTACTATTGTCAATTTTAGCTAAATTGACAAAATCAAAGTTAAAGAAAATCAAAACTGGTTGAAAGGAATAAAGAGAAAATCGTGACAAGACTAACACGGAAATGCCGCATGGAAACCAAATTCGCGCTAAACAGCCAGAAGCATTGGTAGTTAAACCAGCGGAAGGTGTCTCATACGCAGACATACTACGAAAGATTAAAATAGCATAGATCCTGAAAAATGCGTATCAGGGATAAGGCGGAGTCAAAACAACGAACTACTGGTAGGAATAAAAAAGGGAGTGTTGGAACCTTGAGAACTGCAGTCGTCAAGCTATTGAGAAAGCAGGCTACTGTGCGGACCATGACACGGATCTGCACAATCGAGATCCTGGACCGAGACGAGGTAGATGTTACTGCCGCGATATTAGCGGTAGTAGAACAAACCTAACCAGATTCAGCGAAAGTGCGATCACTGAGAAAAGTAGTGAAGTGACGAGAGAGAGTAGTGACAACAACGAAGGAAATTGCTGAAATACTGCTGATGACTGATTATGATAATTTTAAAAATTGATTTTTTTTGATTTTGAAAATTTTCTCAAAACTATTACTCAAAACTAACTTTAAGCAACATCGTATGAAACTAGACTAAATTATCTACAATTCAATATAAGACACAACTAAATTACTCAACAATTAATGCCAATTTTAAGCAAATTATGATAATTTTAAAAATAGAATTTTTTTGTTTTTTTAAGTTTTCTAAAAAAATATTTGTTAAATCCAATTTTAAGCTACATAATGTGAAACTAGACTGAATTATCTACAATTTGATATAAGACACAACTAAATTACTCAACAATTAATGCCAATTTGAAGCAAATTATGATAATTTTAAAAATAGAATTTTTTTGTTTTTTCAAGTTTTCTCAAAAAATATTACTTAAATCCAATTTTAAGCTACATAATGTGAAACTAGACTGAATTATCTACAATTTGATATAAGACACAACTAAATTCCTCAACAATTAATGCCAAATTTAAGCAAATTATGACAATTTTAAAAATCGTTTTTTTTTTATTTTTTCAAATTTTCTCAAAAACTATTACTCAAAACCAATTTAAGCAACATCATGTGAAACAAGACTAAATTATCTACAATTTGATATAAGACACAACTAAATTACTCAACAATTAATGCCAATTTTCAGCAAATTAAGATAATTTTAAAAATATTTTTTTTTTGTTTTTTCAAATTTACTTAAAAAATATTACTCAAATCCAATTTTAAGCAACACCGTGTGAAACTAGACTAAATTATCTACAATTTGATATAAGACACAGCTAAATTACTCAACAATTAATGCCAATTTTAAGCAAATTATGATAATTTAAAAAATAGAATTTTTTTGTTTTTTTAAGTTTTCTCAAAAACTATTTCTTAAATCCAATTTTAAGCTACATAATGTGAAACTAGACTGAATTATCTACAATTTGATATAAGACACAACTAAATTATTCAACAATTAATGCCAATTTTAAGCAAATTATGATAATTTTAAAAATAGAATTTTTTTGTTTTTTCAAGTTTTCTCAAAAAATATTACTTAAATCCAATTTTAAGCTACATAATGTGAAACTAGACTGAATTTTCTACAATTTGATATAAGACACAACTAAATTACTCAACAATTAATGCCAAATTTAAGCAAATTATGACAATTTTAAAAATCGTTTTTTTTTATTTTTTCAAATTTTCTCAAAAACTATTACTCAAAACCAATTTAAGCAACATCATGTGAAACAAGACTAAATTATCTACAATTTGATATAAGACACAACTAAATTACTCAACAATTAATGCCAATTTTCAGCAAATTAAGATAATTTTAAAAATAATTTTGTTTTGTTTTTTCAAATTTACTTAAAAAATATTACTCAAATCCAATTTTAAGCAACACCGTGTAAAACTAGACTAAATTATCTACAATTTGATATAAGACACAACTAAATTACTCAACAATTAATGCCAATTTTAAGCAAATTAAGATAATTTAAAAAATAGAATTTTTTTGTTTTTTCAAATTTACTTAAAAAATATTACTCAAATCCAATTTTAAGCTACATAGTGTGAAACTAGACTGAATTATCTACAATTTGATATAAGACACAACTAAATTACTCAACAATTAATGCCAATTTTAAGCAAATTATGATAATTTTAAAAATAGAATTTTTTTTGTTTTTTAAAATTTTCTCAAAAAATATTACTCAAATCCAATTTTAAGCAACATCGTGTGACACTAGACTAAATTATCTACAATTTGATATAAGACACAACTAAATTACTCAACAATTAATGCCAATTTGAAGCAAATTATGATAATTTTAAAAATAGAATTTTTTTGTTTTTTCAAGTTTTCTCAAAAAATATTACTTAAATCCAATTTTAAGCTACATATTGTGAAACTAGACTGAATTATCTACAATTTGATATAAGACACAACTAAATTCCTCAACAATTAATGCCAAATTTAAGCAAATTATGACAATTTTAAAAATCGTTTTTTTTTATTTTTTCAAATTTTCTCAAAAACTATTACTCAAAACCAATTTAAGCAACATCATGTGAAACAAGACTAAATTATCTACAATTTGATATAAGACACAACTAAATTACTCAACAATTAATGCCAATTTTCAGCAAATTAAGATAATTTTAAAAATAATTTTTTTTTGTTTTTTCAAATTTACTTAAAAAATATTACTCAAATCCAATTTTAAGCAACACCGTGTGAAACTAGACTAAATTATCTACAATTTGATATAAGACACAACTAAATTACTCAACAATTAATGCCAATTTTAAGCAAATTAAGATAATTTAAAAAATAGAATTTTTTTGTTTTTTCAAATTTACTTAAAAAATATTACTCAAATCCAATTTTAAGCAACACCGTGTGAAACTAGACTAAATTATCTACAATTTGATATAAGACACAGCTAAATTACTCAACAATTAATGCCAATTTTAAGCAAATTATGATAATTTAAAAAATAGAATTTTTTTTGTTTTTTTAAGTTTTCTAAAAAAATATTTCTTAAATCCAATTTTAAGCTACATAATGTGAAACTAGACTGAATTATCTACAATTTGATATAAGACACAACTAAATTACTCAACAATTAATGCCAAATTTAAGCAAATTATAATAATTTTAAAAATCGATTTTTTTTGTTTTTTCAAATTTTCTCAAAAAATTTTACTCAAATCCAATTTTAAGCTACATAGTGTGAAACTAGACTAAATTATCTACAATTTGATATAAGACACAACTAAATTACTTAACAATTAATGCCAATTTTAAGCAAATTATGAAAATTTTAAAAATTGAATTTTTTTGTTTTTTCAAATCTTTTTTTTTAAAATAAAATACGTTATAGTTTTAACTGTTATAGTTTTAACTGAAGCACTTTTAGTTTATAAGTAGATCCAACATGACAAAGTTATTTGGAAATCTTTGTTTCTACGAAAAAAAAACACTTTCGAAAATTGTCATGAATTTTTGATGAGATATTTATGTTTGCTGCTTCGACAAATCTTTCACAAGAATTTCACACAATACTAAACTTTTGAGGAAAACAACAGATTTTTCGAATGGTTGTTTTCCTAGCATGAACATCCCCATTTTCCGCAGATGTTAAAATCGATTCACAACATAAAAAAAAAACTTTAGAACTTTATCACATCCCCCATTAGAAAAATATTCCTGTAATAAATAGTTATTTTTATGTGAGTTTCAGAGAGTTCAATTTTATATAGTAAAACGACGGTGTATTTATCAGAGCGAAATTCAGGTTCGCATGTAATCCAATTTATATAGACATTTCATTTAAACTTTGTCAAGGTTTAAATGATGTATTTAGAAGTGACTTATGGTAATAAAAAAGGTCTGCGTGTGAGACAGTGTCACGGTGGGGCGGCCAGGGCGGTTTGTTCAAGGGATCGATTTAATTCCTGTCCCATTCGAATTCAAATGATTACAGTCTCCGCTTATTTCTCACACAGTGTTTGACTTAAACCATTGCTCGGTAATTATTGCAGCACTGTGCAAACTTAACGCAATCGATAAACTCAAACTGCTTCAATTCCTAAAACACACTTAACACTTCGCCTAACTTCTCATAACATTATATCCCCCAAAATTATTTAACTCAAACTATACACAAATTCCTTATTTTTATGTCCATGCTTATTCTGAAAGTTGGTTATTAAGACGTGTAAGTTAAGAGTCTTTAGATGACAATTTTTTTAAACCCTTCAGCAGGTACCTTGCCGTCTGAAAGTCCTAATTAATTTATATACAAAATTTATAATGAAGTATCTTACGGCAAAGGCTATGATAAAATTCTTAGCTTAATAAAGTGGGTGCTTTATTAAAGCACCGTTATTTGTAACTAGCTATTTATCACGTCAAAAGGTCGCAAGTATTATTTCGGCTTTAAATATATATTTAATAATTATATAAGTTGCCACATTCTACATATTATACAGTATTCCACAGTTGTAAGTTAATTTTATAGAAACAAATGATTTAATGGAGGAGTAGATTTTCTTGAAATCTCTTTCAAAAATCAATTAATCGCTTTATGATTTAACGCGGTTTGAAAACAGCATTCGCAACATTCCATCAAGTTTATTAGACATAATCGACGAGCAACATTCAGCACAGCACGTGTGAATGACATTCCTATTAATGTATGAAACTGTTTGTTCCCCATTCCCATCCATCACGGAGTCGCATGCATATTAATATACTCCCATACACCTCGTACATGCAACTGTGTAATATGCGAAAATATACCGCCCTTAAAAAATCGCATTTAATTAAAAATTTAAAATGTGTAAAAGCAAATTTTATTTAACAATATTAATTGGAGCGAAAATATGGAAATTTTAGTTAGTAAGTTGTACGGGATATGTGCATAAAATTATATATAATTTTTTCGAGCACTTAATGGAAATCAGCCATCCCTTATAATTAATTAATCAAAATTACTTTAATGTTGCACCCTTAACCTACGATTTAATTCACAATCACGTGCACTGAAAAGCGCGGGGTTGGTTGAGGGTATAAAAAAAACTGACAATCAAGTTCTGTTAGGTCCGACTAATTGGAAAATTGCTTTGAGCGTTTAACTTTTCATTTTATACTCGACTAGACTACACGGATTACTAACATCATATGCTTACTCGCATTATATTCCATTTGTTGGACTCGTGTAAAAGATATTTCAACTCGCACAAAATATTACAATAAAAAAAACTGTAAATAAAAATGGGAAATGTGTACAAATATAACTGATCAAAGTAAGTACATCGAACGACAAATATAAACACGACAAATATGTAAATGCTTCCCCTCATGGCGAGGGGGGTGGGACGCGCTGTGGTGGGGCGGTACGTTGGGGTGGACTCCTTCACCGTGGAGGAAGTCAGCAGACCGGTAGCTTCACTACCCGCGAAAAAGGCTCCCGACTCAGACGGGCTGCCTCACAAGGTGTTCCGTCTGGCAGCAGGGGGAGACCTCGAAGGACTTGCCGACGTCTGCAACAGATGTCTGGAAGAGGGAGTGTTTCCCATTTGGCCCTTATTCCAAGGCCGGGTAAGGATCCCTCGACGCCTGGTGCGTACAGACCGATCTGTTTGCTGGACGGTGGGGCTAAAGTACTGGAAAGGTTGCTTCTATGGCGGTTACATTCCGTTATAGAGCAAGTGGGCGGAATCACTCCGAAGCAGTTCGGCTTTCGTAAAGGAGTTGGGACGGAGGATGCCATTCGGGCTGTCCTTCGTGTCGTGGAGGAGGCCAACAATACCAGGGGACATTGTAGCTTCCAATCCAAGTCGCCAATGCCTTCAACAAGGTACAATGATGGTTGGTTCTCGAGGCCCTAACAGGGTAGAAATTACCGGAGACGCTGCTGAGGCTCACTGCCGATATAATATTATGAGGCTCACAGCGCGAGCGGGGGTTGTCTGCCGGGGTTCCGCAGGGATCGGTTTTAGGACCATTCTTGTGGACTGTCGCCTATGACAGCCTTCTGCGGACGCTGAGACGGTTACTGCCCACAGGGGTGGGTATTGTGGCGTACGCAGACGACCTGGCACTTGTCTTTACCGACAGGTGCTGGGACATGCTGCGTCTCAAGGTCACGCGCGCGGTGAACTCGTTCGGGAGTGGATGGAGACGACGGACCTTTAGATCGCTGCCTCTAAAACACAGGCAGCCCTGCTCTCCAGCAGAAGGTCAGGTAGAGCCATTCCGGAGATTGAAATCTTAGCGAAGAGGATACCGGTACCTCGGTCTGGGGAGCTACTGGGCCTGGGGAGGGTAGGAGGAGACTTATGGCCAGTGTTACAAGTAGCAGACTCCCATACGCGGCACTGGTGTGGGCAGTGGCGGTGAGGGGCAACGCCCGTAACAGGGAGCGTTTGCGACGGGTACTGCGCCCGGTGGCCATTAGCGTCGCCCGGGCTTACCGCACTGTCAGCAGTGACGCAGTGGAGGTCATATCGCGGATTCCTCGCGCGGACCTCCTTGTTATGGAGCGTGCGTCGGTGAGGGACGCAAGAACATCTGGTGGGAACTGCGGGGAGGCAAGTAGAGTTGCTCGGGAGCAACTACTTGCCTGCTGGCAGGAGAGGTGGTCACGTGGCGGAAACGGCGCGTGGAACTGCGGGGAGGCAAGTAGAGTTGCTCGGGAGCAAATACTTGCCTGCTGGCAATAGAGGTGGTCACGTGGCGGAAACGGCGCGTGGACTCGTCGCCTCATCCCTGATTTAATTCGGTCGATGGGGCGACGGCTGGACGAGGTGGGATCATACTTTCTCACCCAGCTTCTTACCGGACACGGGTCCTTCGGAGCGCATCTCCACAGGATTGGGAAAGCCCCAGACGACAGGTGCACATCCTGTGGACAGGGCGTGTGCGTCGACGCGGAGCACACTCTCGTGACGTGTCCGCGTTGGGAGAGGGAGCGACAGGCCCTGGATGGAGAAGTCACGGTCGAAGCCGCGGCGGGTGGCCTCGCTGGCGAGGTGTGGGCGGCCTTAAGCCGATTCGCGACTTCAGTCTTGCGGGCTACGGAGTTGCCTGGGCGGTAGGGTTTTTCTTTTTTGTTTTGTTTTATTTAGTTGTCATTGTAAATGCTCTTGCATAGCATCTTGTATTTTCATGTTGTATCATCTATGTTGTACTATTGAATAAAGCTCATCTGGTGCTCGTTGCGGGAAGACTCGAAGGGTGGGCAGAGGCAGTAATGCCATCAGTGGCGGTCCCTCTGTCCTTCCGTTTCAGTGGAGGTACTTGAGATAAAAAAATATGCCATTGCTATTAAAATTACTATCTCCTTCTTGAATGGTTCTACGTCACAAATTGAGCTTTGGCCTCCCGAATGCCTTGCCACCAACATTCTTGGTCATTAGCTGTCATTCTCCAGCTTCTTGTTTTTAGGAGTTCCATGGCATACGTTACCGGTCCACCTTGCACGTGGAACACTATTTCGTCGTTTTTCTCCTGGTTGTACCAAGAACACTATCGTTGCGACCCGCGCCTCTTATATGCGTCGGACCTGTCCAGTCCACCGTAGTCGCATTACTTTGATGTGCGTCGCAATTTGTCGTTTGCTGTCCTTCTCCAGCTTCTTGTTTTTAGGAGTTCCATGGCATACGTTATCGGTCCACCTTGCACGTAGAATGCTAGTTCGTCGTTTTCCTCCTGGTTGTCCCAAGACCACTTTCCTTGCGACCCGCGCCTCTGATATTCGTCGGACCTGTCCAATCCACCGGAGTCGCATTACTTTGATGTGCGTCGCAATTGTTCATCAGCTGTCCTTCTCCAGATTCTAGTTTTTAGGAGTTCCAGGGCACCTTTGGCTACGTTATCGGTCCACCTTGCGCGTAGAATACTAGTTCGTCGGTTTCCTCCTGGTTGTCCCAAAAACACTTTCTTTACGACCGCGCCTCTGTACATGTCTAGTCTAGTCCACCGGGATCGCATTAGTTTGAAGTGCGTCGTAATGAGGAATCTTTATATAGTTAGTACAATACATGATTGTACCTCTTCTTCTTCCTTTGGCACTACAGCCCTAAGTGGGCTTGGACCTAGCCTCCCGTGCCCACACTAGCGTTTTGGTGTTTAAATCTTACACAAGTGTAGGGAGGTTTTTACAGTTTTTAACCTACAGTTTTTAACGTGGATAGCCATTTTTAGGAGGGTTTTTTCGAGACAAATTTTACTGTGATGACTTTGCCAGAGCACAGGATGCACAGGAGAACGGTGACTTATTTTTCTATATTAGCGTCCCCGGATTCGCACTAGGTTTCATTTCGAAGGTTTCTCGCTTTACTTTCTACACCTTGGCTACAGTTGGTAGGGCTAAGGCTAGGGCCCCAGAGGGCTGTTTCCTTTTTCTGTCAGCGAAGATGTTTACTTCTCGTAATGTAATTAGGTTTGTCTTCATTTTTGAACCCACTTCGCGACTTGTGTATGAACATAGTTCCATGACATATAGACACACAACTGTTCGAATTCTAGAGTTTTTTGAAGTGAGGTTTACAGGATTCAGGTACATTTTAACCCTACGTAGTCTGTTAGGAAAGTATCCGACTTTATTTTTTATTTAGAAAAACTGATGGATTTAAATAAAGCGCGCTTGCATGAGCCAACTTGAACCTTCGTGCGCATGCTTGAATTTTTCCCGCCTGTAGATAGCGTCAGTTGCTGTCGAGCGGTGTTCAAGTGACGTAGTGTGTAGTGCTCTCGTCGGTTTTTCAATGCAAGTAAAATGACGGAACGACTGGAGCAGCGGTACTGCATCAAATTTTGCCAGAAACTGGGCGATATCCCGGTGGAAACCATTCGGAAGATTCAGACGGCTTTCGGTAACGATGCTATGGGCATCACACAGATTAAGGAGTGGTACAACCGGTTTAAAGAAGGTCGCACGTCGGTGGAAAGCGAGCCACGCTCTGGTCGGCCATCAACATGCCGAAATGGCCATGTCATTGCCAACGTGAACGCTGTGGTGATGCGGGACCGTCGTGTGACTATCCGAGAAATTGCGACTGGAGTTGTGGTCATCAGGAAATTGGCGACTCCAGCACGACAATGCTCCAGCACATTCTTCGCACTTGGTTTACAATTTTTGGACGAAAAAAACAGACTCCTGGTTCGACAGGCTCCTTACTCTCCTAATATGACCCCTGCGACTTCTGGCTATTCCCCAAAGTCAAGACGCCATTGAAAGGAACGCGATTTCAGACAAGAGAGGACATTATGGCTGCAACGACAGCCGAGATAAAGTCGATTCCGAAAGAGGCTTTTTCGGAATGTTTCCAACAATGGCGGCACCGCTGGGAGAAGTGTGTGGAGTCCCAAGGAGAATTTGAGGGTGATAAGGTTTCCAACGCTCCAGGTATGCCAGTTTTTTCTTACCGGCTAAGGGTCGGATACTTTTCTAACATACCACGTATAATGTTAACTTCATTTTTGCGCAATTTGTATGTATTTGATTTGTGACGAAGCTCTCCATAGAATAATGCCATAGGACAGCAAAGACTGCAGTTCTGCATAATACTACTTTTAGCAGAAACTTTCTCTGTTTAGTAGTTTCTTCAGAATATTTGTTTATAAGTCTTCTTATGTAGTCCGAACAGATGTGTTGTGTGCTCCTGTAAATATATACCCAGAAACTTGGCATGCTTGGTTCTATTGATTTTGTAGTTTTGTATTTCTAGGCCTAGATCTGTGCATACGTACTTCATGTTATTTTGAATGCTATGTACTCTGTTTTGCATTTGTTGAAGTGTAGAGTATTCGCGGAGAATTATTTAGCGATTCTAATAGTACCTTCGCCTGTTTCGTATTCTCCACAAAGTTGTTCCCCCACACAATGAAGCTTGTGTCATCGGCGTATAAAGTGCAAAGCGGCCCTTTCACATAGTTGATCAGGTCGGCAGTGTATACTAGAAACAACGTTGGCGTCAGAATGCTTCCTTGGGGAACCAAACTATTTGTAGTTAAAATGCCCGACTGGCCAACTACATTACCACTCCTCACAGAAAAGTACTGTTTGCGGTTTGAGAGGTAAAATTGAATCCATCTCGAAACTTTCCCCCTGATTCCTTAATTATATAGTTCATTTATTAATATGTTATGGGAGACAGAGTCGAAGGTGAAGTCACAGAAAATTCCAATGGGATAGTTCCCATTATCTACGTCGTAAATTAGTTTGTTGTAAAATTCTAACAGGGCGGTTATGGCAGATTTGCCTTTGCAAAACCCATGCTGCTGCTTTGGAATTAGGTTATATTTACCAATAATAGCAGTCAATATGATTACCATAGCATATTCGATTATTTTTGCTAGAATTGGTATCACGAAGGTCTATAATTGTACATTTGCATTTTTTCACCTTTGTTGAAAACTGGAATGATTTTACCTATTTTTAATACACCTAGAAATTGTTCTTCGGTGAATGAGGCGTTAATTATATTTGTAATAGGTTCTACTAATAAATGTTTGAACTCCTTGATTATATTACCAAGAACTTCATCTGGTCCTCTAGTTGTTTTATTTCTTAATGATATTATTATATTCAGTATTTCGTTTATTTCTTGACTTATTGCTTCGTAATCTAACACCTTAACTACTAGAACGCCATCGCCATCATAAGTGTACTTAATCCACCAATTTCATGCGTCGCACCATATATTCTTCCGCTCGAAACCGTCCAGTAATTCCGCGGACTTTTTGGTCATTATTCACGTTACGTTTCGCTAGCATACTACATTTTTCTACATACGAAGTTTGTCTCTATATACATTCCTGGATTTTACAATTGGTAGTAAGATGAAGAGTGCGCGGTTCCCACTCGCTATTGGTATTTTGATTTCCAGATTATCATCGTGATGTGTGTTGCTGCCAAGATATGTGAAGTTCTTGAGCCTTTGGTCGATCACGTCGGGGTCACCAATTTGTGGGTGATAAGGGTAAGAATAAATTTATCACTCACGTTTTGTGATAAGAAGAAATATATTTACAATAATTAAATAACACTATAACAACAGATTCGCGAAGCTGCAACTTACTATAATAATAATAATAATAACTTTTATTGGCATAATTAAAATAATTTACATATCAATGCAACTAACTATAAACTTGTAGGCGTGACTGCGGCTCGGGTGAACGTGTGAACTTGTCGACTGAACTGTTCCGGTGTGAATGAGTCCACTGGCTGGACTGAACTGGACTTGTTGGTTGGTTGCGCTTGACTGTTGAACTGAACTGGAATCGACTTGCTGACTGGTTGCGCCTCACTGTATTGCTTGACTGTTTGCGTCTCTGTCTGGACGGAACTGCCCTCCTTGTTCGGGGGTCCAGGTATTTATGTTATGTCCAGGTATACTGGTCCTTTATCTGGGGGTGACTATTTTTCTATTTTCGGCAATTTGTCGCTTTGGTGATTACCGATTCTCGGGAAAAACATCTTGTCGTAATTTCCGCGGGGATTACACCATTGACCCTAATTAAATATTTTTGCAAATCCGGCCGAAAATATTTGGGTAATCACCGTAATGCCCTCGTAAAACTAAAACTACAAATATTTCTTAATCTGCTTGAGGATTACATTGCCGACCCTAATAAAATATTTTCGGAAATTGTCCGAAAATATTTGGGTAATTATTGTAATGCCCTCGAAAAACTAAGAAATTAAAATGTAACGGCTCGTTTCCGGTACATCTAAAAGTAGATAAGTTGGAACATTATGCAAAATTTTGCGGAAACATTACTGAAACAAACCTTTTTCAAAATTATTTCAGCAAAGTTAAGCCAATAGGATGATGACTTTTGCACCACATAATAAAAGTTTGAACACAATAGACTCTTTTTTTCAAATCGTTGGTATAATCAATAACCTGATAAAAACGCATATTTCATCCTTTAATTGCATCATTTGATATATTGTCCTGGCGCCGCCACCATATGTGACTACAACACGTTATTGCACTAGGTAACGCAAAAATCATTCTACAATGCAAATACTACTTAATTTAAGGTAATATATTGGTATACATTTTCTGGGAATTTGGAACTGGTTGAATTCTTACGATAGCCTTCTTAATTTTTTAGTTGAGATACAAATTGTTGTACAATTTGAGTTGAAATCTAAAAGTAGAAAATTTGAGACATTTTGCAAAATTTTGGTGAACCAGTCTGAAACAATGCTATTTAAAAATAATACTTCAGCAAAGTTAAGCCAATAGGATGATGACTTTTGCGCCACATAATAAAAGTTTGAACATAATACTCTTTTTTAAGTTTGATCCGGGAAAAAACCCTTCAAACACCTACAAGTGCCCTATTTTATTTTGCCCACATTTTTCGTTTCATTGGCTCAGAAATAAATTGTGAATTGAAATTTGGTAGAAATCCGAAAGTAGCAAATTCGAGACATTTTGCAAATTTTTGTTAAAACATGAAATACTGAAACAAAGTTCCTTACTAAAATTACTTCCGCAAAGTTAAACAAATAGGATGATTACTTTTGTGCCACATAAAAGTTTGAACACAACAGACTTTTTTTAAAGTTTGGTCCGGGTTATTAACTACCCTTCAAACACTGCGGACAAGTGGCCAATTAAATTTTGCCCACATTTTTCATTTCATAGGCCCAGAAACCTAGGTGATATTTAAATTCGCGTTTAGACATTTGTCCTCGGGTACAAATGTAGTCGACACTCGCTCCCGGGATAGAACCCGAGACCTCCACATTTGTAGTTAACTCTGTAGACTACGAAACCGACAGAGTTAGAACGATAACTACAAATCTGGAGGTCTCGGGTTCTATCCCGGGAGCGAGTGTCGACTGGATTTGTACCTGAGGACAAATGTGTAAACGCGAATTTAAATAACACCTAGGTTTCTGGGCCTATGACAAAATAGACAAATAAACGGTTGTTATCTTACTATCAAAATATTATTGAGCATTTTTATTTTTATTGAAACATTAATATTGTAAGGATATCAATAAGCTGTGCTTATGTGAATTTTGTAAACAATTTGTTCCTTAGCGGGGATTTTCTAGGAGATTATCGTTGGTAATCCTTATTTCTAAAACATTAATTAATCGGCGATTAGCGCTTTGGCGAAGCATGTTAATCTACATGCTCATTCACTGTACGTGTGGCTGAATTTCGGCGGAAAAAGAAATTTTCTTTATAAGTTTTCCACTGGGAAACAAACAGCGTTTGCATAACAAACAAAGGAAAGAAAGCAAAAAAATGTTTTATTCGCGTTTTCTCTGGCGAAACTAAGTATTTTTTCATATTTTGCCTTTAACTTCTTAATTAATCTATTAATATTTGGAAAGTTTATGAATAATTGAAACGTTGTATTGTGTTCAATGTATTCTATTATGTAAGGGTAATAATGAGAGAACAAATCTATTGACGTGAATACAAATTTATATTAAGCGTACGTCAACGAGTAACTAATTTCGTATAGACGGATATCCTAGGGGATTAATATAGTGATTCCTTATTTGGAACCGTTAATTAATCGCCGATTATTGCATTACAAAACAAACTAATTTCTGAGTTTGATTAATATACAGTTCGAGTTTTGTAGCGTTATTAGATTTGAACTGTAAGCTGAAGAATATTTAAAAGGGATTTAAATTTATCGATTTGTTTAAATAGTGATAAATTTGGGAAGGAAATAGTTAAATAAAACATCTCGTGTGATACAGTTTGCATTGCAATCACGCTAACCTGTTACATATGTTATTATTAATGTTTGTAATAGAAGGATATACGAGAGCAGCCTGCGTATGTCATATGGATTCAATGACAACTCCATATATCCATTATCTGATTCACCCGCTCACAGTTTACCGGATTGTTCTACAAGCGTATACATTCCAAACAAATATACTCCCCCAATTTCGTTATTTGCCCACTTAAGGCTATTTACATATTACTCAATTATCTTCAATTTACACATTCCCCATAACAAAAAATTTGCATAATTTGTAAAGCCGCCGCACGAGAATCTGTTTGCTCAAAAATATCCCTTTCCCCACCAATCAAACTCCAACTAATTTAAACTTATTGGACGACATTAGCAAACTTAGAGATTACGAAATTATCTTGATTAACTTCGATGCATTAACCACCACCGCCAGTTACAAGAAATTATCAACAACTAACCTGAATTACTTCAACTATTATCTTTCTCATACAATTATTATAAATCGAATATGTTTTCAACTAATTTCATTTTAACGATCATATTATACTAACGACCACTTCTTCTACCCTAGTCTCAAATTCACCTCTCATATTCCCCATCCCTGGCTATACTGCATCAATCTATTTTTCTGAATACAACAGTAAGAGAAGATCGTTCATTCTCGACCCGCCTCCCACCTCATTAAAACTGATTACTACCTGTTCAAACATGATTACTGCTGGCTCAAACTTGATTATTACCTGCTCAAACCTGATTGCTACTTGATAAAACCTGATTACTACCTGATCAAACCGAATTAAACCTGATTATTACCTGATCAAACCTAATTACTACTTGATCAAACCTGATTACTACCTGGTCAAACTTGATTACTACGTGTTCAAACCTGATTACTACTTGATTAAACCTGATAACTACCTGATCAAACCTGATTACCACTTGATTAAACCTGATTACTAATTGATCAAACCTAATTAAAGCTGATTATTACCTGATTAAACCTAATTACTACTTGATCAAACCTGATGACTACCTGATCAAACTTGATTACTACCTGATCAAACCTGATTACTACTTGAATAAACCCGATTACTACCTGATCAAACCTGATTACTACTTGATTAAACCTGATTACTAGCTCATCAAACCCAATTAAACGTGATTATTACCTGATCAAACCTAATTACTGCTTGATCAAACCTGACTACTGCCTGATCAAACTTGATTTCTACCTGCTCAAACCTGATTATTACTTGATCAAACCTGATTACTACTCGATCAAACCTGATTACTACCTGATCAAACCTGATTAAACCTGATTACGACCTGATCAAACCTGATAACTACTTGATCCAACGGCGGGGAGGTAGGAAATAGGTCCAGAACGAAGGACCTTTCCTTACTTGTAACAAAACGTTTGGAGAAAAAGTTATCCTTGACAATCATTGTTGTCTTTCATTGCTTCTTTACATAAAATGAGAAACTCTTTAGGTAATCTTTGTGGGGGGTTGGTGTAAAATTTAGCTAGGAATCTGGTTAAATGGGTAAAATTGTGGTGATAGTTTTTGAGTTATGTTTAAAATAGTTTATTTCTTTATCACCTTTACACAATTCTACTTGATTTTAACATATCGCTAAGCTAGTGTGATTTGTAAGAAGCACAATAGTAGGCACCAAATGCCGGGTGATAGTAGAAGGCTAATTGACGGACGAACCGGACTATAAATTTCAGTTCGTTTTTTATTAGGAACGAATTTGGCATGCCGAACTCCGTGTTCGTTCCAAATGAGGCAACCGCATTCATCACATATGTAACGCACGTCCGGAATCTTTCTTCATTAGGAAGCCTAATTCGGAACCCATTCGGGATCCGCACCGATTTTTATTGAATATTAGCGTGCGCGAAGCATAATTTGAATTTGTCGCACCCTACAACGGGCGCCAAAATAGTACTTATCCCACAAGAGTAATAAAATTAACAATATTTAAATTACATCAAAAAATAGTGCATCAAACATTATTTATTAAAAAGTGTTTGAAATCTAAAAGTAATTCAGCTTCATCGTCTTTGATAATTAATTAATACAATTAGATTAGATTAGATTCCCGACTTCCTCTAAGGGTTTGGCGCACGTCAACCTTAAGGCTTATTGTGCTCACAATTAATACAATACAACCAATAGATTATTTTATTAACTGCCCACGATAAAATGATTGCAGATTATTTTTACGTATATAGAGACAAGCATAAACTGCCTTAAAGTGAATTCATAAAGAATAACATTTTTCTTAAGATTTGTAATAATTTTGATGCGATTTTACCTTAAAAAGTCACGTTTAATTCCTTGGATGCGGTTTGATAAAACAGCGGTTTATTCACTAAAGAAATAAAATTTTTATTTCGCTAGTGAAATAAAAGTATCCATAGCAACGCATCAAAATAATTCACTTGTGGGCTCCGTAAACACAACCTTAAATGTTGACTTCGCTGATGTTCTTTTTTGATGCCGAATCACAAAATTGTGTATTACACATTTTTTGTATAAATGTCTTGATTTCCGCGGGGGTAATCTTTCTGCAATTGCGGCCGATTTAACAATTCTTTGGATGTATTCATTTATGATTAATAAAACACAAATTAATTAAACACTAAACAAGATTTTGACGTACGAATCAACAATTTTATAGTTTGACAGAAATACAATAATGGGAGGACGACTTCGATGCTGTTCAAACTTAAAAAAAGAGTATTATGTTCACACTTTTATTATGTGGCGCAAAAGTCATCATCCTATTGGCTTAACTTTGCTGAAGTATTATTTTTAAATAGCTTTGTTTCAGAAAGTTTTGCAAAATGTCTCAAATTTTCTACATTTAGATTTCAACTCAAATTGTACAATTTGTATCGCTACTAAAAAATTAAGAAGGCTATCGTAAGAATTCAACCAGTTCCAAATTCCCAGAAAAATTATACCAGTATATTACCTTAAATTAAGTAGTATTTGTATTGTAGAATGATTTTTGCTTTACCTAGTACAATAAGGTGTTGTAGTCACATATGGTGGAGGCGCCAGGACAATATATCAAATGATGTAATTAGAGGATGAAATATGCGTTTTTTCAGGTTATTGATTATACCAACGATTTGAAAAAAATCTAGAGTCTATTGTGTTCAAACTTTTATTATGTGGTGCAGACGTCATCATCCTATTGGCTTAACTTTGCTGAAGTAATTTTGAAAAAGACTTGTTTCAGTAATGTTTCAGCAAAATTTTGCATAATGTTCCAACTTTTCTACTTTTAGATGTAGCGGCAACGAGCCGTTAAATTTTAATTTCTTAGTTTTTCGAGGGCATTACAATAATTACCCAAATATTTTCGGACAATTACCGAAAATATTTTATTAGGGTCGGCAATGTAATCCTCATGCAGATTAAGAAATATTTGTAGTTTTAGTTTCACGAGGGCATTACGGTGATTACCCAAATATTTTCGGCCGGATTTGCAAAATTATTTAATTAGGGTCAATGGTGTAATCCCCGCGGAAATTACGAGAAGATGTTTTTCCCGAGAATCGGTAATCACCAAAGCGACAACTAGCCGAAAATAGAAAAATTGTCACCCCCAGATGAAGGACCAGTATACCTGGACATAACATAAATACCTGGACCCCCGAACAAGGAGGGCAGTTCTGTTTAGTCAGAGACGCAAACAGTCAAGCAATAGTCAGGCGCAACCAGTCAGCAAGTCGACTCCAGTTCACTTCAACAGTCAAGCGCAACCAACCAAGTCCAGTTCAGTTCAGCCAGTGGACTCATTCACACCGTAACAGTTCAGTCGACAAGTTCACCCGTTCACCCGAGCCGCAGTCACGCCAACAAGTTTATAATAAGTTGCAGCTTCGCGAATCTGTTGTTATAGTGTTATTTAATTATTGTAAATATATTTCGTCTTATCGCAAAACGTGATTGATAAATTTATTCTTACCCTTATCACCCACAAATTGGTGACCCCGACATGATCGACCAGAGGAATTCGGTCACCCACAAATTGGTGACCCCGACGTGATCGACAAGAGAAATCCGATCATCTACAAATTGGTCGTCGTGACCGAAAAGAGAAAGTTACGCACTCAAATATGGAAGCAAATGCACCTGAAATCTGCCGCATCGTTGAACAGGGTGTGGATGGTTGTGCTTCCTGGCCAAGAAAACCTTACACGCGAAACTGAACATTGCAAGTCAAGGTACGTCTCTCGTACGCCTCATGATGCCGCCTCCGCCCTGCAACAAAAAACGACGTCTACGATGACGCCTTTAGCTGTCTACGTGGACGCCGGCAACAACAACCTCTACAATGACGCCTTCAACCATCTACGAAGACGCCATTTGCCAATAAAGGTTATATTACGCCATATTATGCCAATAAAGGTTATTATTATTATTATTATATCTACGAAGACGCCGGCAACAACAACCTCCACGATGACGCCTTCAACCATCCACGAGGACGCAGGCAACATCAACCTCTACAATGACGCATTCGACCATCTACGAGGACGCCCCAATCAACAATGCCCACGTTTCTATGCCTTCTACCGTCTACGAGACGCCTTCTACCGTCTTCTACCGTCTACGAGACCGCTATCGACTTGTTAACCTTCCGGATCAACTAATACTGATAGGTGCAAGCTGGTTTTTGCTGATAGGCGGAAACCGCCTATCAGCAAACAACGTCCACGAGGACGCCTCGCAACAAACTTGCAACAACAAACAACGTCTGCGGTAACGACTTCAACCGTCTACCAACGTCCACGAAAAAACACCGCAACAGCGACGAATATGACGAATTCAACCGTCTACGAGGGAACCTACAACAACAAACAACGTCTACGGTAACGAACACAACCATCTACTAGACGTCTATGAACAAACAAACAACAAAAGCCACAAACTCTACATAGCGTTATCACTGGCAAGGGGGTGATGTAGCGGCAACGAGACGTTACATTTTTATTTCTTAGTTTTTCGAGGGCGTTGCAATAATTACCCAAATATTTTCGAACAATTTCCAAAAATATTTTATTAGGGTCGGTAATGTAATCCTCGAGCAGATTGAGAAATATTGGTACTTTTAGTTTTACGAGCGCATTGGGGTGATTGCGGGGGCAGGGCGGATTTCCAAAAATATTTTAAATTGCGACAAATTGCGGAAATTACGACAAGATGTTTTCCCGAGAATCGGTAATCACTAAAGCGACAAATAGCCGAAAAGAGAAAAATAATCACCGCCAGATGAAGGACCAGTATACCTGGAGATAATATAAATACCTGGACTCCCGAATAAACAAGACAATTCGATTCACACCGTTCCGTCCACACTGTCAGGCGCAAACAGTCAGCTAGTCGATTCCAGTTCAGTTCATCAGACAGGCGCAACCAACCAACGAGTCCAGTTCAGTCCAGCCAGTGGACCAGACACTAGTCCAGCCAGTGGACTCAGTTCAGTCCAGCTAGTGGACTCATTCACACCGGTCCAGCCAGTGAGCCCAGTCAACCAGACTCAACCAGCAGTCAGTTAACCAGACCAGTCGAGTCCGGTTCAGAGAGTCCAGCTCCACTCATTCCCTCAAAAGTGTTTGTATCTCGTGTACATTTGTATTTATATCGTCCATGTAAATAAATTCCTCTGCAAACCGTGAGTGATACATTATTCTACGGCATTCTATCACACCACATAGATTTCTATCAAATTTCAACTCACAATTTGTATCTTAACTAAAAAATTAAGAAGGCCATCGTAAGAATACAGCCAATTCCGAAATGCCCAGAAAAATGATTCCAATATATTACCTTAAATTAAGTAGTATTTACATTGTAGAATAATTTTTGCGTTACCCAGTGCAATAATGTGTTGTGGTCCATATGGTGGAGGCGCAAGGACAATATGTTAAATGATGTAATTAGGGCATGACATATGCGTTTTTTTCAGGTTATTGATTATACCAACGATTTGAAAAAAAGAGTCTATTGTGTAAACTTTTATTATGTGGCGTAAAAGTCATCATCCTATTGGCTTAACTTTGCTGAAGTATTAATTTAAATAGCTTTGTTTCAGTACTGTTTCAGCAAAATTTTGCAAAATATCCCAAATTTTCTACTTTTAGATTTCAACTCCATGTGTACAACAATGTGTATCTTAACTAAAAAATTAAGAAGGCTATCGTAAGAATTCAACCAGTTCCAAATTCCTAGCAAAATGATACCATATATTGCTTTATATTAAGTAGTATTTACATTGTAGAATGATTTTTGCGGTACCTAGAGAAATAATGTGTTGTAGTCACATATGGTGACGGCGCCAGGACAATATGTCAAATGATGTAATTAGGGGATGAAATACGCGTTTTTTTTCAGGTTATTGATTATGCCAACGATTTGAAAAAATGGGTCAATTGTGTTTTCAAAACTAAGTATATCAAACTTTTATTATTTGGCTCAAAAGTCATCATCCTATTGGCTTAACTTTTCTAAAGTAATAGTTTGAAATAGCTTTGTTTCAGCAAAATTTTGCAAAATGTGCCAAATTTTCTACTTTTAGATTTCTATCAAATTTCAACTCACAATTTGTATCTTAACAAAAAAAATAAGAAGGCTATCGTAAGAATACAACTAGTTCCAAATTACCATAATTTATCTATGAATCCATTATTTTGTAAAGTATTTACATTGTAGAATGATTTTTGCGTTACCTAGTGCAATAACGTGTTGTAGTCACATATGGTGGAGGCGCCAGGACAATATGTCAAATGTTGTAATTAAGGGATGAAATATGCGTTTTTTTCATGTTATTGATTATACCAACGATTGCATTTTAATGGATTCAAACAAAAAATGTAATTTGAAAAGTTTTAGATAGCTACATTAATAAAGTACAAAAACTACGACACATTGTTTTAAAACATTTTTACATCAATTCTAGTTTTTAATACTGAAATAAAATACAGGGTGTTAGGTAAACATTCGACAAAAATTATTTTTTTCACTATTCACTTTTCTAAGAATATTTTGTCTTATGATTATTTCTGAAAAACCCTTTGTTTTGAAGATATAGGATAAACAAAATTTGCGTCAGTAACAACATTTTAGTATTTAAAGTTGCATTAAGCAATAAACACTACAATAAATGTTCGATATGACTTCTTCCAGCATTCAATACAAGCATTCAATTTTCTCGACATAGAGTCCCGAATTCTTTCAAACACACTGGGGTTGTTTATAATTAAGTTCATCATCATCATCAGTAGTGCTACAGCCCTACTTTATGTTGTCATTATGTCTGTGTTTCGTGACCCTCTGTATGAGTTGCACACAGCAATTATCCGATTTTTCAATTGGTTCAAATTCTCCACTGGAGTAGCGTAAACTAATGACTTCAGATAGCCGCATAAGAAATAATCCAGGGGGTTTAAATCTAGCGATCGAGCAGAGGATGCATGTGGTCCACCTCGGCAAATCCAGCAATCTCCGTATATTGCTGTTAAAAAATCACGAGCAACCAAACTGATTTGTAGTGGTGCACCATGTTGCATATACCGCATTGCAATTCTTGTCGGCAATGGTATATTCTGCAGAAACTCGGGCAGTGTTTCTTTCTCCAAAAAGTTGCGATACATCTCGCCAGTAATTATTGCTGGTAGAAATACCGGTCCAATTAGATACTCACCCACTATACGAGCCCAAACATTTAAGGAACTGATGCTGAAATCGATACCTGTCAATCGAGACCTAATCAACGTGTACTTTTATCCCTCGTGTTTTGAAAAACACGAGGCTAAAATTTCGACATATTGATGAAGAGTGTAAATTCTATCAACTTTTTTAGTGTCCTTTTAACCAGGCCAAAATTCCTATCACAGGGTAAAAAAGAATGATCTGTAATAGGAAAATGGCTTTATTATATTAAACCTACCACAATCTGTTAAGTAGAGATTCTTATCATGGTATTGTTATTGTTCTGGGCCGCGCAGTTACCACTAAAAAGATGGGGTTTTGTGACAGTTTTAGGTACGTATCAATGTATTCTGTGAGAAATGGGGTCACTTCATGAGGTCTTTTTTGCAATGCCTACATGATATATAAAGTATACAACGTCATTAGTTTTTATGTTATGAACACAAAATACGCTGTCAGTTGTCTTAAATAAAATGGGTCTTGAGTCAGAACTTTAGGTAGTTGCAAGTTTTGCGTATAGTCATAAGATAAAGCTAATACGTTTTAATTGTCACTCATGTAATGCAGCGTCACTCATGTAATGAGGCAATAAGAGCGTCACTCAAAATGTCACTTTGTAAATGAAATTTAGAAATTTCATTTTGTTCAGTGAGCGCTATTCTAACATTTTCTATCTACCTTTCCTATCCTAAACGATAGAGTTTACCTAATACGTTTTTAGATCTTTATCATAAGACAAAGCTAATACGTTTTAATTGTCACTCATATAATGCAGAGTCACTCATGTAATGGGACAATATCAGCGTCAATCAAAATGTCACTTTGTAAATTAAATTTTTAAATTTTTGTTCAGTGGGCGCTATTGTAACATTTTCTATCTACCTTTCCTCTCCCAAACGATAGAGTTTAACTAATACGTTTTTAAGGTCTTATGATCGAGGTACACGCGGATTATCATCTGCCTACACATGCTTGTTATGAAAATTCGTTTCATTGCATTTCTTGAGAAACTGGATTTATCTGTGAAAAGGTCACCGATCGGTGAAAAGGTCATCTGTGTCAGGAATTGAACTAATGTTTGCAACAGCCATTGACAGAACGCAATACGTGGATGATAATCAGCAGGTAGTAGTGCCTGAACACGCTGAATGTGGTATGGATACAACAAATTGCCCTTAAGAATTTTCCAAACTGTCTAATGACTTACATTCAAAGTATTGGAAATTTGTCGCGTAGAAGTACATGGAGCTTCCGGTATCATGTCCAGCAAATTCTGTTCCAGTTGTACCGTTCTTACTGTCATTAATCTTGCTGCACCTCCATTTCGCTTCAATGTGCCTGTTTCACGAAGAAGTCGACTAATGTTTCCGAATATTTTTCGGTCGGGGATATTATGGCTAGGAAACCGTTCTATGTACAATCGTCTAGCTTGTAATGAATTGCCATCAGCAAGTCCATACATGAAATGCATGTCAGTCATCTCGGCGTTCGCATACATGATAGCGGACTTTACTTGAAACTATTAAAGACACGTCAAGAGGGATTGCAATCCGGAAAACCGGATCCGGTAATCCGGCGGATTTGGCATCGCTAAACGTTTACCGGATCCGGTACCAATATACGGGATCCGGTCACCGGATCCGGTGATGATTTTTTTAAATTATATTAATCTGTCATTCATAGTAGTGTTAACAATTAATTATTTTGACTTTTGTTACTTAGCGTAAGCCGGCTTTGTCCGCTGAGAGTCCTAATTTTGGTAATTTGTCACTATTTAAATCACTATCACTGTTTAGTCGGGATCTGTTATGTCCTGTGGGAATTTTCTTATGAGTCTGGTGTGGATGTTACGTTGTCCGAGTTAGTAGAAAATGGCAATTGGTGGATTTTTTTCAAAAAATTTTATTGTTGTTTTTCTAATATACACAGACAGTGGGTGCATTTAATTCCAGATGTATCTGCTTGTTTCTGATAAACCTAGGGGCATTTAGGATTATTCGTAGAGTTTTATTCTGAACTGTCTGCAGTTTTTTGAAATTCGTTTTTGATGTGGTGCATGAAATGGGGCATGCGTATGTTATTAAGGGTCTTATAAGAGATTTATAGAGGAGTAAAGAAGATTTTTGTTGTAGAGCTGATTTTCTATTTATTAGAGAGTAGAATTGAGTCAGTCTGGCGTATATGCTTGGTTGATCTTTTTATTTACATGAAGGTTGCCTTCATTCATTCAACATGGTGCATGTTAGGCGAGTATCTAGGTGCACACCCAGGTACTTTACGGCTTCTTGGTTATATCTTATTACATTTCCTCCTAATTCGATTGGCGGTAGGTCTTTTATCCGTCGTAGTGTGAATACTTTTATCTCACTTTTAGTACAGTTTATTTTTACGCGCCATTGAGAAAACTAGTCGTCGATGAAGTTCAATGCTAATTGGAATTGTTCTGCTGCGACTTCAAGCTCGTGATGTTGGGTTATAATAGCTGTGTCATCAGCATACATTGAGAGTAGCGCTTGAGGAGGAACGGGAATATCGTGCATCTATATATTAAATAAAGTTGGGCCAAGAATGCTTCCCTGTGGGACCCCTGCTTTAATGGTTCTGGCATCTGATAGTTGCGCGTGGATTTTTACTGCGAAGGTTCTGTCTTTGAGAAAGGAATATAACAATTTTAGTATATAGCTTGGTAGATTTAGCTGTTGAAGCTTGAATTTTAGGCCGTCGATCCACACTCGATCGAATGCCTGAGCTACGTCTGTAAATGCCACAATGGTGTATTTCTTGTCCTCAAATCCTTTCTCGATAGTTTCAGTTAGGCGAAGCAGTTGTTGGTTCGTTGAGTGTGATTTCCTGAATCCAAACTGGAAGAGTGGCAAGATGTTATTCTCTTCCAGGAATTCATCGATTCTTTGAAGGATCGTTATTTCCATCATCTTAGATATAGTCGGCAGGAGGCTTGATGTCGGTTGATGTCTAGGAGTTCCGCCTGGAAAATGGAACAGTACTTTTCTAGTCTCACATCATGATGTACCTCGACTTCTTCAATATATACCACAAATGCTGCTCCTACGCCAGCTTCAGATTTCGAATAATCAGTATAGACTGAAACGCTTGGAGTGTAGTTATGCGTTAAATCGTAAATTACAGGGTGTTTAATGTGAAGCATACAGATTTGGAGACACGTCAATCCCGGTAAGATCTTTAAGTGTAGCCTCGTCCATTGACTGCCTCGTCCGTCGACTGGAAGAAGCCCCGAGATAATGCAAGCCGCCTCTGTCGATACCAATATCGTAGACAAAGTAGTATTTAGGCACAAGGTATAGAAGTGCGAAGTGTCAAAGATAACCGCACCTATTGCCCAAAGGTCAAAGTGAATTGAAGCGAGGAAAATAGCCTTTGTGAAAGTGAAGTGAAAGAATGAAGGAGTACTGGAGGAACAAGTAGTCATGAATGTTTCGCGTGGTCTGATAAAAGGCTTGTAACTAGGGATTGCAATCCGGAAAACCAGATCCGGTAATCCGGCGGATCCGGCATCACTGAACGTTTACCGGATCCGGTACCAATTTACCGGATCCGCTGATGCTAATTTTTGGTACAATAATTGCGCTGTTGAATGAGTAGGTATTTTAAATGCGTGGTGCACATGACGCCACATGGTTTTCTCAAAACCAAAATTGTAACACGTACCTTTTAAAAAAAAGTCTCTAAAACATAGGTCCGCGTTATAGATGCACAAAAAGGCGTTTGTTAGTATTGTGAGAAATAAGACAGCGACAGATCAATGAAGATGAGGATGAAATTTTACAAAATTAACATATGTAGATTCGCACTAGTTTCTTTACTTTGTGACTATTTGGAGAAATTTTGAAAATATAAAAAAAAAAAATTTCTCCAGAAAGTCCAAATTTTGAAAATTTGAAGCCGTTTGGAAAAATTAAAAAAAAATAGGGTAGCGACAGATTAATGAAGCCTAGGTTAAGATTTCACAAAACTAACATTCATAGACTCGCTATTATCTCTACTGTGAGACTATTTGGAGGAATTTTGAGAATCTAATAACTTCAACTTTCTCCAAAAAGACCAAATTCTTAAAATCTGAAACCGTTTTGTTACTATTTTTAAAAATAAGACAGCGACAGATCAATGAAGTTAAGGTTGAGCTCTAAAATATAGGCCCGCGTTATAGTCGCACAAAAAGTAAGTTGAATTTTAGGGTGCGCCTTAAACACCGGCAAATACGGTATTTAAAATGAGTTAATTAAACTAAAACTCCATCAGGACGGATCCGGCCGGATCGGTAGAAATTCGGCCGGATACGGGCGGATCCGGACGGATCGGTGGAAATTCGGTCGGATCCGGCTGGATTGAAAATGACACCGGATTGTAATCCCTACACGTCAAACATTCAAACATCACTCAATGTAAACAACTGCGACCGATAAAGGTGATGATCACTGACGAGGCGTATTCAAATGAAATCCACTTGAAATTCACGTTACTATACTCGGGCCGGCGAGAGCATCTTGTCTCGACGATTTTTATTTTAGTATTTTGAGAAACAAGGCAGCGATACATCAATGAAGATGAGGTTGAAATTTTACAAAGTAAACTTATAAATTTGTCCCGTTTTTAAAAGTTACTTTTAGATGGAATATTAATATTTTTACTTGAAAAATATGTCCCTTTTTGACATCCCGTTTTTGGTGGGACAGTTTTTAATAATTTGTCCCGTTTTTTAAAATCGCGCTTTTTGAAACATTGTTGTTTTAACTTTAGCGGGACATATGAATATGTCCCGCTTTTTACATCCTCATTTTTAACAATATGTCCCGATTGTAAAAGTCGCATTTTTATGGAATACTATCGCTTTTACTTAGAAATGTGTCGCGCTTTTGATATCCCGATTTTGTTGGAACGGTCCCGATTTTTAACAATTTGTCCCGTTTTTAAAAGTCGCGTTTTTATGGAATATTATTGTTTTTACTTAGAAACGTGTCTCGCTTTTTACATCCTGATTTTGGTGGGACAGTCCCGATTAACAATTTGTCCCGTTTTTTAAAGTTGCGTTTTTATGAAAAATTAATGTTTTTATTTAAAAATATATCTCACTTTTGACATCTCGATTTTGGTGGGACAGTCCCGATTAATATTGTCCCGATTAATTTGTTCCATTTTAAAAAATCGCGTTTTTATGGAATATTAATGGTTTTTACTTAGAAATGCGTCTCCCTTTGACATCCTGATTTTGGTAGGACAGTCCCTATTTTAACAATTTGTCCCGTCTTTAAAGAAATTTACTTAAAAATGTATCCCGATTTTGATATCCTAATTTTGACGGGACAGTCCCGATAATTAAATTTTTGTCCCGCTTTTAAAAATCGCGTTTGTATGGAATATTATTGTTTTAACTTAGAAATGTGTCTCGCTTTTGACATTTCGATTTTGAAGGGACGGTCCCATTTGTAGATTCTCACTAGTTTCCTTACTGTGTGACTATTTGGAAGAATTTTGAAAATATAAAAAACCAAAAATTTCTCCAGAAAGTCCAAATTTTGAAAATATGAAACCCTTTGGAAAATATTTTGAAAAGTAAGGCAGCGACAGATTATTGAAGACGAGGTTAAGATTTCACAATATTAACATTCATAGACTTTCGCTATTTTCTCTACTGTGAGACTATTTGGAGGAATTTTGAGAATCTAATAACCTCGAACTTCTCCAAAAAGACCAAATTTTTCAAATATGAAACCGTTTTGTTACTATTTTAAAAAATAAGACAGCGACGGATCAGTGAAAATAAAGTTGAGTTCTAAAACATAGGTCCGCGTTATAGGCGCACAAAAGTAAGTTGCATTTTAGGCTGTGCCTTAAACACCGGGAAATACGGTATTTATAGTGAGTTGATTAAACTAAAACTCGATCCGGCCGGATCCGGACGGATGGTGGAAATTCGGCCGGATCCGGGCGGATACGGACGGATCGGTAGAAATTCGGACGGATCCGGCCGGATTGAAAATGACACCGGATTGCAATCCCTACACGTCAAACATCCAAACGTCATTCCATGTAAAGAACTGCGGCCGATACAGGTGATCACTGACTGACGAGGCGTTTTCTAATAAAATCCACTTGAAATCCAGGTTACTATACTCGGGCCGGCGAGAGAATGCATCTCATCTCGAGCAGTTTTATCCCCCACATTATTCCGAGCGCGCGGTGTTTAGTTTTCCGTATTTGAAAAACTGACCCATATTTCTTAACTCAAACTAACCTGCGCGTACCTTCGTCCCTCAAATTTCAGCGCACTACAGCTGCATTCTCTAGCCGAACCGAGTATAGATAAAACAGTCGTTCCAAGTTATCACCCAAAAAATTATGTACTTGCTAAACTCATTAATTTTTTGTACTTAAACTCATAAAACTCATTGGCATACGTCATACTTTTATTTATATTAACGATTTCAACAAATATCAAATATAGGTAACAAATTGTTGTTCATAAAAGCAAAGCTGTACTGATGAGAGAAATCTGGAAACGCGTCTAAAGATGGCTATCCACTTTTGTTCAGTGCCACGAAGGTGGACTGAAAGCTAAAAATAAGTGACAAATTTCACATGGGATTTGTTTTTAGTAGTCCTTAAAAGACTCTTTAGTATTATAGAGCTCCGGAAAGGTTGAATATATTTATATATTCAGGCTGCGTTCCGAATTTATTAAGTTAACAGGTTGACCGCCACATGTTTTTTACGAGCATTGCCAAAACTTTTTGAGTACCAGATGGGGGCACACCCTAAACCAGTGGTTCTCAAACTGGGTGCCGCGAGAGTATGCCTGGGGTGTCGCAGCAATAATCAAGAAATGTAAAAAGAAAATTAGATGATGAGGTAAACGAATTTGAGTTCCTGTTTTTAATTGGTTCCATACAAATTAAAAAGACATCTGGAATGCAATCAGTCTAATTTAGTATATAAACGTGAAGAAATCTTCAAACGAAATTTGTTCAAAAAGTCAAAATTTGTCAAAAAAGAAATATGTGCAGCGAAATATTTGTAGCCCGACAAGGGTGCTCGATAAGGGTGCCGCGGCAAAAAAAGTTTGAGAACCACTGTCCTAAACCAACAAGAAACGAAGTGAGACTGCACTGGCGCACGGCACATCTGAATTTCAATCGAATTGTGTTGCACAGCAGTTACTCACAAAGCAGGAATCATATGGAAAAATCAGTTGTGTGGCCTCGGAGACCAGAAAAGTTGCAATTGCCATAAGCAAAAATATTTTGTTTGTTGATGAAATGTTATATAAAATTAGAGCTCTCCTTGGAGGTGAATTATAGGATCTCATTTCCAGACCTGAAATCAGTTCACGGGGCCACGTGTACCAGAACTGGTACACGTAATTATATTGACTTAAACCTACCCTACAATGTTAGATTGACTCATAGGATAACATACTGACAAGGGCCCTGTCAACTCGTCATCACCGATTTGGCCCAAATTTACAGTATATGTAGGGTTTGACTTTAAATGAAAGTGACGCAAGCGGCCAGATAGATGGCCTAGCGTTAAAAAACTCCCGACTACCGACAACTCATAACTCATAAGCCCGCAGTCAGTGCAGCGGTAAGAGCTCGGGTTCATAGTACGAGGATCGCTGGTTCGATTCCCCGTGGGGACGCTATTTTTTTTGTCGGTGAAATCGGTGATGACGAGTTGACATGGCCCCCTTGTAAGATGAAATCAATTTTACTTCTCTAACGATCTCCAAGCGATTTCCAAGTGTACAGACTTCTTTTATGGTTTTTGAACCATGAATTGGTAACTATCATTTTTGTTTCTTTCCAGAAATCTACCAGCCTAGCCCCTATCTCATTTCTTTTACCAATTCCGTACATGCCAACTATTCTTCCTTCTCTTCCAGCTCTTACAATAGCATTTCAATGCGCCATTACGATCTTACAACACCCGCCATCTTCCTCTTTCATTATATCCTCTATCTTTGAATATACATATTCTACCTCCTCGTCCTCATAATGCCAAGTTTATTATCTTCTATTGCTAATTATTTAATTGCACATTTTCATTGTCATAATTTAAGCAACAAAACGCTTTTTTTGTATCTACCAAACTTTTTATGTCGCAATAAAATATCAAAAATTGGTGATAAACGTCATAGGACAAATTGTGACCATTTTATTGCCGTCAGTTGGTACTATGGTCAGTTGGTCCCAGCAGCATTTTTCATTGCTTACGTAGGAAATATCCCATTGCTCCTCGAAAGAAGACAAAGTTCTTTGGTCATATGAAGCTGTTTTAACGTAGTCTGTCAACTGAATATTTAAGAATGATTAAAAATTGGATGAAAAACGTGGAAATCACCACGAGCCGAGGTCCCCTTTTCTTACGAATTAATAAAATAAGTTTGTAAATATTTGTAGAATATACAAAAGAATTTTCCAAGGTATATCGGAAGGTTTTTTACAAAGGTTACAAATATCCGGTTCAAAATACTGACAGAGCTAGTTTTACCAAAAGCAAAGAAAACTGGCAAATTTTCCAAATTCGAGTTTTCCGAAGAGCCTTTCTTCCTTAGGGATTTTCTATTCCTTTGGTCGGGAATGGAAATCTAAAATTCGACCGTCAACAGTTCCCAAAACCCAATTTCTTTTTGGTTTCGCGGTTTCTCGTCCAAACAACAATTAAAAAAAAAACAATTTTTTCGGCAAATTCTTCAGCTCCACAAGGTTCGGCCCATAATCTTAGCTGTAGTTTTTCCACAAATCAGGATTGAATTTTCTTACAATTTCTTCAGATCGCCATCGTCTGGTCCAAAATCCGAGTATCGATTTTTCCGAAAATCAAGGGGAAACTCTCCAACAACTTTTGCAACAAAGTTTGCAGTCCATCTTTAAATCTTGTGGTCTTCACTGGTGCAAAATTAAGGGAAAACTTCCTTATCTTATGTTCCTCCTGGTCTAATCCAAACTGTTAGTACAGATTTTTCCGAAAATTAAGGAAAATCTACAAACTTCTTCAGTTCCCTATGGTTTTGTCCAAAGCCCAAGTTTTCCTATTATTTACTAGCAAGATATATCTTTGAAGACCAAAATCAATTTAGCTAACAAAGGGGGCCTGTCAACTCGTCATCACCGATTTGGCCCAAATTTACAGTATATGCAGGGCTTGACTATAAATGAAAGTGACGCAAGTAGGAGGGTTTTCAGATGGCCAAGCGTTAAAAAACTAATGACAACTCATAAGCCCGCTATGTTAGCATAAATTTCAATGGCCCGTCAGCGCAGCGGTAAGAGCTCGGGTTCATAGTACGAAGATCGCTGGTTCGATTCCCCGTGGGGACTCTTTTTTTATTTACAATTTTTAAAATGACTTTCTTTTATTTTTATTATTATTTATTATTGTTTAACTTTTTAATTGTAATTATTAATTTGTAAATTTAATTATTTTATAAGTATTTTATTTATTTATATTATTAATAAGTATTAATATTTATTATTTGTTTATTTATAACTTCGACTGTTAATTCTTAACGGTTAAAATTGCTTTCTATTATTATTACTATTATTGTTATTTTTCTTTATTTTATTTTTACGATACTTGCGCCACAAATGTACCGCAGTAATTCATAATGTAGTTTAACCATTAAGGTCATTTTAAAAATTGTAAAAAAGCGTCCCCACGGGAAATCGAACCAGCGATCCTCGTACTATGAACCTGACCTCTTACCGCTGCGCTGACCGGCCATTGAAATTTATGCTAACATAGCGGGCTTATGAGTTATCGGTAGTTGGGAGTTTTTTAACGCTTGGTCATCTGGCCGTCCCGCTTGCGTCACTTTCATTTATAGTCAAGCAATGCATATACTGTAAATTTGGGCCAAATCGGTGATGACGAGTTGACAGAGTGAAAAGTGAGAATAAGAGTAAAAAAAGTACCTGGCTTCACGGAACTTTCTACGTCAATTGAGCGTGGCGTCAATATCAAAGAAGGTGTGTACCACATTTGTCGCACATGGCAGTGAGTAGTTCGTTCTAGGCCTCTCCTCCTCCTCCAACCTCCTCTGACCTTGACCTGGCATTTCCGGTTTCCGGCTTCGACTCACTGTTTCCGGTTTTGACTTCTGGTTTCGACTTCCGGCCACAATTTCCGGCACTTCCGGATGCGTGGGAAAATTTAAAAAATAGACGCGAGGTGGGAAAATTCAAAATTAGATGCCGTTGAGGCAAATGAGGTGTGTAGTTGGTTGCATATATCAACGAGTCTGAATACATGAGACTAGATAGAGAGGGCTAGATACATGAGACTAGATAGACAGGGCTAGATACATGAGACTAGATAGGCGGGGCTAGATACATGAAACTAAATGCATGAGACTAGATAAGACTGAACTAAAATATACAAGGAATTGTTTTGTGTTCTAATTTAATAAATATATTAAGATTTTGATTTATCGACAGTCGGTTAGCTGCGACCGGATGTTTGGCAGTCATAACAACTCCCTATTATCTTATCAGCGGTGCGCGAGCGGAGAAAATAATAAATTATGAAGAGCGGTCTAATCAATTTCTTAGGATTGTTTTTCGTTTAATTTAATAAAGATATTAAGAATTTGATTTATCGGTAGTGTATTAGACGCGACTGGACGTCTAGTGCTGATAACACCAGGCAAGAATAGAGGGACTAGACTAGACAGACTAGATTAGACAAACAAGCGGGGAAAATTCAAAATGAGTTTCGGGTGTGTAGCGGAGAATCGTGTGTGCATAAATAATTGATTGCAAACATATTAAGGATTGATTCAAATGAGATTATTGGTTTTAGGCCGGACAAGATCGGACAATACCGAACAAGGTCGAACAAGAACGGACAAGATTATACAGACCACATATTTCCTGTGATATTTATCCGAATAATTTCCTATGTGTAAGCGAAATTTCTTAAACTTGTCTGTGACCCAGATCGTGTTAATGTTTTTCATTTATGTAAATACTAAAGAGTTCAATTTTCTGGCATCCACTTTTCATCTACTTGCATCCACTTTTCATCTACTTGCATCCACTTTTTATCACGCTAAACAGGGGTGTGAGGTTTATGTGACCCCACGATAAACAGGGTGTGAGGTCTATGTAACCCCACGTTAAACAGGGTGTGAGGTCTATGTGACCCCACGCTAAACAGAGTGTGAAATCTATGTAACCCCACGCTGAACAGGGTGTGAGGTCTATGTAACCCCACGCTAAACAGGGTGTGAGGTCTATGTAACCTCACGCTGAACAGGGTGTGAGGTCTATGAAACCCCGCGGTAAACAGGGTGTGAGGTCTATGGAATCCCACGCTTAACAGGGTGTAAGGACTATGGTGCCCCACGCTAAAGAGGATGTGAGGTATATTTTTAGTCTGCTTTCATCAGCTTTTAATCAGCTTTAATCTCATGGGTCAGTTGTGTTAGCATTTGGTTAGGTTAGCATTAGATTAGGTTACGGAAAGGTTAGGAATGAAACGCGCTTCATTCATAACCTCCCCGTAACCTAACCTAATGCTAACCTAATCTAATGCAAACACATCTGACCCAATGCGATTAAATCTGATTAAAAACTGATTAAAGCTGATGAAAGCTGACTAAAAATATACCTCACATCCTCTTAAGCGTGGGGCACCATATACCTTACACCCGGTTAAGCGTGGGGTCACATAGACACCCTGTTTAGCGTGGGGTCACATAGACCTCACACCCTGTTTAGCGTGGGGTTAAATAGACCTCACGCACCTGTTTAGCTTGATAAAAAGTGGATGCAAGTAGATGAAAAGTGGATGCAAGTAGGTGAAAAGTGGATGCCAGAAAATTGAACTCTTTGGTATTTATATAAATGAAAAACATTAATACGATCTGGGTCACAGACAAGTTTAAGAAATTTCGCTTACACATAGGAAATTATTCGGATAAATATCACAAGAAATATGTGGTCTGTAGTCTTGTCCGTTCTTGTTCGACCCTTTTCGTTATTGGCCGATCTTGTACGGCCTAAAACCAATAATCTCATTTGAATCAATCCGTAATATGTTTGCAATCAATTATGTATGCATACACGATTCTCCGCTACTAACCCGCAACTCATTTTGAATTTTCCCCGCTTGTCTGTCTAATCTAGTCTGTCTAGTCTAGTCCCTCTATACTTGCCTGGTGTTATCAACACTTGATGTCCAGTCGCGTCTAATCGACTACCGTTAAATCAAAATCTTAATATCCATATTAAATTAAACGGAAAACAATCCTAAGAAATTAATTAGACCGCTCTTCATAATTTTTTTGACTCCGCTCGCGCACCGCTGATAAGATAATAGGGAGTTCTTATGACTGCAAACATCTGGTCGCACCTAACCGTTTATCGATAAAGCAAAATCTTAATATAGTTATTATATTAAAACACAAAACAATTCCTTGTATATTTTAGTTCAGTCTAATCTAGTCTCATGCATTTAGTCTCATGTATCTAGCCCCGTCTATCTAGTCTGATGTATCTAGCCCCGTCTATCTACTCTCATGTATCAAGCCCCGTCTATCTAGTCTCATGTATCTAGCTTCGTCTATCTAGTCTCATGTATCTAGCCCTGTCTATCTAGTCTTATGTATCTAGCCCTGTCTATCTAGTCTCATGTATTCAGACTCGTTGATATATGCAACCAACTGCACACCTTATTTGCCTCAACGGCATCTAATTTTGAATTTTCCCGCCTCGCGTCTATTTTTTTTTAATTTTCCCGCGCATCCGGAAGTGCCGGGAATAGCGGCCGGAAGTCGAAACCGGAAGTCAAAACCGGAAGTCGAAACCAGAAGTCGAAACCGGAAACCCGAAGTGCCAAGGTCGAGGTCAGAGGAGGTTGGAGGAGGAGGAGTGGCCTAGAACGAAGGATCTTTCCCTACTGCAGTCAACCTGTTAATATCGATTATGGTTGTCGTAAATTTTGTTGACCCTGTATTTTCGAAACAAAGGGGTTTTTCAGAAATCGTCATCGGATAGAATATTCTTAGAATACGCCAAGGAATAACGCCTTGTATTTTTGCTGCATGTTTACATAACTCCCTGTATATTTGTATTTCCTTGTTTCCCTATTTTGTATTTCCCTGTATATATCTGTATATTTGTATTTAGATTTTGTAGAAAAATATATAATTTTGTAATTTTCAGTTCCGTTGCTGAAGGTATCCCGGAGGATAATCCACACCTTGTGCTTCTATTCTTTATGTCTCAGCTCTTCCTTCGTGAACTCACCAAGTGCCATCGCCTTGTTCAAATAATTCCTATGGATATGTCCGGATATTACGGTTAGTAAACGTAGACCTAGGTAGTTTCATTATTTGGGGGTTTATTATGAAACGCATGGTCGCATTATGAATTGATTAGATTTTAAACGAGCGGAGTAAATTAAATCATGCCCCACCATAGAAACTAATCACAACGTTAGCATTAACATTGCCGTGGAAATCACGCCGCAGGGACCTTAGTTTCACCAATAGCTTCTATTCGACGTCATAGTCTCTGTTGGGTTTTGCATTTTTATTAAATTACTTTTTTAAAAAACTAATATTTAGATAACAGGCGATAACAGTTTCAAGGAAATTTAATTCTCGCAGATATTTAGATTCTGTAATTCTCTAAAGGTAGTGTGTTTTTTTTGCATTTTAATTGGATGGCTTTGTGCTATTTGAAAATTGCTTAATTAATTCGGAGACGCAAAAGCTCTTATGCAAAGTGCATTTGAAGGATGAGGAAACGAAAAGGGAAGTAAAAATGTTTTTGTTTTAGAAAATAGAGCAGGTCCATCAAATTTAGGGAACGTAATAAGTCAAATATTGCTGTGCAAGCAAATAACCCCCGATTTCAACCAAGAGGAGCTGTGCAGTATTGCTAAAGACTCCCAGGAAATCTCAAAAATTCTAAAAGAAATGCAGGAGTACATGCCGAAGCAAGAAAATAATTTGGGTGAGTTTTTGACGGATAAGTGAAATTGTAATATTTTATTATTTTGACGATGTGGATAAAACCCTGTACGCATATCAGGTTTTGCTCAATTAGAGCGGACATAATAAAAGCACACCGAGAAATTATGACATTTTCTTAACAGAAATGCTCTTAATGCACACCCAATTTACTTTTACACAGTCCCGACTAATCGGTTTCTAGGCAAAAAGACACGAGTATAAGTTCTTTTTTTATGTTCCAGAACGCGGCATCGCCCTTACGGAAGACCTAACAAGCCAATGGACCAATCGACATCGAAGGAACTCGTTATATAAAAATATGGGGCTATTATGTTGCGTTAGGCGACCGAATTATCTGTGACTGGAGAATGAATAACAACAAACTTCAATTAAAAAATGACACAATGTTCAATAATATATATAAAAAACTATCAAAAATATCCAAAAAATATTTCCGCGCACATTTCAAATGATTTCTAAAAACATATTAATTTTAGCAATAAAATTCTATTTTTCCTATAATTTTAATAAAAATATTTTTTTTCCTAAAGTATAGTAATAATTAAGTTTTAGGTAAAATTTATTAATAAATTATAATGTATAAATTCCCTTGTAAAGTTGAACTTATATAGAAGTTATATTAAAAAAAAGGTGGTATATGGATCAATATTAGCAGAAATGTAGCGTTTAGTTGTGGATTTTATATCTTTAGAAATTACAGCAAAAAAAATTTTAAATACTGTTAAGAGTCAATATTGTTAAAATTTTTAATGATTTATAAAACCGAAAAAAAAATAAAACTTAATTTATATCGTTGCTTGGATAAAAAAAAATCGTAAAAAAAGAATATTTTTATATATTACGATTCCATTGATTAGTTTTCTATCGATATATTCGTCTGGAGCCGGATTGAGGAGCAATATAGTCAAGTACAAAGTAAATTAATGGGAGCACCATCGCGTACACAGAATTAATTTAAAAAAATCACTAAATTTATCCGAATCCAGCCCTGCAGCACACCGAACACGACCGTCGAATACTCAACCCACCCCACAAATTAAAACAAAAAAAAGTTGTTAAAGAGTTATATATTATATGTTAAAGATGGATTTGTTCGGGGTGGCTTCAGTATTCGTGAATTGAATTTATGGAATCGATTTCGATGTAAAATATTTCAAGAAAAAAAAGTTAGCTTTAAAATTTAGGTATGTAAGTTCCGGTCGGAGCGTTCTTCCGGATATTTGTAGAATGTAGAGATAGAAGTTAATTATTCAACAACAAACAAAAACAAAATAAATTATTGAATCGAACAAGCTGTGGCGGCTATTTCTCATGAAACTTTAACGCACGGACACGACTCTTCAAATCTCAAAAACTCACTAGTAGCAAATTTTTATTGAGAAAATAGTCGTCATTGTTTGAGCCAAAAATCAAATATTTACTAAACGCTGCAGAAAACGTTTAAAAATTGCAAACAAAATCTAAAACGTAAATTAAACTAACGTTTAGATTTTGTTTAAACCAACGTTTAGTATGAAAATAACGACAAAAATAAAAACGCAGAAAAGCAACAAATTCTAAATTTTCTAAATCCAAACCATCTGTATAAATAAAAACTCGCCCTCATTAATATGTGAATATATATTAATATTGTTGTAGTAAACGTGTTCTCTAATCACGCATTTTTAAAACGAGCATTTCGAAGGTTTAGAATTTGTTCGAACTATGACCAATATTCCATGAAGATTAGTGAACAATAAATAAAATTGGAACGCGCAGGAAAAGAATAACAAAGCAAAAAGCAGTTGTGATGTATTCCTTGGTTGAAATAATTGGAGGTAACGTTGCGTTTAGCTTCAACTCGGAAGGGATACTCAAACTGAGTGGATACTCAAAAATATACACCAATTTTAAAAAGAGAAATGAATATGAGAAAATAAGAATATTTTATCACTCAATATGTTAAGAAAATGAATTATAAATATATATATAAAGATTATATATGAATTTTGTCGTGACTTATCGTTGTCTATAAATGTGTTAGATTTTTGGAATTAGTGAATTAGTAGATCATTATTTATATACCTAAGTATTATATATAACTCTAGAAACTGTGATATAGGTGGGAAGTAACAACTCCGTCAATTTATATTTAGTATTGTATTATTTAAAAAAAAATGATGAAGAAAATTCTATTAGAACTTATTATATCCAAAGTGTGTATTTAATAGATTATTGTTTCTGTCCTTCCAAGACTTAATTTACGTCCCTTATATTCTATACAACCCAACTAACACGCCATCGATCGCTATTCTAACTGTGTGGCTCATTTTCATCTTGTACCAAAATAAAAACCACTAAATGGGACTTAAATATTCTGTCACATCAAAATGTAATGTTAATATATTTTAAATAAATATTACAATTAAACTTCCCTTTACTATTTATTTCATTTCCTTACAAAAACAATTTGTTCATTTGATCATACTCAGTTTTCAGATGTTGAAATTGCTTTCCTTTGAAATTTACAATAAAATAAAACACTAAATGAAAGTTTAACACAAAAATCGTAATTTTTTTTTGATTTGCAATTTTGTTTCTGTAAATTAAAAAATGAATTACAACAAAAAGTTATTTCTTTATGAGGGTACAATCAAAATATATTTGTTTTCAAACAAATAAATCTTTTTGGATTGTTTAATAATATTGTAATTAATTTGTTAATATTTTAATATTTGTTCGAAAACAATCAACAAGAGTTTAAATAGGCTGCGGTTAATATGGTTGCATACTTTGTTTTGGCGCAAAAGTCATAAAACCAATTATCTTACTTTAATATTTTGGTTTTAAACGAACAAACTTTTACGATTTTTGTTAGGCTTGCCGCACACTGGATCCGCTCCGCTCAGCTCACATTAGATCCGTCAAACGTCAAACGTCAATTTTTCACACACTCAATCCCCTCTCACCTCAGAGTTTAATATGTGCTGCTATCCTGGTTGCATAAATGCCTTAGCGTATATATGAAAACATTAGTGTTGCGCCTGCGTGAACCATCCGCCAGCATCCAACCTCCGGCCTAGTATTCTTCACAAACAGAGGTTAAGGAGCGAAGAGGAGCGGAACCGAGCCAGGCTGAGCTGAGCGGACACAGTATGTGCGTTTCTATTTAAATACACGGTTTTTATATTTTTCTGGGCTGAAAGGCTGAGCTGAGCTGAACCAGTGTGCGACAAGCCTTAAACTTTCATGCAGTGTTTTATTTTATTGTAAATTTTAAAGAAAAAGCTCATCAACATCTGACAAATGAGTATGATCGACGCCAGGGGCGTAGCCAGGGTTTAGTTCGGGGGAGGGGAGGAGGAGGTGTTGAGGTGCGTGGGGCTTTGAAGAAAATCCAATAACTGAAACTTTTAAGCAAAGATAGCAAAATTAGAATCTAAAAGACTTGTAACAGACCGATCATGACGTAATGACGTACGAATTTATGTGTTAGGTTTGCCGCTCACTGGATCCGCTCCGCTCAGCTCACATCAGATCCGATCGGGTCCGCTCCTCTCAGCTCCGTCATTTTTCCACATATTGCATCCGCTCAGCTATGAAAATTTTTCACACACTCAATCCCCTCTCACCTCTTCCACGGGAGAGTTTAATATGTGCTGCTATCCTGGTTGCATAAATGCCTTAGCGCATATTTGAAAACATTAGTGTTGCGCCTGCGTGAAACATCCGCCAGCATCCAACCTCCGGCCTATTATTCTTCACAAACAGAGGTTAAGGAGCGAAGAGGAGCGGAACCGAGCCAGGCTGAGCTGAGCGGACACAGTATGTGCGTTTTTATTTAAATACACGGGTTTTATATTTTTCTGGGCTGAAAGGCTGAGCTGAGCGGACCCAGTGTGCGACAAGCCTTAAACTTTCATGCAGTGTTTTATTTTATTGTAAATTTCAAAGAAAAAGCTCATCAACATCTGACAAATGAGTATGATCGATGATGATCGATATTAGTTCGGGAGAGGGGGAGGGGAAGGTGTTGAGGTGCGTGGGGCTTTAAAGAAAATCCAATAACAGAAACTTTTGAGCAAAGATAGCAAAATTGGAATCTACAAGACTTGTAACAGACCGATCATGACGTAATGAAGTACGGATTTCTGTGTTAGGCTTGCCGCTCACTGGATCCGCTCCGCTCAGCTCACATCAGATCCGATCGGGTCCGCTCCTCTCAGCTCCGTCATTTTTCCAAATATTGCATCCGCTCAGCTATGAAAATTTTTCACACACTCAATCCCCTCTCACCTCTTCCACGGGAGAGTTTAATATGTGCTGCTATCCTGGTTGCATAAATGCCTTAGCGCATATATGAAAACGTTAGTGTTGCGCCTGCGTGAAACATCCGCCAGCATCCGACCTCCGGCCTAGTATTCTTCACAAGCAGTGGTTAAGGAGCGGAGAGGAGAGGAACTGAGCCAGGCTGAGCGGACGCATTATGTGCGTATTTATTTAAATACACGGGTTTTATATTTTTCTGGGCTGAAAGGCTGAGCTGAGCGGAGATGAGCGCACCCAGTGTGCGACAAGCCTTAAACTTTCATTCAGTGTTTTATTTCATTGTAAATTTCAAAGAAAAGCTGACAAATGAGTCTGATCGACGCCACGGGCGTAGCCAGGGTTTCGTTTCGGGGGGGTTTGAAGAAAATTCAATAACAAAAACTTTTGCGTAAAGATAGCAAAATTAGAATCTACAAGATTTGTATCAGACCGATCATGACGAAAGGTACAGGAGCCCGCGAAGACACCAACAAGACGAAAAACTTGCTAAGGGCGGCAGAAATGAAAACACTGAGAACGATTTAGGGGAAAACAAGAAGAGAGAGAGTAAGAAACACATATATCGGAGAACAATGCGAAATACAAGACATTGTGAGATGGGGAAGACAACGTAGGAGGCAGTGGTACAATGTAATACATGTAAGACGGATGGACTAAAACAGACTTCCGAAAATAGTCCTAGAACAGTGGTGCGCAAACTTTTTTCACTGGCAACCCCCGCTTTTGAGTAAAATTTTGTCGCGACCCCTAGATCGACAGTAGACGTTAACGTAGTTAAAGTGAAATTCTTTCTGGGATTTTCGTTTACAGGGTTAGGAGTTTTGGTGACTTCATTGATTAAAATACAGCCTTTTTAAAGAGCGCAGCAAACTTAGGCACCATAAAAAATGCTACAAAAGTTACCATAAAACTTTAGATAATGAATCTCATCTACGGGCAGATATTAGTAAAGTCTATTATTAGTATGAAGATGAATTTGATGACTTATTGACACTGTTTTAACCGTTAGGCTCGCTACACACGTACCGTGTGGATGTATCCGGCGCAGGCCCGGTACCGGGTGGAGGGAGTGGTGTTGCATAGTATAGAATGGAGCAGTTCACATGTGCCGCGTGAGTCCATCCGGCGCCGGGCCGACTCATTTTGTCGGGTTGTCACCGGCCGGCTCCCACTGGCCATCCGGTTGCCGGGTACCGGCTCGGCCGTGGTGGGCTATGGAACTGTATTGAAGCTTGCACACATGCCGGTCCGGCAGTCGACCGTCTTCACTTGTCGAGTGGGTGCACCCAATGTTTTCTTTGTTTTTTTTTTCTTGCGAAGTAACCGCCGATAAAGTAACCACATACAAATAACTCTTTCGCGATCCATTTTGTACTGAAGTCAAATAAATACACTGCACGTAGCTTGACCTCGTGGGCCATCGGGCCGGTTCCGGACAAATCTATCCGGCATGTGTGTAAGGTGCTCAACCCGGTGCCGGGCCTGCGACGGATAGATCCACACGGTACGTGTGTAGCGAGCCTTAACCCTTAACCGCCTGGGTATAAAAACCCGAACGTACATACCCGGCACCGGTCACCGAGACCGCAACATATCTGGTAGAATTACACGAAGTTGAAATTATTATTTAGGTCCTTTAAGAAGCTTAAACTATTTATTGGGATTAGTACAAGTAATAAAACTTTTAAATATATTTTATTATTTGTAATATAAAAATTTATACTGTTATACATAATACATAATACATATTACTATTTATACATAAGCGATTATTGGATGGATTAGTGTTTTGTACACTTTCAGTATAGCTTTTCTGCTCAGTAGTTTGGATCCTAGCAGTTTCCTGTTGGCAAAGTATGCTTTCCTCCCTAACATAATTCTGTGAGCGATTTCCTCAATCATCTTATTTTGGCTCGTTAACTTAGCCCCTAGGTAGGTAAACTCGGTCACTTCCTCGTGGTTTCTACCATTTACTTGAATTGGTCTTAAATCTGTCACTTGCTCCCTACCACATCTCATGTACTTTGTTTTATTTTCGTTTATTATCAGTCCGCATGGTTCAGATTTTTGTTCAAGTCTCGCTGTTATTTCTTTTAGGTGCTCCCTACCTCTTGATGCGATGTATATATCGTCAGCGTATGCTCCCACTTGCGCTGCTCTAGTTTTTAGGGTGCCTGTTACGTTCACCTCTCTGATTACTGCCTCCCAGTATGTCCAGGTATACTGGTCCCTCCTCTGGGATTGATTATTTTTCTATATTCCGTTATTTGCCACTTTGGTGATTGCCGATTCTCGGGAAAAAAAATCCTGCTGCAATCTTCCCGAGGATTACACTATTGGCTCTCATAAAATATTTTCAATAATTGTTTGAAAATATTTGGGTAATTATTGTAATGCCCTCGTAAAACTAAATAAGATCGGAACGGCTCGTTGCCGCTACAAACGTTTTGCTATGGCCGAGGAAGCATAGATATGTGGGCTTTGCAGATTCTCTGGTTTTTTCAAAAATTTGCAGTACATTCATGATCTGCTCTCGAGTGCGTTTACCAGCCACGAATCGAGCCTGTTTCTGAGCAATTTGTCGGTCTAAGAAGCTTCAAGAATTCTTTGCTTGGGTAGGAGATTAATGCGATAGTTCTGTAATTACTGCATTTCTGGCTTGATCCTTTTTTTTTGTGCAGTGGAATGAAGATTCCAGTTACTTGGCCATTGCCCTGAGTGCCGTATACCTTGTTGCAGATTGCCCACAAGAGGTGGATACCTTTTGGGGATAGCTGTTTTAGCATTTCTCCACTGATATCATCTTCCCCTGTACTTGTATTGTTCTTGAGCATGTTGATGGCTTGCTCAAATTAAACTTTTAAGGTGTCAGGTTCCTGTTCTACTTGTGTGATGGGATTTATGTAGCTCCAAAGATAAAAGTTTAGGATGATGAATGGCCTTAATATAGCCCCAAATAAAAAAAAACCGGCCAAGTGCAAGTTGTGACTCGGGCACCGAGGGTTCCGTACAAAATTGTAAGTAAGATATCTTTATGAGGACCTAACTGTATGCAACCCATATGCTTCTGGTGCCTGACAATATCACGCAACACATTAGTGCATTTTTATAAGTTTCTAATAGTAAATTCGCATTTTTCTTGTAATTAATCTAAAACTTTTCCCTTTACATGTGCTGTAAAACACCGCTTCTTGCCAAATTTCATGATTCTAGGTCAACGGGAAGTACCCTATAGATTTTATTTCCCTTGTGAAATCGCAAAATATGCGACATAAACGGTCATATCTTTTGATCGCGTTGACTTACAAGTTTGATTTTTTCACAGCTGAAAGAGACCGCAGACCCGAGTATTTGATACAAATTTCAACTTGTTACCTCTACGGGTTCCTGAGAAAAATGGTCTTGACAGACAGACAGACGGACGGAGGACAGACGGACAACAAAGTGATCCTATAAGGGTTCCGTTTTCGGTACGGAACCCTAAAAAGTTTAGGACGATGAAATTTGACAATAATTAATCATCAAAACAAAACAAGATGCGGAATTCATTTCTACGCAATAGCGGTTTATGATACAAGTGTGCGAAGAAGGGCTTTTGTGCATGAGTTTAAAGCACGAGCCGAAGACGAGTGATCGCAATGAGTGCACAAAAGCCTTTCAGATACCGTGTGTATATCACACACCGTGTGTATAAATAATGTATGACACACGTGTGTGACACACGTGTATCATACATTATTTTATCTACGAAAAATAGATATAGCAAGTTTGGAAAAGGAAATCAATGTTTTTGCTTTGTTTAATCCTGAAAATGTGGATTTTAAATATGGAAAAGAGAAAAGTTTGGATGGTATAATAGTTCCTTGTGATGCTTTAAATGAAAGTCAGCCTGAAAACGGATGTAGAAAAATTGAAGGAATTTCCGGTTTTGGTGACCCAAGAGTTATTGCTTTAGGCGCAAGAATTTTAGCTCCTAGCAATTGTGATGTTTTAAAAGAGAAGAGAAAAGATTTCCAAGGTGATTTCAGTTAATACTCAAGAAAAGCCAAGCAAAAATTATAAACAATTTAGATATAATCTAGGAGTCGGGGCAGGAATTACTGATTTACCATCTGGTAACTGTTTTCCACTTGAAGCTAACTGCGATTACCTGCATGGTGTTAGTTTCCATAAAGGTTGTTATATAGTGCAAGAATTAACAGCAAGAACCCACCATACTGGGGTAGTTCGAAAGCGACTAATCATTAATATCATTAGTATCATATAATCATTAGTCATATTATTAATATCATTAGTATCATTAATTAATATCATAAATAATGTCATTATTCTTAGATAAAGATTTAGATAAGTTTCCTGAAGACAAAACTATTTTGCATGAAAAGGTAGATTCAGGAAAACTAAGAGGAGTTGAAGGAGAGACTGAGTTAGCTTTACTGAGGATTGACAAAGCAATTAGTAGAAAATATTAAGATTGGAGATTGTTAGGCTAGGACAGAAAAACCAAATTGGTGGCCCATTGAAGCACCAACAGAAAAAAATGAGTGCATAGTTTCTGTCCATTCTGTTATCTATTATACATCTTAAAATACTGTTGAATCTACAAAATAGTAATTGTATCTTACCGATTTTTTTGTAAAAATTGTAATTTTAACAGACAAAATAAGGTAAAAACTTCAAATCACTGACACAATAAGGTTAGAACGTTCAGCACCTGCATGGAGAAAAATGCTAACTAGTGACGGGAACTCTATTTGGTCGTTGTCGATGTAATCTAGGTTAACATAGATTTAATCTAGATTAGGTTATGGTTTTGTTAAGTTATGTTAGAGCCAGATAAATCCAGACTGAGAGGCCGAGACTTCTTGATTAAAAATAAGAAAAAGTAATTCAATTTTATACGTCAGAAAATTCATTTTCATTACGTTTATGTTTTTTGTTTAGTGACTCAAGTTATATATAGTAACAACAAACAGAAATCGTTTAACACTGAAACTCCATTTGGGAGTTTGGGAGATTTACATTGGACTTTTACGCACGAATTGGATACTTTTACACACGATTACATTAATGGAATCTTTCACAAACTTTGGTTAAGTTATGTTAGAGCTAGATAAATCCAGACTGAGAGGCCCAGACTTCTTGATTCAAAATAAGAAAAAGTAATTCAATTTTATACGTAAGAAAATTTATTTTCATTACGTTTATATTTTTTGTTTAGTGACGCAAGTTATATTTGTAACAACAAACAGAAATCGTTTAATAATGAAACTCCATTTGATTTACATTGGACTTTTACGCACGATTTGGAAACTTTTACACACGAATATAATAATGGAATCCTTCACATACTTTTGTTAAGTTATGCTAGAGCTAGATAAATCCAGACTGAGAGGCATTTTATACGTCAGAAATAGTTTATGTTTTTTGTTTAGTGCCGAAAGTTGTTGCTACAGTACCAACAAACAGAAATCGTTTAATAATGAAACTGCATTTGATTTACATTGGACTCTCGCAAGAGTTATGCGTCTTCTAATTTCTATGGACGTATTACCGTCACTATTTATTAGAGTTAACGGAGGTCTTTTCAGCGGAAGCAGAGCCGGACGCGGAGGTGAAGAGCTTAGGCTCCGCAAATGCGGAGGTTAACGGATGCGGAGGCGGAGGTGGGGAAAAAATCAATAATGTGACGCAGAAACTACTGTCCACTTTAATAATGAAATAAAATCTGCCTAAACATATTCCAAAATAGGTTCGTCTTCATTCAAAATAACCAATTTATTTAACTATTTAAATAACTTATTTAAATAACAAAATTTATTTAAGTCCCAAAAGTCTAGGAATCCACTCTTGCCATGAATTTGAAGAAGTGTGTTATTTCTTAATTGACACACATAAAATTAAACAAATTATCAAATGTCATTTTTAAGTAGCTGTCAGTGGTCTTGTCAATTATTTTGTGTATTCGTCAAAATAGACAACACATTCAACATCTGTGTCGAATGTCGACCATCTGACAACATTTCTGAAGGTCATCTACATGTATACCAATAATGTATACCACTCATCCCATCCCATCGGACGATGGGATGGGATGGGTTGATGGGATCCCATGCTCGTCTCTACCTTACATGTCAAAAATCACAATTTATGTCTCAATTTTTTTTCTGTAAATGTCGCAAATCTTCTTCTTCTTCTTAGCGTTGTCACGCTGGTGCAGGGGCCGCTTTCTTGGTCAATGCCCGCCCTTTTGTACGGTTTTGTGCGTGCTTTGGTTTTAGACCCATGATCTTTAGGTCACTCTTTATCGTGTCCTGCCATCGCTGCTTCGGTCTTCCTCTAGGACGTTGGTCTTCAATTTAAAAATTGAGGGCAGAGTTGACAACAGTACCAGAAGCTGCTTGCAGTCCATGGGCATACCATCGGAGTCGTTTCTCTCTCATTTTGTCCACAATTGGAACGACACCTATTTGCTCTCGAATTGTATCGTTTCTGACATGGTCAATAAGTGAGATGCCTATTCCCCAACAAAGCATTCTCATTTCGATAGCATGTAGATGGCGTTCAGAAATCTTGTCACATGGTCGACATTCGACTCCATATAGCGCAACAGGTCGTATCATCATCATCATATAGCAGCTTGTCTCGTCCACTGCTGGACATAAGACTCTTTTAACCCAGACCATCTTGCTCAGTCTTGGGCATCCTGGATCCAGTTCGGGCAAATTCTTCGAGTCGACGGTCGTCCTCTGTTTCTATGTGCTTCGTTCTGGGGCGCCATTCTAGTAATTTTAAATAAACGTAACGTAAACAAACCTGCGTTGTAACTTCACGGAGACACACAAACATCACAAAAAAACAAGTTCCGCACTTGCGGAGGCGTCGAAGTTCCGTTACAACACTACTATTTATACAGGAGCCTAACTAAATTATGTTGTCGACGTTTCCAACGTTCATTATATTGGGTGGCTTTTCTCTGCTGTTGCCACGATCTACTATCGTTTAATAATGAAACTCCATTTGATTTACATTGGACTTTTACGCACGTTTTGGATACTTTTACACACGATTATAATAATGGCATCCTTCACATACAATAATGTATTTATTAATGTTTTCATTTTGATGTGTGAGTAGATAAAAAATATTTTGTTAGTATTTTCCACAGTCACAACACCAAAATGCAAAATTAAAGACTATACACACGAGATGATGACTTTTGGGATAACAGGGGATATTTCGAAGTAGATTATCTTAATTGAAATTTCTTGGGGTAAATGCAAGACATAAGCTTAATTAAGTCTATGAATAGATAAATAAGTGAGATAATTTGTAACAGAGTTAATAAAAGTAAGAATTAATAAATTTTTAAGTATAATATATCGTTTATTTTATATGTGCTATAGGAATAGCTATTTATCGTATAAATATCTTTGTCGATACATAAAGATGAAGTCGTAAAGATATATTAGGACATCTCTAAAATATAAAATTTTTACTGTGTCATAAAAGCTTTCTAATTCTTTATTCCGAAGTTCGAAATAGCAGCGATAGTAAATCCTTTATAATATTTCATATCACGACTTGCAAAATCGATATTTGTTGTGTGTGTGTTTTTTTTAATTTAATAATTTAGGGAAGAGGATTTGTGATTTATAAGTTGAATTTGTAGTAGCAAGCGGATAATCTTGATAAAGGGGTGGTTTTAAATTTTCTATGTCATCCCGGTACGTTTGCTCAGATATGGGAAAACTATATCAATAAATAAATGGATTTTCAAATATCAATTTACGGATTAAGGATTTAATAACAATACTTAGAATAATACTATTTATATGTAAAGGTAATTTTCAATTTGCATTTAATTATTTCGTGAAAAATTTGTTATAACACAACACGATTTCAATTAATTTTGTAATTAAAAAAAAAATGTGAAAATGTTTCCTTTTCTTTATGGTTTTACATTGGTTTTACATGTTGTAATACTTTTTGTGTTTGTGGAATTGAAATTAATGATAAAGATTTCTGAAAAAAAATTTGATTTATGACTAGCGACTATTTTTTTGGGTTATTAAAATTTAAATAAATTGTTGTTGTGTTTTGTAATTAATTGTAAGTGTGTGTGAAATGATTAATGGTGACGGAATTAAATAGGGATTTATCAATTGATAGCAAATGGTGTTGCAATTGAATGTGCTCGGAGAGGAAATGTAAGTAATTATGGGAGTAAGTGCATTAATAATGAATGGGAATGGTGGAAGTGTTTGTGTATTCGGTAGGATTTGAAATTGAGAAAGGTTATGCAAGTGACGACCTAGTTTGGGTGGTTTTGGTGTAAGTAGCAAATGGCTGTAGTTAGTATAACAAGTACGGCGAGCGAGAGTGGGATAACATGAGTATTAGAAATGGCGCACGTGTGGCTTATTGAAATCATGTTCAGAGGTAATTTGAATGGTGCTGTCCACTAATATCCGAGCAGGAAGGATGAATCCTCTCCGCTGATAAATGTTCAACAGTCACCTAAACGCGTGACTTATTTCAATTTACCATTGCCTTAAAGGTGCTAATTTTAGGGCATTTATATCGCGCCTCCAACTGCAAATCTACATTTATTCAAATACATAACTCACACTACCCAAAAAAGTTTACCTAAAACTTGACAATAAACATTAAATATATTTCAATCCTAATTTGAATACTATTACCCAAACTCATTAAATATTCAATTGAACGTAACAGTAAATTGGAATATGAATTCCAAATATCATACATAATTATATGAATTGCAAATATTACACTATGATTGAATAAGTAAGTTTTAAGATTAATTACGCTTTAATTAATTATTTTGGTGTGTTTTTGGGGTTAAAATTGATTAAAATGAAATGGGGTTAAAAAAGCTAGGTGTAAATTATTACTGTTTAGGAAAATAATAGACCTTATCCAGGGTGATTTAGAGCCGGAATTCATTAGATCCACTTTTAAACTCGAATGCCCCGATTTTTCCGACAATAATTCTAGATATAATTGTCTTCCATTCAAATGGCACAATTTCCATTTCCATTCGGAGGAAATGTTACAGAAAACTTAAATCCCATTATAGGAGCATTACTCCCTAACAACCGATAAAATCTCGACCCCCGCCGCCTAAACTCCAATTCATTAAAGGAATCGCAAACAATAAAAATAAATATTTAAAGCACCCGATTCCAGCAATCATAACAAGCCACAGAGTTTACGTACTATTACGAATATGCTTCACAAGCACATTTAAACCAGCTGCACAATAATCATCCAATTAAAACCTTTTATCGAATCGATAAGCACCAACTCGACCAAAGATAATAAATTCAACTTACCCAAAAGTGCACCCCGCCGGTTTCCTGCAACGAGAAAAGAAAACAGTTAGTATCGCCACCTAGCGTAACAACGTAGTATGTGTGAAAGGTTCGGGGACACTCCCGCAGGGTTCACTATGCTCACAACAACCGAACATTATTTTCCCACCCAGCTCGGATCGCATGTACTCATAGAAATATATCAAATATTAATATGTAAGCTTTCGTGATTTGCGCTCCACACACGCCACATATTGATGTATATCATAGCTAAGCCTATGTTTCCAGTCCACCCATCACAACCAACTAATAAATAAAACAAGCCCCCTTTTTTATATATATATATATATATATATATATATATATATATATATATATATATATATATATATATATATATATATTAAAAAATAACTAATTGTTGTTGTATGTCAACAATGGAATGGGTTTATAAATTGTAAATTCTGTTCGGAAAATGAAGTACATTGTGTATATCGGTAGAGGCGCAGGCGACATAACAAAAAGTTCGACACATGAAAACAACACACGTTTCGTAGACAAAACAGTTGGAATTCTCGGAAAAACAGATCAATTATTTAAAACAACAAATGTAAACGAAAGTAATCATAACAAAACAACTGCGATATTAGAATTTCCCGGACTTACATGCGGCGTGTAATACAGAATTGTCGACTAAATTACGAGAAATACCGTATGAAATGTGTGTTAGAAAGCCCTAATCGAACAATCTAAATATTATATATAAATGTAAGTGCCCTGGCTGACTGACTGACAGATTGACCGACTGGCAGACTGACAAACGGACAGAAAGTCTAACAGCCTTACTGACAGACAGACTGACAGACCGAGAAGAAAACTGTCGGACAGAGAGTTTTGGAAAAAGTTTTTGGCAAAAATCCGAAAGTATGCTATTTTGTGCGTTTTTGTAATCGCTTATCGGGCTTACGTTGCACCCAAACGGAAAAGGCCAGACAGGCAAGACCGGACAGACAAGACCAGACAGACAAGAGTAGACAGACAAGACTAGACAGACAAGACTAGACAGACAAGACTAGACAGACAAGACTAGACAGACAAGACTATACAGACAAGACTAGACAGACAAGACTAGACAGACAAGACTAGACAGACAAGACTACACAGACAAGACTAGACAGACAAGACTAGACAGACAAGACTAGACAGACAAGACTAGACAGACAAGACTAGACAGACAAGACTAGACAGACAAGACTAGACAGACAAGACTAGACAGACAAGACTAGACAGACAAGACTAGACAGACAAGACTAGACAGACAAGACTAGACAGACAAGACTAGACAGACAAGACTAGACAGACAAGACTAGACAGACAAGACTAGACAGACAAGACTAGACAGACAAGACTAGACAGACAAGACTAGACAGACAAGATTAGACAGACAAGACTAGACAGACAAGACTAGACAGACAAGACTAGACAGACAAGACTAGACAGACAAGACTAGACAGACAAGACCAGACAGACAAGACCAGACAGACAAGACTAGACAGACAAGACTAGACAGACAAGACTAGACAGACAAGACTAGAGAGACAAGACTAGACAGACAAGACTAGACAGACAAGACTAGACAGACAAGACTAGACAGACAAGACTAGACAGACAAGACTAGACAGACAAGACTAGACAGACAAGACTAGACAGACAAGACTGGACAGACAAGACTAGACAGACAAGACTAGACAGACAAGACTAGACAGACAAGACTAGACAGACAAGACTAGACAGACAAGACTAGACAGACAAGACTAGACAGACAAGACTAGACAGACAAGACTAGACAGACAAGACTAGACAGACAAGACTAGACAGACAAGACTAGACAGACAAGACTAGACAGACAAGACTAGACAGACAAGACTAGACGGACAAGACTAGACAGAAAAGACTAGACAGACAAGACTAGACAGACAAGACTACACAGACAAGACTATACAGACAAGACTAGACAGACAAGACTAGACAGACAAGACTAGACAGACAAGACTAGACAGACAAGACTAGACAGACAAGACTAGACAGACAAGACTAGACAGACAAGACTAGACAGACAAGACTAGACAGACAAGACTAGACAGACAAGACTAGACAGACAAGACTAGACAGACAAGACTAGACAGACAAGACTAGACAGACAAGACTAGACAGACAAGACTAGACAGACAAGACTAGACAGACAAGACTAGACAGACAAGACTAGACAGACAAGACTAGACAGACAAGACTAGACAGACAAGACTAGACAGACAAGACTAGACAGACAAGACTAGACAGACAAGACTAGACAGACAAGACTAGACAGACAAGACTAGACAGACAAGACTAGACAGACAAGACTAGACAGACAAGACTAGACAGACAAGACTAGACAGACAAGACTAGACAGACAAGACTAGACAGACAAGACTAGACAGACAAGACTAGACAGACAAGACTAGACAGACAAGACTAGACAGACAAGACTAGACAGACAAGACTAGACAGACAAGACTAGACAGACAAGACTAGACAGACAAGACTAGACAGACAAGACTAGACAGACAAGACTAGACAGACAAGACTAGACAGACAAGACTAGACAGACAAGACTAGACAGACAAGACTAGACAGACAAGACTAGACAGACAAGACTAGACAGACAAGACTAGACAGACAAGACTAGACAGACAAGACTAGACAGACAAGACTAGACAGACAAGACTAGACAGACAAGACTAGACAGACAAGACTAGACAGACAAGACTAGACAGACAAGACTAGACAGACAAGACTAGACAGACAAGACTAGACAGACAAGACTAGACAGACAAGACTAGACAGACAAGACTAGACAGACAAGACTAGACAGACAAGACTAGACAGACAAGACTAGACAGACAAGACTAGACAGACAAGACTAGACAGACAAGACTAGACAGACAAGACTAGACAGACAAGACTAGACAGACAAGACTAGACAGACAAGACTAGACAGACAAGACTAGACAGACAAGACTAGACAGACAAGACTAGACAGACAAGACTAGACAGACAAGACTAGACAGACAAGACTAGACAGACAAGACTAGACAGACAAGACTAGACAGACAAGACTAGACAGACAAGACTAGACAGACAAGACTAGACAGACAAGACTAGACAGACAAGACTAGACAGACAAGACTAGACAGACAAGACTAGACAGACAAGACTAGACAGACAAGACTAGACAGACAAGACTAGACAGACAAGACTAGACAGACAAGACTAGACAGACAAGACTAGACAGACAAGACTAGACAGACAAGACTAGACAGACAAGACTAGGCAGATAAGACTAGACAGACAAGGCTAGACAGACAAGACTAGACAGACAAGACTAGACAGACAAGACTAGACAGACAAGACTAGACAGACAAGACTAGACAGACAAGACTAGACAGACAAGACTAGACAGACAAGACTAGACAGACAAGACTAGACAGACAAGACTAGACAGACAAGTCTGGACAGACAATACTAGACAGACAAGACTAGACAGACAGGACTAGACAGACAAGACTAGACAGACAAGATTAGACAGACAAGACCAGACAGACAAGACTAGACAGACAAGACTAGACAGACAAGACTAGACAGACAAGACTAGACAGACAAGACTAGACAGACAAGACTAGACAGACAAGACTAGACAAGCAAGACTAGACAGACAAGACTAGAGACTGTCTAGTTTGTCGGTCTAGTATTTTTATCTAATTTTTTTTTTATAAAATTTGCGAAATAGTTCAGAAAATCAAGAATTGAATAGATAATATAGAGTAGCAATCAAGAATGGCACAGATAATATAGTCTTTAATAGACTAAAACTAGATCAAGTTTAGTTAGGATCGGTTGGTTCTTTCTTCCTGAATTTTGTTTGAAACCTTGATATAATCAAGATTAACTTCAAACCATGATTACTATTTGCAGCTACCACTATAGAACTCCATAGACGTATCATACGCATTCATACTCACTATTAACTAATGTTCTACATGAACTTTAGTAAAAATCCTTCAGTCTGTTGACTAACGATTTACCGCAATTTTCTTGTTGACAAACTCGTATTAACTAACAAACGGACAGACCTACAGACTAATATTTTACAATTTACCAACTTCTGAACATTCTGAGAAGATTATACAAATTTTTTTCGATAATTTGCAATAATAACTTAGATTTGAATTGAAGAAAATTAAATTGACAATTCATATAGAAAAACTTCGACAAATATGTTAAGCTTGTTGAAACTTATATAACTAAGAAACAGAGACGTACAGATAAATATTTTACAGATTATAAGAAACAAACTACATAGAAAAGACTAGACAGACAGGACTAGACAGACAAGCCTAAACAGACAAAACTAGACAGACAATACTAGACAAACAAGACTAGACAGAAAATACTAAGCTGACAAGACTAGACAGACAATACTAGGGAGAGAAGACTGGAGAGACAAGACTAGGCAGACGAGACTAGACAGACAAGACTAGACAGACAAGACTAGAAAGACAAGACTAGACAGACAAGACTAGACAGACAAGACTAGACAGACAAGACTAGACAGACAAGACTAGACAGACAAGACTAGACAGACAAGACTAGACAGACAAGACTAGACAGACAAGACTAGACAGACAAGACTAGACAGACAAGACTAGACAGACAAGACTAGACAGACAAGACTAGACAGACAAGACTAGACAGACAAGACTAGACAGACAAGACTAGACAGACAAGACTAGACAGACAAGACTAGACAGACAAGACTAGACAGACAAGACTAGACAGACAAGACTAGACAGACAAGACTAGACAGACAAGACTAGACAGACAAGACTAGACAGACAAGACTAGACAGACAAGACTAGACAGACAAGACTAGACAGACAAGACTAGACAGACAAGACTAGACAGACAAGACTAGGCAGATAAGACTAGACAGACAAGGCTAGACAGACAAGACTAGACAGACAAGACTAGACAGACAAGACTAGACAGACAAGACTAGACAGACAAGACTAGACAGACAAGACTAGACAGACAAGACTAGACAGACAAGACTAGACAGACAAGACTAGACAGACAAGACTAGACAGACAAGTCTGGACAGACAATACTAGACAGACAAGACTAGACAGACAGGACTAGACAGACAAGACTAGACAGACAAGATTAGACAGACAAGACCAGACAGACAAGACTAGACAGACAAGACTAGACAGACAAGACTAGACAGACAAGACTAGACAGACAAGACTAGACAGACAAGACTAGACAGACAAGACTAGACAAGCAAGACTAGACAGACAAGACTAGAGACTGTCTAGTTTGTCGGTCTAGTATTTTTATCTAATTTTTTTTTTATAAAATTTGCGAAATAGTTCAGAAAATCAAGAATTGAATAGATAATATAGAGTAGCAATCAAGAATGGCACAGATAATATAGTCTTTAATAGACTAAAACTAGATCAAGTTTAGTTAGGATCGGTTGGTTCTTTCTTCCTGAATTTTGTTTGAAACCTTGATATAATCAAGATTAACTTCAAACCATGATTACTATTTGCAGCTACCACTATAGAACTCCATAGACGTATCATACGCATTCATACTCACTATTAACTAATGTTCTACATGAACTTTAGTAAAAATCCTTCAGTCTGTTGACTAACGATTTACCGCAATTTTCTTGTTGACAAACTCGTATTAACTAACAAACGGACAGACCTACAGACTAATATTTTACAATTTACCAACTTCTGAACATTCTGAGAAGATTATACAAATTTTTTTCGATAATTTGCAATAATAACTTAGATTTGAATTGAAGAAAATTAAATTGACAATTCATATAGAAAAACTTCGACAAATATGTTAAGCTTGTTGAAACTTATATAACTAAGAAACAGAGACGTACAGATAAATATTTTACAGATTATAAGAAACAAACTACATAGAAAAGACTAGACAGACAGGACTAGACAGACAAGCCTAAACAGACAAAACTAGACAGACAATACTAGACAAACAAGACTAGACAGAAAATACTAAGCTGACAAGACTAGACAGACAATACTAGGGAGAGAAGACTGGAGAGACAAGACTAGGCAGACGAGACTAGACAGACAAGACTAGACAGACAAGACTAGAAAGACAAGACTAGACAGACAAGACTAGACAGACAAGACTAGACAGACAAGACTAGACAGACAAGACTAGACAGACAAGACTAGACAGACAAGACTAGACAGACAAGACTAGACAGACAAGACTAGACAGACAAGACTAGACAGACAAGACTAGACAGACAAGACTAGACAGACAAGACTAGACAGACAAGACTAGACAGACAAGACTAGACAGACAAGACTAGACAGACAAGACTAGACAGACAAGACTAGACAGACAAGACTAGACAGACAAGACTAGACAGACAAGACTAGACAGACAAGACTAGACAGACAAGACTAGACAGACAAGACTAGACAGACAAGACTAGACAGACAAGACTAGACAGACAAGACTAGACAGACAAGACTAGACAGACAAGACTAGACAGACAAGACTAGGCAGATGAGACTAGACAGACAAGGCTAGACAGACAAGACTAGACAGACAAGACTAGACAGACAAGACTAGACAGACAAGACTAGACAGACAAGACTAGACAGACAAGACTAGACAGACAAGACTAGACAGACAAGACTAGACAGACAAGACTAGACAGACAAGACTAGACAGACAAGTCTGGACAGACAATACTAGACAGACAAGACTAGACAGACAGGACTAGACAGACAAGACTAGACAGACAAGATTAGACAGACAAGACCAGACAGACAAGACTAGACAGACAAGACTAGACAGACAAGACTAGACTGACAAGACTAGACAGACAAGACTAGACAGACAAGACTAGACAGACAAGACTAGACAAGCAAGACTAGACAGACAAGACTAGAGACTGTCTAGTTTGTCGGTCTAGTATTTTTATCTAATTTTTTTTTTATAAAATTTGCGAAATAGTTCAGAAAATCAAGAATTGAATAGATAATATAGAGTAGCAATCAAGAATGGCACAGATAATATAGTCTTTAATAGACTAAAACTAGATCAAGTTTAGTTAGGATCGGTTGGTTCTTTCTTCCTGAATTTTGTTTGAAACCTTGATATAATCAAGATTAACTTCAAACCATGATTACTATTTGCAGCTACCACTATAGAACTCCATAGACGTATCATACGCATTCATACTCACTATTAACTAATGTTCTACATGAACTTTAGTAAAAATCCTTCAGTCTGTTGACTAACGATTTACCGCAATTTTCTTGTTGACAAACTCGTATTAACTAACAAACGGACAGACCTACAGACTAATATTTTACAATTTACCAACTTCTGAACATTCTGAGAAGATTATACAAATTTTTTTCGATAATTTGCAATAATAACTTAGATTTGAATTGAAGAAAATTAAATTGACAATTCATATAGAAAAACTTCGACAAATATGTTAAGCTTGTTGAAACTTATATAACTAAGAAACAGAGACGTACAGATAAATATTTTACAGATTATAAGAAACAAACTACATAGAAAAGACTAGACAGACAGGACTAGACAGACAAGCCTAAACAGACAAAACTAGACAGACAATACTAGACAAACAAGACTAGACAGAAAATACTAAGCTGACAAGACTAGACAGACAAGACTAGGGAGAGAAGACTGGAGAGACAAGACTAGGCAGACGAGACTAGACAGACAAGACTAGACAGACAAGACTAGAAAGACAAGACTAGACAGACAAGACTAGACAGACAAGACTAGACAGACAAGACTAGACAGACAAGACTAGACAGACAAGACTAGACAGACAAGACTAGACAGACAAGACTAGACAGACAAGACTAGACAGACAAGACTAGACAGACAAGACTAGACAGACAAGACTAGACAGACAAGACTAGACAGACAAGACTAGACAGACAAGACTAGACAGACAAGACTAGACAGACAAGACTAGACAGACAAGACTAGACAGACAAGACTAGACAGACAAGACTAGACAGACAAGACTAGACAGACAAGACTAGACAGACAAGACTAGACAGACAAGACTAGACAGACAAGACTAGACAGACAAGACTAGACAGACAAGACTAGACAGACAAGACTAGACAGACAAGACTAGACAGACAAGACTAGACAGACAAGACTAGACAGACAAGACTGACAAGACAAGACTGACAAGACTAGACAGACAAAACTGGATAGACAAGACTATACAGACATTTTCATTGTTCAATTTCTGAAAGGGCCAATCACTATACTGTTTACCCGCAATAATCTACACCTACTCAGTAAAACAATTAATCACCACGCTCTCTAATCACAAAATCCGTATTTTTTTAGATGTTTCTCAATAAAAGAGTCCCTATATCAAGTCTTGATAAGCAGGCTTGAGGGGAAAATAAAAGACTTTAAAGAAATAATAAATAACTCGAACGGCCAATAAACAAGAAAAATAGAAGGTATCTCTTACAGCCATCACTATTTTATTGCAAACTAGATTTGTAATCAGAACTTTTCCGTATGAATTTGTTGCAACAACTTATAAGATAATTATTGATATGACAGTGCTGTTACAGAAAGTTTAATCGTATCGTTGCGACATAGTTTGCCTCAACTTGCGTATTAACGTCCTAATAGAACCACGATCGATTATAGACAAAACAACTTATTTTATAAGCAATCAATGTTATAATCGCCGGTGTTAATTAAGCTGTTAATTAAGGGTTGATACTATTTTGCCCCATTCTGAATAAATAAACTTGTTTTCCAGCCGAAAATTTGTTTACCTTTTATGGCATAATTTTACGTACAAATATTACACTGCGCACGGTAACAAGAGTTTATTTTATTAAGAAACATAACACCGACTTGTTTTCCACCCTCGGCCGTAAAAAAATAAAACTAATTACTAAGCACTAAAAATACAAAAAATCTGCTTTTTATTACCATGTAGCTGCTTTACTATTTCAACTTATTCGGATTTGATTTACTTATCACGTTTTTGGGAATTTTCAACGGAAATATTTTATAATTTAGAAATATGCTCCAATATGATTTTATAGGATATCATAATGTTTTAATAGCTATTTTTATACTAATAAAGATTAATAGTGATAATAACTATTGTTTTATTAGCTATATTAATGGCGAACAGAATTGGGTTGTCATAAAAAATGCGTTAACGCTAGTTCTGTTATTATGTTTCTCTTTGATAACTGGGTTAAACATTTTTTGTTTGGAACGTCTTTTCGGACATTCTACTAGCTGTAACAACAATAATTACACAACTTATTTCATTATTAAAATGAATATTAATATTTAATTATACAACAGAGATTTGCATGTTATTACTAGCCCCAGTACATTTTCATGTCACTAACAGCACTAGACAAATAAGATCGTTTTTAAGATCATTTCTTTGTATTTAAATTAAGTGAATAGCCATCTACACACGCGTTTCGAGATCTATCTCTCAACAGTGCATCTTTGCTTTTTTGAATTATAAATTGGAGCACACCTACATTAGCTTGAATTAGGTGATATTAGCCAGGAAGTAGTTGTTTCAACATGAGATTTATTCAAGATTTAATATTAATAAGGTACGAAAAGGTTGAATATCTTTATATATTCAAGCTATATTTCGTCTTGAAAAAGTTTGAATATTAATATGTTTTTACGTTAAATGCGAAAGTGAATATTAATATGTTTTAACTTATTTCATTATTAAAATGAATATTAATATTTGATTATACAACAGAGATTTGCATGTTATTACTAGCCCCAGTACATTTTCATGTCACTAACAGCACTAGACAAATAACATCGTTTTTAAGATCATTTCTTTGTATTTAAATTAAGTGAATAGCCATCTACACACGCGTCTCGAGATCTATCTCTCAACAGTGCAGCTTTGCTTTTTTGAATTATAAATTGGAGCACACCTACATTAGCTTGAATTAGGTGATATTAGCCAGGAAGTAGTTGTTTCAACATGAGATTTATTCAAGATTTAATATTATAGACCTACGAAAAGGTTGAATATATCTATATATTCAAGCTATATTTCGTCTTGAATAAGTTTGAATATTAATATGTTTTTACGTTAAATGCGAAAGTGTCTAATAAGCTTACCTACTAGTAATGTGTGTAATGTACTTTTAGTGAAATGGTCGGTTTTAATTAGATTAGATGTTAGTGGTTTGTAGAGAAGTAACAAGATTAAATTGTGTATTATTGAAAAACACGGAATATTTTATATTTTAGTCTTGAAAAAATATGAAGCTTATTACGTTAAAGCAGAGGACGAGAAAAGAGATTTGTGAAAACAAATTTGGAAGAATATTAAAAGATCAGAGAAAAACGGGGGATGCGGCTAATTTTTCTAATTGATTTCTTATGGATATAAAAAGTGCTTGTTTGGTAATAAGTTTTATGATAATCTTTGCGATGCCAATCAAGAATTTCGTTTAATCCCATTAACTCTAATCCTTGTAATAAATTGAATCGTTTCCCATATTACTTTCTTATCGAGTTTGCAAATACTTTTACTATAAATGGAAATTATAAATTTATAAAATTAAATGAGACATTGAATAATTTAGAAAACGTCTTGCCGCCTTGTTAAAGACAATGGGAAATTGCCGGTTTTGTAACAGTCTATGCATAAAATAAAGTGTGTTCTGGATTTATCATGTCAATGTGAAATGTTAATGCGATGTTTAATTTATAAACGCCTTCGTTGGCGAAATGATGAGATAGCGTCGCGATTTTTCCACCCCCAGACGTGTCTCCGTAAATCGACAGAATAGTAGAGTATCGGGATTCGCCGAGTTATGAATGTGTTAGATCAAGCATTTAAAGTCATCGATCTCCTTTCAAGAATATTTGACCTCCACTTTTTCTTAAATCCCCTATTCGTATTCCCTAAATACATTTTCTTTAAAATTCATGAAAACATAACAATCCTTTCAATACAAAAATATAACAAAAGTTGAACGAAAAAGATTCGCACACCAAAAGTAATTTATTGTATGTGAAGTATGCTATTATTATAATCCTGTGTAAAAGTATACAAATCGTGCGTAAAACTCCAATGTAAATGAAATGGAGTTTTATTCTTAAACGATTTCTGTTTGTTGTTACTATGACAATAACTCGCGTTACTAAACAAAAAACATAGACGTTATGCTATTATTATAATCCTGCGTAAAACTATACAAATCGTGCGTAAAAGTCCAATGTAAATTAAATAGAGTTTCATTATTAAACGATTTCTGTTTGTTGTTACTATGACAATAACTGGCGTCACTAAACAAAAAAACATAGACGTATTGAAAATAAATTTTCTGAATGATATTAAAATTAGACTCATGCACAAAAGCCCTTCTTCACACACTTGTATCATAAACTACTACTTGTGTCTCCACTAAGAAAATAAATAAAATGGCAGTGTCGTCGGTGTAAAGAGCAAGTTTTGTCTGTGGCATTATTGGTATGTCGTTGATGCATAAATTGAATAAACTTCATTTTTTTGCGAAAATTCCTGTCGAAGTTAAACAGTGCACATTTCGATTGCGTGTACCTCTGCTTGGAAGATACTTGGGAATGTTTCTATGGATTCGAAGAATTTGGTACAAGGTCCAAATACTTCTGCAGTACCTTCCTTTGTCTTCGAACCATCTGTATACCACTTCCTAGCATTTTGCTCTATGTGGTATACAGGGGATTCGTCGCTCCAATCGGCTTTACTACTGCACATTGCTGTGTAGTTTTTCTCGAAGTGGTATTTGCATACCATTTCATCTTTTGGTGCTTCCAGCTAGGGGATATTGGCAGCGAGGCTGTTTCGGTCTCTGCTTCCGATTATTTTACCTCTGCCTATTCCTTCCTTGCTGAACCTTACAATCACCGATCTGGCGGCCCTTTCCACCACAAAATGCAGCGGAGTAAAATCCAGCAGCTGCTGTCGGACACGACCCCATCGCCCCCGTGATGCAGACACACGCCAGTCTTTGAATCTTCTCAAGCTGTTTCATCATAGAGGCCAGCTTGGTTCTAGTTCCCCACGCAACTGCCCCATAAGTGATCGCAAGTCTCACTATCATGGTGTACATCCATCTCAGGATTGTTGGGTTACAACACCACGTTTTTCCTGCCAGATTTCTGCACACCATTAGAGTGCGTTGGGCTTTACCGACCGCTGCCTCAGCGTGTCTATTCCATAGGAGTTTGCTACATAGTGTGATACCCAGATACCTTATCTCCTGTTTGTATTCTATTGGCCTCCCATCTAGCAATATGGGCTGTGGGCAGTTTAGTTTTCTCCTTCTAGTAAATGGTATCACCGTGGTTTTGCTCGGGTTGAGTCTCAGTCCGACTGTTTGACCCATGTTTCGAAGGCGTTCGGATTCGGACTGTCTTCGTACCTTCACTGACTGTTTGTTCGGGGGTCCCAGTATTTATATTTCGTCCAGGTATACTGGTCCCTCCTCTGACGGATTATCATTCTTTCTTCAGTTATATCATCTCTTTTGAGATTACCGATTCTCCGGAGAAAAATATATTCCGATAGAACACCCGCTGGTAAATTCTTAGATTTACTTGAATCGAGTTTTTTGATATTGTTTTGTAATCTGCCCGAGGATTACAGTATCGTCCCTCAAAAAATATTATTATAATTTTGTCCGAAACTAATAACCCTTGTAAAACTAAATAGGTTTGAACGGCCCGTTGCCGCTATAGTATTAAACCTCGTCCAACGAATCCAAGCCAAACCTCGTCCAAGCTTCGAATTGAATTAATTTTCTTCTGAAATAACAGTTTGGTAGAAAAATGATCAATCAATAGGAGCTTCCAAGTTATAATTCAATACAGCAAAGCTGCCCTGATGAGACATAAATCGCGATATGCGTCTGTCCATTACTAGTCCAATCTATATCCAATCCAATCTAGTCCAATTGGTTTTGTACATCAAATTTTCTCCACCAAAACTTGATTAGAAGTTTTTCCCATTGTCGGTACCATTAACCATGTTCAGTTGGTTCATCGAACTGAACATGGACTAAACCTTGTCCTATAAATTTTTGTTATTAAAATCTAGTTCACGTTGATCAATAAGCTTCGAATTGTATTAATTTTCTTGTGAAATAGCAGTTTGGTAGAAAATTGACCAATCAATAGGAGCTTCCAAGTTATAATTCAATACAGCAAAGCTGCACTGATGAGACATAAATCGCGATATGGGCTGTCCATTACATCTAGACCAATTGGTTTTGTACATCAAATTTTCTCCACCAAAACCTGACTAGAAGTTTTACCCATTGTCGGAACCATTATCCATGTTCATTTGGTTCATCGAACTGAACATGGACTAAACCTTGTCCTATAAATTTTTGTTATTAAAATCTATTACACGTTGATCAATAAGCTTCGAATTGTATTAATTTTCTTGTGAAATAGCAGTTTGGTAGAAAATTGACCAATCAATAGGAGCTTCCAAGTTATAATTCAATACAGCAAAGCTGCACTGATGAGACATAAATCGCGATATGGGCTGTCCATTACATCTAGTCCAATTGGTTTTGTACACCAAATTTTCTCCACCAAAACCTGACTAGAAGTTTTACCCATTGTCGGAACCATTATCCATGTTCAGTTGGTTCATCGAACTGAACATGGACTAAACCTTGTCCAATAAATGTTTGTTGTTAAAATCTATTACACGTTGATCAATAAGCTTCGAATTGTATTAATTTTCTTGTGAAATAACAGTTTGGTAGAAAAATGATCATTCAATAGGAGCTTTCAACTTAAAATTCAATACAGCAAAGCTGCACTGATGAGACATGAATAGCGAAACACGTCTGCCGATTGCCACTCTCTTAATTTAAATAGAAAGAAATGATCTTAAAAACAATGTTATTTGTCTAGTCCTGTTAGTGACATGAAAGTTTATGTACTGGAACTAGTAATAACATACAAATCTCTGTTGTTGTTGCTCTTTACTTAAGTTAAATAGAAAGATATGATCTTAAAAGCAATGTTATTTATATAGTTCTTGTTTCGTGCTACGAAAGTGGACGGGGGGCTGGTAACTAACATATAAATCATCACCATCATTAGCCAGCCTTTATGTCCCATTGCTGGGCACCGGCCTCTTCTCTGCCACATATCCAACCTCTGCACTAAGATTGAATATGGGGGAGCTAGCGGTTTAACGTCAAATCCGAACGACAAATTTCCAGAGAAGGTGTTAGGCAGTGAGACCCCACGGTTGCCTAAGCCGGATTGGGGAATTGAGTGTGATGGGTTGCAGCCATTAGTTTTAATTTTTACTGCTTTAGTTCTGGGTGGGATTCGAACCCACGCTGTCTGACGCGAGAGCCAAGTGCTTAATTATCTGAGCCACCATCACCTCAACATACAAATATCTGTTGTATAATTCAATATCCTGCGTGGTATTAGAAAAGGAAGTATTTTTATTTTTTTATTTACTTATTCAGGTTATATTTCGCCTTTAATGTGTTTATAAGATTAATTTGTAACTGGTAAATAGCAATGCAGAAATTATATTTATTTGCGATATTTTATGTAGAAGAAAAAGCATATAAAAGATAAGAATAGGTGTAAAAGTTACTTTGAGGCCTCTCTGAACGATTTCACAGAGCGTTCCCTCAAACTTCCCTCTGGCCATTATGACTATGTCATCGCTATAACCTTGATATTTGATATCTAAGTCATTCAGCCTAGCCAGTAATTCATCAACTACCAGGCTCCACATTAGTGGTGATAGCACACTTCCCTGTGGGCACCTTCGAGTTGTGGAGATCTTAATGGTGTCTCTTCCCACTTGTGTCTCCGCCGTTCTGGTTCTCAGCATTTCTCCCATTGACTTTGAGATGGAGCTGTCGATATTCCTTCTTTCGAGGGCCGCTTTGACAGCCTCGTGTGAGGTGTTGTCAAAGGCTCCCTGTATATCCAAGAAGGCACATATCCCTACTTACTTTGTCCCTAGTGCTGCTTCTATTTCATCAGCTGATACAAAGCGGTTTCTGCGGATTTCCCTTCTCTGTATTCATGCTGACAGTTGTGTAGTGGTAAACCTACCAGCACTATTGTCCTAAGGTAATTATCGATTACCTTCTCCATTGTCTTAACATAAAAGATTTTAGACTAATGAGTCTAACCCCCGTATTCATAGTCGCTCCTTATCTCGAGGAATAAGGACGTCTTGAATGCTTCCTTGAATCTCCGAGGCGTCCTTGTTTCATAGTCACAAAATAAGGCTTCCTTCCAGAAGGAAGCCTTGTTTAGGAACATTTAGGGATATTTGATTGCTTATGGTGGCAACACTTACTCAAATTACTTAAACCGCCAAGGCTGATTGTAAATATAACCTTAAAATGGTAATTATTGATGAAGTAAAAAGAGTGCATTACACGAACCGCGAAATTAGCTCAATATCAGAAGAAAGCGCAATCGAGTGCAAAAAAAACAAGTGCTGTTGATTTGAAACAAAAAGCTGAACCGTGGGAAAGGGTAACGAAGAAATTTATAAATGAAGGGTTTACACCACATACCAGCAAACAATTGAGAAAGTGCTGGGACAATCTGAAACAAAAGTAAGTGACAGCAATTTTGTTCCGATCTCATTGAATTGTTTTCTAAAATTTTCTATTTCAAAATGCGATTATTTTATCAAAAATAATTTCAGAAAACGAAAGTTGATAGCAACAATGAAACATCAACGTCTCATGACTGGTGGGGGCCCTGCGTCCGGAGAACGTGTAGAACGTGTCATGAATTTCATCGATGAAACAGAACTGTAAATATCGACGTGGAAATTGATTGTCCATTAGGTAGCACAGTAGCAATTGAAGAACTTGAAGAATTTGAAGAACTTTGAAGAATTTTAAGAACATTGTAAATATTATAAAAAGGAAAAAATTATTTGCATTCTTTTAACATTTTCTTTTACCTCCTTAACATACAATGACGTCCCTAAGACGTCATGTATATGTGATAAGATCACATGTATATGGACACGTCAACGCGCATTTTATTCGTATGTCAAGGGGTTAACTTTTTCAGGTGACATGGAGTCGACGTCAGGTCTACATCAATTTTATGCAATTGCTTTTCATAATATTTACCATGAAAAGATACTGAGGCCGATTTTTTTTTCCTCTAACCAATGTGGGTCCAGGGGGGTTAGCCCTTAAAACACTGCGGCCCATTGGCCTATTGTATTTCCCCACATTGTTTTGTTCCTGCAAATAGATCCAGTCCCTCTATTAGCTCTAGGATTCTATGTGCCATGTTTTTCACGGGGACTCTCTCAGCTGTAATATCAAGCTTGTGTCTCCTCCGTGCAACTGCTTCACAGTGGAAGATTATATGGGCGGCGGTTTCGTCCTCCTCATAGCATAACCTGCATAAAGGTTCATCCCTCCAGATACCAATTTTATGCAGGTGTTCTCGTAGAGAATAGTGTCCTGTAAGTAGGCCTACCACAATTGCGATCTGCTTCCTTGGCAGTTGCAGGATTTCAGCAGTTAGAGTTTCCGATAGGTTCACTAACATTCGTTTGCTGTGTGTCAGACCATTCAAATTGACCCACTGTAGACGGTGCTTAGTTGCTACCCATTTACAGAATTTATTTCGGGTCGTGGTCTTGGTAATGTAGGGTCCGCTTTCAGCAATGATGTTTGCCTTGCAGGCTCCATCTTTTGCTAGCTTATCCGCCATTTCGTTACCCAGCAGTCCCGTGTGGCTTGGCACCCAAGCGAGTGTGACCTTGTTATGCTTTGCCAGGGATTTTAGGTCCTGAAGACAGTCCCGAACTGTCTTGGATTTGATTTCGTGACACGCTAGCATTAATCGCAGCCTGACTGTCCTTGAAAATGCGGATGTTTCTACTTTTGTAGTCCATTCTCAAATTTTCACGGGCACAGACCATGATAGCGTGTATTTCTGCTTGGAATACTGTGGCATGTGTCCCCAGGGGTACAGATAGGCTGCACCCCAGGGACAGTCTATATATTCCTGCGCCAGTACCACTGTCTTTCTCGGATCCGTCTGTATACCAATCCAGTCCTCCTTGGCAAGTGGTTATTTGATTGCCTTCTGTCCATCGTAGATGTGTTTTGAAGGGTAGATCGAATGACAGACTTTTGGGCATCGAGTCTCCCTCTATATTGAGGTACGATTCTGATATGACATTCGTTATCATGGTGTGTCCTGACATCGCCAGAGATTCCCATGTTCCATTGCATATGCATCTGAAAGCTCCCATCCTTGCCTCGCCCATGATAAAGATATCCAGGGGAGGAATGCCTAGGATCACCTGCAATTGGGGCGGTTTTCATCGCTCCCGTAATTGCTAAAAAGGCCAGTCTTTGAACATAGGAGAGTTCTCTGATGGCCTGTTTTTGCTTGACTTTGGTTCACCATACTGTGGAGCCATATGTCAGAATGGGTCTAACTACCACAGTGTATAGCCAGTATACCATGCTTGGTTTCAGTCCCCACGAGTTTCCAAGTATTCTTTTGGTCATCATCAGTGCCATTTTACACTTGTTAGTAGCTTTCTTTAGGTGTTGATTCCAAGTCAGTTTAGCATCCAGGATTATACCTAGATACTTGACTTCATCACTAACCATTAGATGTTCGTTATAGAAAATTGGGGGCTTTAGCCCATCCGTTTTTCTCATTCTAGTGAATGGTACTAGAGTGGATTTTTGAGGATTGACCCGAAGGTCGCCCCCTGCACCAACTCGTATTTACCTCAGCTTATTCACTGCAAATGTAAAACTTTTTCAGAGTAAGCAATATTCTGCACACAAATATTGCACTGCGACTTCAAGGGGAGCAAGCGCAAGACATTATTCTCTAATCTTGTCTAATTCCTGCTGATTGAGTGATCAAAGTGATGATCTAGTTGAAGGATTACAATTTCAACTGCTTTCCTCATCTCATAAAAACGTTGCAACATTTTTAAAAGAGAATTCCATCGGGATATACAGTCCAGCAAAAGATCTCTCTCTTTACTAGAGGTTTCCCAAGTCTGTGATTGCAAATTTGTAACATCACGTACAGGGGACTATCGGAACATTTTGATAGTTTTCTGACTTTTACTACAATTTTCTGAGGCTCAGGAATAAATAGTGGTTGCCCTTGTACTCGGTGGGTTCTTCAACAGAATCATCATTTTCATCTTCATAGCCAGTCACATTCTTCAATTGGGTCATTTTCTTAGCCAATCAGTTCTTCTGCTCTAATTTCTGAACACTTATACAGAAAATCACAGATTACCAAATGAATAGCATGTGCCATGCAAACAATATGGAATGGACTCGTATAACGGCCATACTTCAACATTATACTGCACCATGAGTGATTGAAGATACCACGTCCTTATCCAATGAAATATTATATTCGCTGAGCCTTTCTTTTACAATCTGAATTACTCTTTCTGCATTTACGCTTCCCTTAACTCTAATTAGACCAAGAAATTGAAAGCCGGTGGAGTAGTGTATATTGAGGTTGATAAATCTACGGTTTCGTGTTGATATGCTTTCATCGAAACTAATTGAAAACCGACCATTGTCCTCTTTAATTTCTCTGATTATTTTAATGATTTTGCTCAACACAGTTTGAAAATGTTTCTTCTTCTTCATTTTCTTTCGAATAGGCCTACTTTGGACCACGCTTGTTCAACTGTTGGGGTTTGACCTTTGCCCAGTATTGTCGCATGTTCAGCCAGTGTAACTCCTTTCTCTCTTCTGTCCAGGGAGTACCTTTCCTTCGAGGTTTGCCTGAAATCCACGGACATCCTTTAGAGTGCGTCTCACAGACTGTCTGTTTTTGAGATCTGTTATTCCCAGTTCTTTAATATCCTTCTCGGTCTCTGTCAACCAAGTGGTACAAAGCTTCTTGTTTTGCCAGAAGGTGAACAGACGGTTGGTTAGTCGGTTTGCAGGCAATCTTGCAACGTGGCCATAGAAAGCTACCCTTCTTTTCCTTGCATAGTCAGAGAGCATCTCAGTATGTTCTTAGACCTCAGAGTTAGGCCTTGTTCGGAATTCCTCATCTTCCTTTAGCGCGCCTAGGATCTTCCGGAGGATTCTCCTCTCTCTCTGATATCCAATTTCTCTATTAGACCCCATCGGTTCAAAGAAAGATACTCCACGGCATATAGGGCTTCTGGTCATAAGACTGACGCGTAGTGCTTAAGTTTCAGGTTGCGTGACAGGCATTTCTTATTGTAAGTGTTCTTAGTCAGCAGATAGGCTAGTTCTAACTTACTGACTCTCTTGGATAATGATGCTCTTTCTGAAAAGTTGGGTTCAATCCATTCGCCGAGATACTTAAATTTCTCAGTCCTCTTGATGTTTCCATGTTCTAGTAACATCTCTCTGTTTGCTTCTCTGATGTTGGTGAAGAATTCTGTTTTCTCCAGCGACACTTGAAGACCCACTTTGGCAGCCTGTTTTTTGAGGCAGTTTACCTGCATTCTCATCTCAAGAGAATCAGCAAACAGTGCCATGTCATCTGCAAAGGCCAGGCAATCAACATCGTTCTTAGGTCCCAGGTAGATACCACTCTGAGCACCAAAATTGATCAGTTCCTTGCGCCATTCTCTCATAACCTTTTCGGACACAGTTGAAGAGAAGTGGGGAAAGTCCATCTCCTTGTCTCACTAGAGTTTTTAGGCCCATAGGCCTATTGTATTTCCCCACATTGTTTCGTTCATACAAATAGATACAGTCCCTCTATTAGGGCCAGGATTATATGTGCCATGTTTTTCACGGGGACTCTCTCAGCTGTAATATCAAGCTTGTGTCTCCTACGTGCAATTGCTTCACAGTGGATGATTATATGGGCGGCAGTTTCGTCCTCCTCATAGCATAACCTGCATAAAGGTTCATCCTTCAAGATACCCATTTTATGCAGGTGTTCTCGTAGAGGGCAGTGTCCTGTAAATAGGCCTACTACAATTGCGATCTGCTTCCTTGGCAGTTGCAGGATTTCAGCAGCTAGAGTTCCCAATAGGTTTACTAACATTCGTTTGCTGTGTGTCAGACCATTCAAATTGATCCACTGTAGACGGTGCCTACTTGCTACCCATTTACAGATTTTATTTCGGGTCGTGGTCGTTGGTAATGTAGGGTCCGCTTTCAGCAGTGATGTTTGCCTTGCAGGCTCCATCTTTTGCTAGCTTATCCGCCATTTCGTTACCCACCAGTCCCGTGTGGCTAGGCACCCAAGCGAGTGTGACCTTGTTGTGCTTTGCCAGGGCTTTTAGCTCCTGAAGGCAGTCCCAAACTGTCTTGGATTTGATTTCGTGACACGCTAGAGCATTAATCGCAGCCTGACTGTCCCTGAAAATGCGGATGTTTCTACTTTTGTAGTCCATTCTCAAATTTTCACGGGCACAGACCATGATAGCGTGTATTTCTGCTTGGAATACTGTGGCATGTGTCCCCAGGGGTACAGATAGGCTGCACCCCAGGGACAGTCCATAGATTCCTGCGCCAGTACCACTGTCCTTTTTGGAGCCGTCTGTATACCAATCCAGTCCTCCTTGGCAAGTGGTTATTTGATTGCCTTCTGTCCATCGTAGATGTGTTTTGAAGGGTAGATCGAATGATATTACTGTAGAGGCTGATATTACTGTGAGAAGTGATTGATCAGCAGCAAGAGTTTCATTTAATAAAAAAAGAAAATTTCCAAAGCAGAAGAGAAGCTAGACTACTAAAGATTCTACAATAAATTGTACAATAAAAAATATTCCCTATCATATAAAAATAAACAAATTTGAGGAAAGTATATTTATTTCAAATATTTACATATACACAATTATTAAGCCCACAACTCTCATTTAAGTTTTTAACTTTTCAATGAACAATTTTTCGATAAAAAAGTGTCATTAAACCCGGTATATCATTCAAAATGCAATGTTACTAGGAGCTGTATCAACGGAGACACGGGTAGTCCACGATTATTTAATCTCCTTAATTTGGTATTTACCAACGGCTACAGAAGTTCGACCACATCTCCTTTGCTGAACTAATATCATCTTCGAAAAGGAATATCGTCCTAAATTTCGATATGGTTTCTGAAAGTCACGAATGTACCCTCTGGCGAGCCGCCTTCGAAATCTGTTTTTATTTCTTATTGGAATTTCCTCAAAACCATTATCATATACATTATTTGAATTTCCTCAAATAATTATGACAACTCGTTGTCATAAGTATTTAAAAAATCGTCGTTCATTACGAGGTTGACCAACATGATGAAATATGCTTCTGAGGTTAACCAACATGTCAAAACTACATCGACGACAAGCGCAAGCGTCATCGAAACGCAACAGCCAATCACAGTGCTGAAGGCTTCCTCAAGGAAGCTGGAAACCTTCCTTGAGATAAGGAGCCGAATAGGGTTCCTTGAGCTGCCAAGGAAGGTCTATGAAACGCGAAATAAGGAACAAGGAATCCTTGTTCCTCAAGGAGCGACTATGAATACGGGGGTAAATAACTTCGGTTGAGTGGGGTCTTTTTTCCCCACCCTCGGTATGAATACCACTTTAGCCTTTCTCCATAGCTCCGGTATGTATCCGAGCGCTAAACTACTTCTAAAGATTCTTAGAAGACACGGCATTAGTCCTCTCTCTCCTTTTTGTAGGAAGGCTGGAACTAGTCCGTCCACACCTGGGGCCTTAAATGGCTGAAAAGTGCCAATAGCCCATCTGATTCTGTTTTCCGTACAGATGGACGCGGACCTTCTCCAGTCAGCCCGACTTTGTCTCCGTGGTTGCATCGAGCCCTCGGGCCCTTTGTATTTTCTACATCCCGGAAAATGGGTTTCTAGTAGGAGGAGAGCTCTCTGATCTTCATCTTCCGTGAAGCTACCGTCCGGTCTCTTGAGAGTGGTTGTCATTTCCACTCTATCCTTCGCTAGTGCTTTGTGCAATCTAGCTGCCATCGGGGTGGATTCTATGTTTTTGCAGAAGGTCCGAAAGTTTTTCCTAGAAAGCTATTGGGATACTTGCTTCTGAAAGATATTTTACAAATGTAGTATTGAGCAAAACTAATTGCAAGATTGTTACTATTTTTTTATTTCCACAATAATTCCGAATCAACAATATTTTATTATAAATATTATAGTAGAACTTCCATAACTCAAACTTCTATAACTCAAATTTTTCTATAACTCGAATATTTTTAGAAATACATAAGTTTAGATAGCATTTTACATATAAATTAACTTCCATAACTCGAATTTTCCTTAACTCGATTTTTTTCCGTAACTCGTAGTAAAAATTTGTAAAATGGTAAAGTAATTCAAAATGCCTTCCCAATTTGTATTATATTTGAATAATGTCCATCCAAAAATGTGTAGCTCTTCAGAAACAATCAGTCCATTTTTGTATATATTCAATGGAATTTTTATAAAAACATTTAATTTCCCTAATAAATTTCGCCTCGCTTCCAGGTGTTGACTCTTCGATTGTATCGAGTTTCTGCGTTAATTTTAATGGAAGAAATCCAGTATTATATCTAGCGACTATTTGCTCCAACACATTATTTAAGACAGTTTTCACCTCAGAAGATCTGACACTTTAGAACTTTCAAATTCTTTAATAGTGATATGAACTAAAACAGGTTGACTATGAATGAAATGCAATGTAACTTCATATAACTCGTTTTCGAAAAATTCTTTTAATATTTTGGGACCGTGGTATAAACTAAAGTACGAGCGGAAAGGCTCAAAAATTTTGATTACAAGTTCCACATATATACCAACATATTTTTTTATTCTATTTCTTAATTTCTCTATAACTCCAACCAGCGGGTGTGCCTTAGGAAGATTACGACAGGATATTATTCTCCCGAGAATCGGTAATCCAAAAATAGACGATATAATCGAAGATCACCGACAAGATGCTATATTTTATAGAAAACAAATAAAAACATTTTCAAAAATTAATAAATTGATTAAAATTATTTTTAATTAATTATAATTATATTACATCATATTAATAATGTATACATATGCTTTTCTGTTTATAAATATATACATATGTACATATGTTTTTAGTTTGAATCAATTGTGTATAGTGTATTTTACTCATTTTACAGTTGTATGTATTTCTATAACTCCAATTTTCTATAACTCGATTTTTTTTCATGAACTATGGCAATTAGACTTAGAGAAGTTCGACTGTATTTATTTATGAAATAAAATCGTTTAAATTATTAGTAATAAAAGGTTTGAGTGTAGAATGAAATATTTGAAAAATTTTATTTGAAATTTTTATATTTCTAGAGAAGTCCGTTGTTTAATCACTTAATATTTGCTAGAAAAATAAACTTTGATTATGCAAATCCGGAAACAACGGCGTATATCTGCGTTCATCCCCGATTCTTGTTCAAACAATCATTCACAATATACTGTTTTGTTTCGAAATTGAAAAACTGAATTCCCAGCAGAATTTTAGTTTTGTTTGTTTATTCTTCTTCGACTAGAGTTTTGCTACTTTCGGAATTACCTTGCGCTATTATTTCAAACACTTATTTTGTTTGAAACAAAAAAATGTTGAAATTTATAAATTAGTTAGGAAACTTTACTTAGATTTAATTAAATGGAGTTTACGAAATATATAGGTTCACTGTAATACAATGCAGATTTTTTTATGGTTTCGCGTATTTGAATTGCAAATGGAGATATTCCCTTAACAGGTTGCTACAAAGCAACCTTCTAGAATCATATATAACTTCATTATTGCTCTTCTTAATTTCGGAATTAATTGAAATATTAGCTTAGCCGCCGCTTTCATTTAAATTTTTCAACTTATAATGCCATTCATCCGTTTGAGACAAATTTTAAACCGCACTGGGTTCCCGCACGGTTCCAACTGTTTGTTTTAAATCATCATCCCCAATTAATTACTTTATTATACAAAGCGCTTGAGCCGCGCTTTCTTTCCGCACAATTCCTGTAATAAATGGCGCACAAAAACAACTGTGTAACATATTAAAGCGAGTTTTAATTAGGTGGTGATAATTAAATATGATTCAAAGCAGCCACACGCAACATTACAGGTGCAAGCTTTTATTAAGTAATTGCCAGGCGCCTACCAGCAACTACACAATCTTATCGTACATGGGAAAAATATCAAAGGTTTGCAATTATTTTGTATTACAACACAATTATACATTATTTCCAAGAAACGAATTACACTTAAACCATGATTTACAGCACATACATAATCATATCGAAAGTCATTTTGTTCGGGGAAAAACACAAAATACGTCTGGCCGTTACGACAGATTTTCAAAACCTTGCCGAGTGTGCAGATTTTATCTTCTGGGTTTCAATTTTGAAATATGCAATGTTGCCTTGTCTGTCTAGTATTGTCAGATGCCTTATTCTTCACCAAGGTAAATCGCCAAGGCAAAAGACACCGGTTTGCTCCTGGAGATGCACGTATTAAATGCCAAGAGTACGTGGTTTGTTAGAAAAGTATCCGACCTTATTTTTTATTTTGAAAACCTTGTTGCGGAGCTGCCACCAATGATGTGAAGGGGGTTATGGTGTGAACCACCGCCGACTGCAATGTTGAGAGGGAAGGAATCCTGGCCAACAATTCTTCGGACTCTGAGATATATCTAAATATCTCGGGATCTTGTAATGTAATTTTCTCCGGGATTCGCAAGGCACGTAGTTTGTCGAATAATAGTCGGGTTGGTTTTAACAATTTAATTAAACAATAATACAACGAAATAAATCTTAAGACTTAAGAACTTACTTACCTAAGAACTTAAGAGCTTACCACTCTACTCCCTTTTCTCTTACTTCTTACTGACAACTTGGGAAATGGTATTTATACCATTGCTAGTATAATATATCTGTAAGAGGGGTTAAATCATCCCTCTAATTCATATAAGGAGGAGATTGAATTTTCTTGGCTCCTCCCATGAACAATCGAGGCTTAAATTCTCTAAATCCCTTAATCTCTATAAAGTAATCTCTATAAGAAGGTTGTAATAGGCCTTCGCACGTTTTCTAATATGTTTGGGGGAGGTAGATTTTAGCGTGGTAATAAAAACCCTTAGTTTTTGGACAAACTATAAAACAATTACATTTATCCAAAAAGTGGGACAAAGGGCACGCTTTGGAATGTGCGGTAATGCCACAGATGTCCAGTCCTGTTTTTTATTAGAACAACCTGATGGATTTTTCAGGAACAACCTGAACATTTGAACCTTCGTGCGCATGCGTAGTTGGCGTCAGTTGCTTTCGAGCAGTGTTCGATTGACGTAGTGTGTAGTGTGTTCTCTCCTCGGTTTTTCAATGCAAGTAAAATGACGGAACGACTGGAGCAGCGCTACTGCACCAAATTTTTCCAGAAACTGGGCGACAACCAGGTGGAAACCATTCAGAAGATTCAGACGGCTTTCGGTGCTGAAGCGATGGGCATCACACAGATTATGGAGTGGTACAACCGGTTTAAAGACGGTCGCACATCTGTGGAAAGGGAACCACGCTCTGGTCAGCTATCAACATGCCGAAATGACCATGTTATTGCCAAAGTGAACTTTGTGGTGATGCGGGGCCGTTGTGCGGCTATCCGAGAAACTGCGGAAGAGGTGGGCATCAGCACTTTTTCGGCGCATTCCATTGTGACCGAAGATTTGGCCATAAAGAAAGTGGCGGCGAAATTCGTGCGGAAGCTGCTGACGGCGGAGCAAAAGCAAGTTCGTGTTGAAATCTCACAGGACATGCTGGACTCCATAAACAGTGACCCCGACATCATGAACACCATAATCGGGTGACGAGTCCTGGGTGTACGGGTACGACCTGGAAATCAAATCCCAGTCGTCACAGTGGAAGCATTCCACGTCACCAAGACCAAAGAAGGCCCGCCAAGTGCGCAGCAACGTCAAAGTGATACTGACTCCCGCGGAATGGTACACCACGAGTACACACCACAGGTTCAAACAATCACCAAAGAGTACTATAGGGATGTCCTACGTCGCCTATGTGATGCTGTGCGGCACAAGCGACTGGAGTTGTGGTCATCAGGAAATTGGCGACCCCATCACGACAATGCTCCAGCACATACTTGGTTCACAATTTTTTGACGAAAAACCAGACTCCGCTGGTTCGACAGGCTCCTTACTCTCCTAATATGGCCTCCATGCGACTTCTGGCTATTCCCCAAAGTCAAGACGCCATTGAAAGGAACGCGATTTCAGACAAGAGAGGACATTATCGCTGCAACGACAGCTGAGCCAAAGTCTATTCCGAAAGAGGCTTTTTCGGAATGCTTCCAACAATGACGGCACCGCTGGGGGAAGTGTGTTGAGTCCCAAGAAGACTACTTTGAGGGTGATTAGGTTTATAACGCTTCAGGTATGCCAGTTTTTTTTTACCAGACAAAGGTCGGATACTTTTCTAACAGACCACGTATATGTTATTTCTCCAGCTCCGTTAGTGCCATGAAAATGGACTAACCAGATAGGAAAACATACAAATCTCTGTTGTATGATTCAATATCCTGTGTAATATTAGCCAAGTAGTTGTTTCAACGTGAGATTTGTTCATAGTCCTAATAAGAATTAATATTATAGAGCTACGAACCAGTTGGATATATTTATATATTTGATAAAACGGAAAAAAAGTGTACAAGTTTGTTGTATTAAAAAACAATTAAGTCATCAAAATATTGTCTCATAGTTAAGCTCTATCAACTTAGCACCCGGTTTCTTCAAAATAATACTTGGAACAAATTTTTATATACCATTTCGTTTGTACTTGAATGTACTCAGTACATTCAAGTAAAAACGTAAATTTTTTTGTACCTTTACCAAAAAACGAAAAATCTTCATTTAGAAAAAGTGAGCACCCCCTTTTAAGGGAGGCGAATATATCTTCCAAGGTACATACAATTCAATTGAATGTACTTTTATGTACTTTTAACGATTTTCATAAAAAACAATTAGTGTTAGTAATATTACAATTATTTACATATACAGCACACCTGTTTAAGGGAGGCGAATATTTTCCAAGGTACAAACAATTCAATTGAATGTACTTTTATGTACTTTTAACGTTTTTCATAAAAAACCAATTAGTGTTACTGATATCACAGTTATTAACATTTACAGCACCCCGTTTTAAGGGAGGTGAATATTTTCCAAGGTACAAACAATTCAATTGAATATACTTCTATGCACTTTTAATGTTTTTCATAAAAAACAATTATTGTTACTGATATCACAGTTAATAACATTTACAGCACCCCGTTTTAAGGGAGGTGAATATTTTCAAAGGTACGAATAATTCAATTAAATGTCCTTTAATGTAATTTTATCGATTTTTATAAAACACAATTAGTGTTAATAATATTACAATTATTTACAAATACAGTACCCCTTTTTAAGGGAGGCGAATATTTTCCAAGGTACAAACAATTCAATTGAATGTACTTTAATGTATTTTTAATGATTTGAATACAAAACAATTAGTGTTAGTAATATTACAATTATTTACATATACAGCACCCCTGTTTAAGGGAGGCGACTATTTTCCAAGGTACAAACAATTCAATTGAATGTACTTTAATGTCCTTTTATCGATTTTCATAAAACATTAAATTTTAATATGAGTAACAATAATTGTTTTTTTATGAAAATCGTTAAAAATACATTAAAGTACATTCAATTCAATTGTTTGTACTTTGAAAAATACTCGCCTCCCTTAAAAGGGGTTGCTCACTTTTTCTAAATGAAGATTTTTCGTTTTTTGGAAAAGGTACAAAAAAATTTACTCTCAGTACATTCAAGTACGAACGAAATGGAATATAAAAATTGGTTCCAAGTATAATTTTGAAGAAACCTTCTTTTTTGAGTAAACCTTCTTTATTATTACGCAGCCAAGATAATTTTTTGAAGGATGTATCTATCTTCGATAGAGAAAACATATTCTTGAACCACGATATTTTCTCTTGGTTCATTATTAAGTGGTTACCCTTCCAAGTTCTATTCTTACTCAATGATGCTTAATATTCGTTTTTAATGATCTTCTCAATTTTCACTGCAGCTGAAATCATCTAAGCAACGGAGAATATATGAAAATATCTGGTGCATTGTTCATTACGATTAATGTCAAATACACTTTTGAGCAAGCATTATCAAAAATGACAGAAATATTATAATTGTGACAGAACAGATAATATATACTAGTATCGTTTAACTAAATTACTTATAGTTATTAATTCTGTAATTATTATGTGTAGTTACGAAATATTAATTATTTATAATAAAATTATTTATAATATAATTATGGTACAATAGAGTACATACAAATAATATTCAAATTTTGTACTCCATCTTGTAATTTTTATCAAATTCGCTCCATAATAATAACTGTAATATCAGTTACACTAATTGTGTTTTATGAAAATCGATAAAAGTACATTGAAGTACATTCAATTCAATTGTTTGTACCTTGGAAAATATTCGCGTCCCCTAAACAGGGGTGCTGTATATGTAAATAATTGTAATATTACCAACACTAATTGTTTTTTATTCAAATCGTTAAAAGCACATTAAAGTACATTCAATTGAATTGTTTGTACCTTGGCAAATATTAACCTCCCTTAAAAGAGGGTGCTGTAAATGTTATATAAATATGTTATATAATAACTATAATATCAGGAACGCTAATTGTTTTTTTACGAAAATCATTAAAAGTACATAAAAGTACATTCAATTGAATTGTTTGTACCTTGGAAAATATTCGCCTCCCTTAAATAAGGGTGCTATAAATGTAAATAATTGTAATATTACTAACACTAATTGTTTTGTATGAATATCGTTAAAAGTACATAAAAGTACATTCAATTGAATTGTTTGTAGCTTGGGAAATAATCGCCTCCCTTAAAAGGGGGTGCTCACTTTTTGTAAATGAAGATTTTTCGTTTTTTCGTAAAGTTACAAAAAAATTTACTCTCAGTACATTCAAGTACAAACGAAATGGTATATAAAAATTGGTACCACTTATTATTTTGAAGAAACCGGGTGCTAAGTTGATAGAGCTTCATAGTAATATAGTTTTCAAAATATGGCCAGTCATTATCGACTGGGCAACAGCTGTAGTATTTACACTTATAGAGTTTGTTTTCTGTGGAGAAAAATTAAAGGGATGTAAACAATTATTTTGTGAAATATTGGAGGAAGTAAATATCCCAACAAAGTTGACAAAACTATTGAAACTGACAACTGTCAATTAATGTCGTTCGTCGTGCCATGAAAATGGACTAACCAGTTAGGAACACATACAAATCTCTGTTGTATGATTCAATATCCTGTGTAATATTAGCCAAGTAGTTGTTTCAACGTGAGATTTGTTCATAGTCCTAATAAGAATTAATACTATAGAGCTACGAACCAGTTGGATATATTTATATATTTAATGAAACAGAAAATAGCGTACAATTTTGTTGTAATATTAAACAATTATATCATCAAAATATTGTCTCATAGTTAAGCTCTATCAACTTAGCACCCGGTTTCTTCAAAATAATACTTGGAACCAATTTTTATATACCATTTCGTTTGTACTTGAATGTACTCAGTACATTCAAGTAAAAACGTAAATTTTTTTGTACCTTTACCAAAAAACGAAAAATCTTCATTTAGAAAAAGTGAGCACCCCCTTTTAAGGGTGGCGAATATTTTCCAAGGTACATACAATTCAATTGAATGTACTTTTATGTACTTTTAACGATTTTCATAAAAAACATTTAGTGTTAGTATTATTACAATTATATACATATACAGCACCCCTGTTGAAGGGAGGCGAATATTTTCCAAGGTACAAACAATTCAATTGAATGTACTTTTATGTACTTTTAACGTTTTTCATAAAAAAACAATTAGTGTTACTGATATCACAGTTATTAACAATTACAGCACCCCGTTTTAAGGGAGGTCAATATTTTGCAAGGTACAAACAATTCATTCAATTGAATGTACTTTTATGTACTTTTAATGTTTTTCATAAAAAACAATTATTGTTACTGATATCACAGTTAATAACATTTACAGCACCCCGTTTTAAGGGAGGTGAATATTTTCAGAGGTACGAATAATTCAATTGAATGTCCTTTAATGTACTTTTATCGATTTTTATAAAACACAATTAGTGTTAATAATATTACAATAATTTACAAATACAGCACCCCTTTTTAAGGGAGGCGAATTTTTCCAAGGTACAAACAATTCAATTGAATGTACTTTAATGTATTTTTAATGATTTGAATACAAAACAATTAGTGTTAGTAATATTACAATTATTTACATATACAGCACCCCTGTTTAAGGGAGGCGACTATTTTCCAAGGTACAAACAATTCAATTGAATGTACTGTAATGTACTTTTATCGATTTTCATAAAACACTATAAGTGTTAATGATATTACAATTATTAACAAATACAGTACGTACCCCTTTTTAAGGGAGGCGAATATTTTTCAAGGTACAAACTATTCAATTGAATGTACTTTAATGTACTTTAAATCAATTTCATAAAAAACAATTAGTTTTGCTGATATTACAGCTATTTACACATACAGCACCATCTTTTAAGAGAGGCGAATATTTTTCAAGGTACAAACAATTCAATTGAATGTACTTTATTGTCCTTTTATCGATTTTCATAAAACATAAAACATTAAATTTTAATATGAGTAACAATAATTGTTTTTCTATGAAAATCGTTAAAAATACATTAAAGTACATTCAATTCAATTGTTTGTACCTTGAAAAATACTCGCCTCCCTTAAAAGGGGTTGCTCACTTTTTCTAAATGAAGATTTTTCGTTTTTTGGAAAAGGTACAAAAAATTTACTCTCAGTACATTCAAGTACGAACGAAATGGAATATAAAAATTGGTTCCAAGTATAATTTTGAAGAAACCTTCTTTTTTGAGTAAACCTTCTTTATTATTACGCAGCCAAGATAATTTTTTGAAGGATGTATCTATCTTCGATAGAGCAAACATATTCTTGAACCACGATGTTTTCTCTTGGTTCATTATTAAGTGGTTACCCTTCCAAGTTCTATTCTTACTCAATGATGCTTATTATTCGTTTTTAATAAATCTTCTCAATTTTCACTGCAGCTGCAATCATCTAAGCAACGGAGAATATATGAAAATATCTGGTGCATTGTTCATTACGATTAATGTCAAATACACATTTGAGCAAGTATTATCAAAAATGGCAGAAATATTATAATTGTGACAGATAATATATACTAGTATTGTTTAACTAAATTACTTATAGTTATTAATTCTGTAATTATTATGTGTAGTTACGAAATATTAATTATTTATAATAAAATTATGGTACAATAGAGTACACACAAATAATATTCAAATGTTGTACTCCATCTTCTAATTTTTATCAATTTCGCTTCATAATAATAACTGTAATATCAGTTACACTAATTGTGTTTTATGAAAATCGATAAAAGTACATTAAAGTACATTCAATTGAATTGTTTGTACCTTGGAAAATATTCGCCTCCCCTAAACAGGGGTGCTGTATATGTAATATATGTAAATAATTGTAATATTACCAACAGTAATTTTTTTTTATTCAAATCGTTAAAAGCACATTAAAGTACATTCAATTGAATTGTTTGTACCTTGGAAAATATTAACCTCCCTTAAAAGAGGGTGCTGTAAATGTTAATAACTGTAATATCAGGAACGCTAATTGTTTTTTATAAAAATCATTAAAAGTACATAAAAGTACATTCAATTGAATTGTTTGTACCTTGGAAAATATTCGCCTCCCTTAAATAAGGGTGCTATAAATGTAAATAATTGTAATATTTCTAACACTAATTGTTTTGTATGAAAATCGATAAAAGTACATAAAAGTACATTAAATTGAATTGTTTGTACCTTGGGAAATAATCGCCTCCCTTGCAAGGGGGTGCTCACTTTTTCTAAATGAAGATTTTTCGTTTTTTCGTAAAGGTACAAAAAAATTTACTCTCAGTACATTCAAGTACAAACGAAATGGTATATAAAAATTGGTTCCAAGTATTATTTTGAAGAAACCGGGTGCTAAGTTGATAGAGCTTCATAGTTATAGTTTTCAAAATATGGCCAATCATTGTCGACTGGGCAACAGCTGTAGTATTTACACGCATAGAGTTTGTTTTCTGTGGAGAAAAATTAAAGGGATGTAAACAATTATTTTGTGAAATATTGGAGGAAGTAAATATCGCAACAAAGTTGACAAAACTATTGAAACTGACAACTGTCAATTAATGTCGTTCGTCGTGTTGGATAGAAATTTGGGAGCGGAAAAAAAATGCGAGGTCCGGATTCGTGGCGGTTCGGGGGGTGTCGGCGGCGCTCGCAGCGAGCGGTGCGATGCCGGTGCTGTCGCAAAGTCAGTCTTTGATCACCGTCGGTACATCAAAGACGTGTCTCCTGCCGGATCCCAGCTGTCACGACGCAAACAAACCAGGTTATTTGAAAAGGAGTGCTTCAGGTGCGCGGAAGAGTAATAAAGCTTTCGAAATTAAAAAAAAACTGAGGGAGTTAAGGAACTTTTTTGTGCGCGACATCGCAGCGTGAAACTTGCAAATTAACCGGTGAAAATGCTTAGGCTTTAACTTTGCAACAATCCCGGTCCCATTGAATTTACAAACGTATTCCTAAGTGAGTTTCATTTATTAGACAATGAGTTATGTAAATAGTATCCAGCGGATGTGTAGTGTGTGTTCTACATATTGTGTGTGGTCGACATTTGTTTAACATGCACGGAAGTTTCGTTTTTTGAGTATAAAGTCAAAACTCATTTCACAGGTAAGAAAACGCACATATCAAATTAATTTATTAAGAAAAGCCGTAATAATATTTAATTGGCACGGCTGAAAAATTCCTACCTGTATAGTTTTCTTTAACAAAAAAAAACTTAATTCTCTGGAAAATAACTTTGTTTCTCCAACTTCCATAAATACCCGAATTTCAGAAGGAACAGTTCTTGTATAAATTGCTTTCAAGACATTACTAGTCTCTAGGATCTATAAGGAAATAGCAGAGCACATTCGGCAGTCAGCAAAAGAACTTCCACGGCAAAAGTTTCCCCATAAAAAGACTAAATACGTATAATCAATATACATTCAAACTCCCATCCACGTCGTGACAACTTCTAATCAACGAGATCTACATATTAATGTTCAATTATTTATTATTTAATCGCTTATCACCTAAAGCACTTTCTTGCACATATAAATATTCAAGCGACATGCAATATAGCAAAAGTACGTTTCTTTTTCCACCCTTAAGCCCAAACTTAAACGGAAAATATTTATTACAGTAATATTTTTATTACAGCAAAATATTTTCTTTTTGGTGTAATTGTCTCAAGCGTATTAGAATGAAAAATCCGTTCAGTTATCTAACGAGTGCCAGCGGGAATATTCAACAGAAAACATAACCAGCCCTAATTAGATGCAATTAAAGTGGTGCGATGGTCCCAGCGCTCCCAAACACACATTTTGATTTGGACAATAGAAAATCTCAAAATCCTCGACACTTTTTATTTCCCCGCCGTAGGCAACATCGCTTTATTTGAAATGCTCCTATTTTTTCCTTCTTTTGAGTAATACACCGTACTTAAATGTAGCCTGAAGCGAAGGATGTATTACGAAAGTTCCTTAGTTTTGCAGTATATGAGGGAATAAACATAGAACAAATACACTCAGATCAGTATTTCCTCAGGGATAATTTACAGGTAATGAATTATTTAATGAGCAATGGAACTAAAACCGTCTCAGGTATTAACAGTATCCTATTATTAAATTTCCCAAACTACAACCTCTAACAACTTGATTATTACCAAAACCGTACTAGCTTTCAATCAACAAAACCCATTTTTCCAAAACGTAAATTATCCAATAATTTAATCGTTTCCACAAATAAATATTTAATTAAATTCACAAAATGTTTTAATTAATTAAATCATAAATACTAATTATTTATGCAATATATTTTAATTTGAATTATAATTTTGTTTAATTTAAAAAGTTTTTAATTGTTATATTAAACAACAATGTGAAATGCTAGGAGGAGGAAGTGATATTGTTTTGCTCGCTGAAACATTCTTAATGTATAATAAACTGCGATTTTAAGATTCTTCCATGTCCTGATATCGCTTCTGCATGATATTAACAATTTTAATTAAAATATTTGTCCTAGGTTATATTAAATATTCGAAAACAAAACGAAAGTTGTGCAACGTTTTCTTTGATTGAAATAAAATTGTAGTCATATTTTCCAAGCAATATTTCACAAAATCATAATCAATATATTGTAACAAGATTTTCCAATTAACGTATCCATTCCCGCAACGTTTTTCCAATCTATAAAATTCAATTTCAAGTATTTTTAACGGATAGTAACTATATATAAACTGCGAGCACACGCTTCAATTTAATGCGATTAGATTTCAGCTATTGTTCTCGGATATATAGCACACAATCGCGACTCTAACTTGTTACTTACATTATAAAAGCGAATTACTTCAAATTAATATTAACATCCACAATTTCCTCTAAAATAAATGGCGCTTGAAAACATTAACATTAACACATTTACACGATTCACTAACGAAAAATAACATTAAGGTTTTTGTTAGTAACGTATTGGGTACTAACGTATTAACGCCACTACGGCTACATTTTTAAATGCCGCCAATCTACACTTAAAATTTTTATGATAAATCATAAAATAATTTCATTTAAAATGATAATTATAATAATTTAATTTACATTTTATTTAAAATTAAAACATTTTTAAAACCCAAAATACTATAATTTTTAACCCCGGTTAGAGTAGGTTGCACGCCGCGAATTGGACAGATAAAAAAAAATATACTTTCGATCCAATATTGCGGTGGTGGCGTTAATACGTAAGTACCACGTATTGTTATGGCGGGCAATATATAGTTATTACTGGTTTATGGAAAACGAGACCTCTAAAGGGAAAGTCCTAACTACGAGAAAGTCTAAACACCTGAGGCGACTCCCTGCGCATGCAACAGCATGGTGAGCCAATTTATCATCCCTAAAAATTCAACACTCACAAACCAAATACGCATAATAAGTAGCAACTACACGGACAAACTAAGTCCTGTGAAGTTAGCAACCGAATTTGCAAAAATATAATATTACATCGTAGTTCCCGGCAGATATGAAATAGTTCTACAGTACTTTGTGCAAAAATTTCAATAGTTCTGCAGAATTTCACGAAAAAAATGGAAAATACCAAAATTGAGCTAGCAACCACTTTTGAGAAAAACTGTGCGTTTTTTACATATTCCTGTACATCGACCATAGTTCTGGAGTACTTGATTAATTTTGCAAAAAGTTCTGCAAAAATTGACATTTTGCAAAAAAAGTTTATTTTTGAAACTTGCAAAAACAGTTCTATTCGCGGATCTGAATAGCACCCTAAGAGTTCTATCAAAGATCCCTTTGTCATTTTTTGATAAAAACCTTAGTTCAAAAGATAGTTGCAATAATAAGGGACCCGTTATTTTGAATGAAAATTAAAAAAAAAATCGCGGAACAGTTCTGTTTGCAGTTCCCGATAGAACTCTTAGAGTTCTATCGAAAATCCTTATAATTTTTTTCTGTAAAATTAAAAATTAGGAAGATTTGCGAAAAATTAGACTTCACCAATGCGACGAAGTGAAGATGAAAAAAATCGCGCGACAGTTCTGTTTGTAGATCCCACTCTTAGAGTTCTATCTCTTAGAGTTCTATCGAAAATCCTCATAACATTTTTCTGTAAAATTAAAAATAGAAAATTTTGCGAAAAATTGGACTTTATCGACGCCACGAAGTGAAGAGAAAAAAATCGCGCAATAGTTTGCAGTTTCTGGTAGAACTCTTAGAGTTCTATCGAAAATCCTCATAACATTTTTCTCCGAAGTTAAAAATTCGAGAGATATGGCAAAATTAGACTTCACCAATGCGACGAAGCAAGGAGAAAATAAACGCGCAATAGTTCTGTTTGCAGTTCCTGGTAGAACTCTTAGAGTTCTATCGAAAATCCTCATAACATTTTTCTCCAAAGTTAAAAATTCGAGAGATATGGGAAAATTTTTCACTTCAATGGTGAATTCGAAATTCAATCGTGAACTGTTTTTTTTTGTATATCTTTCCAATTTTTTACTTTACAGAAAAATGTTATAAGGATTTTCGATAGAACTCTAAGAGTTCTGCCAGGGACTGCAAACAGATCTATTGCGCGATTATTTTCTCTTTGTTTCGTCGCATCAGGGAAGTCTAATTTTTTGCGTATCTTTCGAATTTTTGACTTCGACGAAAAATGTTATGAGGATTTTCGATAGAACTTTAAGAGTTCTAACAGGAACTGCAAACAGAACTATTGCGCGATTATTTTCTCTTTGCTTCGTCGCATTGGTGAAGTCTAATTTTTCGTATATCTTTCGAATTTTTAACTTTGAAGAAAAATGTTACAAGAATTTTAGATAGAACTCTAAGAGTTCTACCAGGAACTGCAAACAGAACTATTGCGCTATTTTTTTCTCTTTACTTCGTCGCGTAGGTAAAGTCAAATTTTTAATTTTATAGAAAAATGTTATAATGATTTTCGATAGAACTCTAAGAGTTCTACCGGGAACTACAAACAGCAGTGTCGCGCGATTTTTTTAAATTTTCGTTCAAAATAATGGGTCCCTTATTATTGCAAATATCTTTTGAACTAAGGTTTTTATCAAAAAATGACAAAGGGATCTTTAATATAACTCTTAGGGTGCTATTCAGATCCACGAATATAACTGTTTGTCCAGGTTTCAAAATTCATTTTTTTTTTACAAAATGTCAATTTTTGCAGAAGTTTTTGCAATATTGATCAAGTACTCCAGAACTATGGTCGAGGTACAGGAATATGTAAAAAACGCACAGATTTTCTCAAAAGTGGTTGCTAGCTCAATTTTGGTATTTTCCATTTTTTTCGCGAAATTCTGCAGAACTATTGAAATTTTGCACAAAGTACTCTAGAACTATTTCATATCTGCCGGGAACTCCGATGTAATATTATATTTTTGCAAATTCGGTTGCTAACTTCACAGGACTGACAAACTTTATTCCTTTTATATGTGAAATTGAAGATGTTTGTTAGAATTCGGAACTCTATAACTCGAAATCGAGTTGTAGATAGATTCAATAATTCGAAGAGAATGGCCATAAATTAAACAAATATTCGGTAACTCGAAGACATTACGTTGAACTTGATTTGAATTTGAACGTTGATTAGAATTTGCTACTCCATAACTCGAAATTATAATTTCAACTGAACGCTTGAATTCTCTAAAATGATTGCCAACAAGTGTTATAACGACAATATTGCGTAAATATATTAAAAAAAATGATTAATTAACTAACTAACAATAACATTCAAGTTTTTGTAACTTATAGTTATGGCTAGCAACATGTAGATATTCCTAGTTTTTGGAAAACGAGACAAAAGTCTAAACACCAGCGACAATTCCCGGCGCAGCCACCAGTATTTTATCAACGATAAAAATTCACCCCAAATACCGAAACCAACGCTCACAAACCAAACACGGATAATAAATAGCAACGACATGGACAAACCACCCTATTCCTTTTATATGTGGTATTGAAGATGTTTGTTAGCATTCGAAACTCTATAACTCAAAATCGGGATATACCTAGACTCAACAACTCGAAGGGAATCAACATGAATTAAACAAATATTCAGTAACTCGAAGACATCACGTTGAACTCGTTTATTAGAATTTGATAGTCTATAATTCGAAATTATAATTTCAACTAAACGCTTGCATTCTCTAAAATGATAGCCAACAAGTTTTAAAACGACAATATTGTCTCAATATAATAATAAAATTGATTATTTAACTAACTAAAAATAAATTTAGAGTTTTTGTTAGCAACTTATTGTTATGGCTCGCAACATATAGATATTCCTAGTTTTAGGAAAACGGGACAAAAGTCTAAAGCACAGAGGCAATTCCCGGCGCATGCACCATGGTGATCCATTTTTTCAACGATAAAAGTTCAACCCCAAATACCGAAACCAACGCTCACAAGCAAACACGAATTATTTATTTATTTAGCGAATGGCACAACGTATGGCAAATTTATAAAACATGTAAAAATTAACGATTGAGAAAGACATTACAATGTACGAGTTACAAACAGACATATAAGTAGATATAAAATTGTTATATTAAAATATGTAGTTCAGCTATCCATTCAAGACTTGATTGTGTGGTTCACACTCTGTTACTATGCGCCCAATTGTTTGGTTTGAGTCGCCGCAGTCGCAGCCTGGGTTGGGTCGTTTTCCCCATTTATGGAGGTTATGGGCACACACACCATGTCTTGTTCTGACACGGCTTAAGGTCTTCCATATATGTCGTGGTTGGTCGAAGCCATCGGGTTTCACGACTGGGTCAATCAGATGTAGTACATCGGGTGGGGCATTTTCAGTCCAGAGAGTCTGCCATTCGGAGTTGATGTTGAAGTTATTGGCTGCCAGTTGTTGTGCTGATAAGATTGGCGGTTTCCTAGATCGAAGCCGGTTTCTTGTCAGATCCGGGATATCCTCATGGATAGGGAGTTGTGTGTTATTAATTATTTTCTTATATTCTTTTATTAGAGCGTCTTGTCTTTTTAGGGCAGTTGGAGGTAAGTAGCTGAGTGTTGGGAGCCAATAGGATGGAGTAGTTCTGATGCAGCCACTAATCGTTCTCATTGCTATATTAAGCTGAGTGCCCACTTTCTTGGTATGCGCGCTGTTCATCCATACCGGGGCACAATACTTGGCCGCAGAATACACCAAACTAAGTGCAGATGTTCGTAATATAATTGCCGATGCCCCCCAGCTATTGCTACATAGTCTCTGGATAATGTTTTTTCGAGTACTTATTTTTTGCGCTGTTGATTCAAGATGTTTTTTGAATGACAGAGTTCTATCTAAGATTACCCCGAGATACTTTGGATGCCGTTGATAGGGTAGCACTGTATTATTCATTTTGACTTCTAATTCATAATTTGCCATTGTTATTCAGGTGGAAGCAGCTGACTTCAGTTATATTTAGGTTTGGTATTACCCGCCACTTGGTTAAATATTTGTACAGTTTGTTGAGGTCGTTGGTCAACGTGTTTTTGGTGGGTTCAAATCGTTTGTGTTGTACAGCTAAGGCTAGATCATCAGCGTACCCAAACTTTATCGCGTCGGTTTTAGGCAAATCTAAAATATAGAGATTGAAAAACATCGGGGCCAAAACTGAGCCTTGAGGCAAAACATTGTTGAGTTATCTCTGTTTGCTTAAGTTATTACAGTGGATTAGTTGGAAGTGTTTGTAAGAAAGCATGTTGTTTATCAGCCGCAGCGTTGTATGACAAGGGACTTGTTCAACCAGCGTGTATAGGAGCCCTTCTTTCCATACTGTGTCGTAAGCTGCAGTTAGGTCCACGAAAGCTACAGCTGTCTTTTCTTATTTTTGGAAACCCACTTCAATATGCGTAGTTAGGCTCAGAACTTGATCTGCACAGCTTCGATTAGGTCTGCAACCAGCTTGTTCGGGTGGAATATGTTCCAGAATTCGTGTGCCTAAATATAGCAGCAGCTAAGGAGTGCTATGGGGCGGTAGCTTTAGACTTTATCTTGTGGTTTATTGGGCTCTAGTACAACGATTATTTTTCTCATTTTAAAAGCTTTCGGCAAGACTCCAGATGTTAAGATGCGCGAATAAAATACGGTCAGCCATTTCGTTGTCTTCTCTCCGCACTGAAGCAGGAACTCAGGATGTATCCCGTCAAACCCAGGTGCTTTGCCAGTTTTCACATCTTTAAGAGCTGCAATTAATTCCTCAGTAGTGAAATTACGAGAGAATGCCGTGTCGCGTGGAACAGTTTAGCGTATATGGCTAAGTTCTTTTTTAAGTCGTTTATGCCCGCCATACACGTTACGGTCTACCGTACAGGTTACATGCGCAGGTTTGCCTGCGCAGGTCAACCGTACGCAAGAAACTGCACAGGTCTATTCCCACACACGCTGCGGTCTACCTGCGCTGGTAAACCTGCACAGGTAGACCTGTCATGTGGACCGTTGTGTGTATGGCGGGCATTAGTAAGCTGTTTATCACGTGGGGCTCTAGATAAAGTTACCATTCTGCTGGCTATCTGATCTGGTGAGATCAAATGGGTTTCTCGAACGGGTGGGTTACTGCCTCCTAACCTTTTAAGTAGGCTCCATGATTTTCTACTGGATCTTTGTAAATGTGCCATGGGAAATGGGAATTGGACCATTTCCTCTGTTGTTTTTACCCATTTATCTTTCCGAGCTTCATCTAGTGCTTGTACAAGGTCACAGGCTATATCTGAGTCTCCGCTCTCTATGTAGTTCCTTACATTCAGCATTCCATCCCGGGATGTATTCTTTACGATACCCTCTAGGCATGGACTTTTTTGCAGCTGATACCACAGCACCTGCAAACCTATTTTGCAAACACAATTTTGTGCGATTCAAGAGAGAATTTTGATCAGTTGGCCTTTTGAAAGTTCCACCTTGGTCTGGGTATAGATCGGATTATTGGGATCTGAGTGCCTATTTCATACATAATTGGGCGGTGCTAGCTGTGTGGAAAGTTTTCCCACACTTCTCTGGATATGTGGACTGGTTGGTTTTGAGTATTTTGGGTCGAGAAACACTGTCCTGGTTGTACTCTCTATTCCATGCTGCCGATCTAAACGTTCCCCTGTCTTTTGCATAAAAATGAGGCTTAAGCTGTTTCCGTCAAACATCGATAATAAATAGCAGCGACATGGACGAACCACCCTATTCTTTTTATATGCTATATTGAAGATATTGAAGATTCTTGTTAGAATTTGGAACTCTATAACTCGAAATTCGGATATACCCAGACTCCCGGCGCATCCACCAGCACGGTGAGCCATTTTATCAACGATAAAAATTCAACCCCAAATACCGAAACCAACGCTCACAAACCAAACACAGATAATAAATAGCAAAGACACGGACAAACCAGCCTATTCCATTTATATGTGGTATTGAAGATGTTTGTTAGAATTCGGAACCCTATAACTCCAAATCACGATACACTTATACTCAATAACTCGAAGAGAATCAACATAAATTAAACATGTACTCAACAGCTCGAAGATATCACGTTGAACTAAGTTATTGGAATTTGGTCTATAACTCGAAATTATAATTTCTGAACTGAACGCTTACATTCTCTGAAATGATAGCCAACAAGTGTTAAGACGACAATATTGTCTCAATATATGAATAAAATTGATTAATGAACTATTTAAAAATAACTTTAGAGTTTTTGTTACGAATGTATTGTTATGGCTAGCAACAGGTAGTTATTCCTAGTTTTTGGAAAGTGAGACAAAAATCTAAATACCAGAGCCTATTACCGGCGCATCCACCAGCATGATGAGACATTTTTTCAACGAACAAAATTCAACCCCAAATACCGAAACGAACGTTTACAAACCAAATACGGATAATAAATAGCAACGACATGGACAAACCACCCTATTCCTTTTATAAGTGGTACTGCAGATGTTTGTTAGCTTACGAAACTCTATAACTCGAAATCGGGATATACTTAGAATCAATAACTCGAAGAGAATCAACATAAATTAAACAAAGACTCAGTAACTCGAAGATATCACGTTGAACTTGTTTATTGGAATTTGATAGTCTATCACTCGAAATTAGTCTAAAACTGAAAGCTAACATTCTCTAAATTGATAGTCAACAAGTGTTAAAACGACAATACTGTGTCAATATATTAATAAAATTGTTTAAGTAACTAACTAAAAATAACTTTAGAGTATTTATTAGGAACTTATTGTTATGGCTAGCAACATGTAGTTCTTCCTAGTTTTTTTAAAAACGAAACAAAAGTCTAAACACCAGAGGTGATTCCCAGCGCATTCACCAGCATGGTGAGCCATTTATCAACGTTAAAAATTCAACTCCAAATAGCGAAACCAACGCTCAGAAACTAAACACGGATAATAAATAGCAACGACAGGGATGAACCACCCTATTCCTTTTATATGTGGTATTGACGATATTTGTTAGCATTCGGAACTCTATAACTCGAAATCGGAATATACTTAGACTCAATAACTCGAAGAGAATTAACATTAATTAAACAAAGACTCAGTAACTCGAGGATATCACGTTGAACTTGTTTATTGGCAAACCAATCGACTGATTCTAATATAAATTGATATTCTTACGAGATATCACAAATTACCAAATTTGAAACTTGTAGATTTGTAAATACGGCTTTTGTGAATTTTTGAAGATTGTAAATTTTTCTGCGCCTTTGCAATTACGGACAAACCAATCTACGGATTTTGATGAAACTTGGTATGATTTGATATTCTTGCGAGATCTCACAAATTTCAAAATTTTACCATTGTAAATACAAGTTTGTGAATTTTTTTAATTTTTCTGAGAATTTCTGAAATTACAGACAAACCAATCGACTGATTCTGATAAAACGTGGTATCATTTGATATTCTTACGAGATCTTACAAACCCCCAAATTTCAAAATTGTAGCTTTGTAAATATGGCTTTCATGATTTTTTTAAATTTGTAAATTTTGTAGCGTCTTTTGCAATTACGGACAAACCAATCGACGGATTTTGATGAAACTTGGTATGATTTGATATTCTTGCGAGATTTCAAAATTCTCAAATTACAAAATTTGCGCATTGTAAATACGACTTTGGTCAAATTTGGAAATTTTTGTGCGCCTTTTGCAATTGCAGGCAAACCAATCCACGAATTTTGATGAAACATAGTATGATCTGATATTCTTATAAGGTCCAACAAATTGCCCAATTTCAAAATTGTAGCTTTGTAAATATGGCTTTTGGGAATTTTTTTAATTTTTGTGCGCCTTTTGAAATTACGGGCAAACCAATCGACAAATTTTGTTGAAACATGGTACGATTTGATATTCCTTACGAGATCTCACAAATTCCCAAATTTCAAAATCGTTGCTTTGTAAATACGGCTTTCGTGAATTTTTGAAATTCGTAAATTTTGTGGCGTCTTTTTCAATTACGGACAAACCAATTGATCGATTTTGATGAAACTTGGTATGAAATGATATTCTTACAAGATATCACAAATTACCAAATTTCAAAATAGTAGCTTTGTAAATACGGCTTTCGCGAATTTTTGAAATTTGTAAATTTTTGTGCGTCTTTTGCAATCACTCACAAGCCAATCGAAGGATTTTGATGAAACTTTGTACAAATTGTTATTCTAACAAGATATCACAAATTACCTAATTTGGAACTTGTAGCTTTGTGAATACGACTTTTGTAAATTTTTGAAGTTTGTAAATTTTCAAAAACCAATCGACGGATTTTGATGAAACTTGGTACGATTTGATACTCTTGCGAGATCTCACAAATTTCAAAATTAAAGCATTGTAAATACGGCTTCGGTGAAATTTGGAAATTTTTGTGCGCCTTTTGCAATTACAGGCAAACAAATCGACGGATTTTGATGAAACGTAGTATGATTTGATATGCTTAGGAGGTCCCACAAATTGCCAAATTTCAAAATTCTAGCTTTGTAAACACGGCTTTTGTGAATTTTTGTGAGCCTTTTAAAAATACGGACAAACCAATCGACTGATTCTAATAAAACGTGGTATTATTTGATATTCTTACAAGATCTTACAAATTCCCAAATTGTAGCTTTGTAAATATGGCTTTCGTGAATTTTTTAAATTTGTAAATTTTGTGGCGTCTTTTGAAATTACAAACAAACCAATCGACGGATTTTGATGATACTTGGTATGATTTGATATTCTTGCGAGATCTCAGTAATTCGCAAATTACAAAATTGTAGCATTGTAAATACGGCTTTGGTCAAATTTGGAAATTATTGTGCGCCTTTTGCAATTGCAGGCAAACCATTCCACGGATTTTGATGAAACATAGTATGACGTGATATTCTTACATGGTCCAACATACTGCCCAATTTCAAAATTGTAGCTTTGTAAATACGGCTTTTGTGAATTTTTGAAATTTTTGTGCGCCTTTTGGAATGACGGGCAAACCAATCGACGGATTTTGATCAAACATGGTACGATTTGATATTCTTACGAGATCTCACAAATTCTTAAATTTCAAAATTGTAGCTGTGTTAATACGGCTTTCGTGAATTTTTGAAATTTGTAAATTTTGAGGCGTCTTTTGCAATTACGGACAAACCAATCGACGGATTTTGATAAAACTTGGTACGAATTAACATGCTTACAAGATCTTACAAATTCCCAAATTTCAAAATCGTAGCTTTGTAAATACGGCTGTCGTGAATTTTTGAAATTTGTAAATTTTGTGTCGTCTTTTGCAATTACGGACAAACCAATCGACAGATTTTGATGAAACTTGGCATGATGTGATATTCTTGCGGTATCTCACAAATTTCAAAATTGTAGCACTTTAAATACGGCTTTGGTGTAATTTGGAAATTTTTGTGCGTCTTTTGCAATCACGGGCCAACAAATTCACGGATTTTGATGAAACGTAGTATGATTTGATATTCTTACGAGGTCCCACAAATTGCCAAATTTCAAAATTGTAGCTTTGTAAATACGGCTTATGTGAATTTTTGAAATTTTTGTGCGCCTTTTGAAATTACGGGCAAACCAATCGACGGATATTGATGAAACATGGTACGATTTGATATTCTTCCTTAGAAATTACGTCTTAAATTGTAGCATATTGTTGAATTTTTGAAATTCGTAAATTTTGTGGCGTCTTTTGCAACTACGGACAAACCAATCGACGGATTTTGATAAAACTTGGTATGAATTGATATTCTTACAAGATCTCACAAATTCCCAAATTTAAAAATTGTAGCTTTGTAAATACGGCTTTCGTGAATTTTTGGAATTTGTAAATTTTGTGGCGTGTTTTGCTAGTACGGACAAACCAATTGACGGCTTTTAATGAAACTTGGTATGAATTGATATTCTAAAAAGATGTCACAAATTCCCAAATTTTAAAATTGTAGCTTTGTAAATACGGCTTTTGTGAATTTTTAAAGCTTGTACATTTTTGTGCGCCTTTTGCAATTACGGACAAACCTTGCGACGGATTTCGATGAAACTTGGTATGATTTGATATTCTTACAAAATCTCACAAATTACCATATTTGAAAATTGTAGCCTTGTAAATACGGCTATCCTGAATTTTGGAAATTTTTATGCGCCTTTCCAAAGTACGGGCAAACCAATTGACGGAGTTTGATGAAACGTGGTATAATTTAATATTCTTACGAGATCTCACAAATTCCCAAATTTCAAAATTGTAGCTTAGTAAATACGGCTTTCGTGAATTTTTGAAATTTTTGTGCGCCTTTTGCAATTACGGGCAAACCAATCGACAGATTTTCAACACGTCTTATATTTTACACCATTGATGTTGCACAAAAGTAGATTGAGAAACTTAAAAAAATATTTTAGAAAAGTTAGTTTAACAATTTTAGATAGCATGCGTGAGTAATAGATCGCGTGCCAATAAAATTTTAATACGTGTCAGCTGTGGCACGCGTGCCATAGGTTCGCCACCACAGCTTAGCCAAAAAGTGTTATAACGGCAATATTGCCTAAATATATTACAAAAAAAACTGATTAATTAACTAACAAAAAATAACATGAAAGTTCTTGTTAGTTAGCTTATTGTTATGGCTAGCAACATGTAGATATTCCTAGTTTTTGGAAAATGAGACAAAAGTCTAAACACCACAGGCGATTCCCGGCGCATCTACCAGCGTGGTGAAACATTTTATCAGCGATTCAATCCCAAATACCGAAAGCAACGCGCACAAACCAAACACGGATAATAAATAGCGACGACACGGACAAACCACCCTTTTCCTTTTATAAGTGGAATTGAAGATGTTTGTTAGAATTTGGAACTCTATAACTCGAAATCGCGATATACTTAGACTCAATAACTCGAACAGAATCAACATAAATTAAACAAATACTCAGCAGTAAAGACATCACGTTTAACTTGTTTTATAATTAACGTATTATTCCTGATTTTTAAGTATTATAATTAACGTATTATTTAATTTATAATTAACTTATAATTCGAAATTATAATTTCAACTGAATAACGCTTAGATTCTCTAAATTGATAGTCTACAACAGGGCTGTCCAACCTTTTTGTAGTAGCGATCTACTTTTTGGTATATATTGTTGCCAAGATCGACCAAAACGCGTAGCGGGTCACCGGCGGGGTTTGGAATAATGGAGTGCACAAACAAAATTTAGAGAAAATGCCTAACATATTGCCATTTAAAAGCTGTTTTTTCATGTAAAAATGCACATTAGCAGAAGTTCGTTATGATAATCCTCATTTTCTAATCTAAACAAACATCTCTGAAGTGCACTGCCACGTAAAGAATTGACAGTTTCCATAACATTGTGTGTATTAAATGTGCGAGAAGCGTGTTTTAACTTTATATTTATTGAAATGTATTTTTAAAGAAGTGCATAGAAGCGTGAAAAAACTAAAGAACGACTCAAAATCACGCCGCGATCGACCAGTAGATCGCGATCGATTGGTTGGACAGTCCTAGTCTACAAGCTTAATAGTTAGCTTAAGTTAGGAAGCGTAATAGTTAGCTTAATTTGTTAGCTTCATAGCTACAATATTGTCTCTGCATATTAAAAAAACGATTATAGTTAATTTTTAGTGTTTATCTTATAACTCTTGGTAAAATTACACTCCCTTGAACTTCGAGTTATTGACTGTGTTGAATAGTATAAAATTGATCTCAATAACGGAATGTGGTAGCATAAATATTTTAACGTGTTCATTTCCTAAGGGTGCGATTTGCGGGTAATAAAAATATGTTATCAACAATGTTTGTATCAATTAAATCGAATGGGGCGTTTAATAAAATAGCAACAAGGTTCGAATTCGATGTAACAACACGTTTCGGTCCGAGTGTTATGATTTAATTGGTTTAACTAAAATGTTTTAAAGAATTTGTTAGTTTAGCAAAACAGGTCGGAATTATTTGAACTAAAGTAACTTGAATGTAATTTTGTCAGAAAAACTGTTTTTAATAATATGTGTTTAAATCTGACGAAACTATGAATGTTAGTATAAAACTCAATTAAGTTAAAAGTTCATTAAAAAATATTACTATGGCTTCACTAAACCGAACTCCCGTTTATTTAACGTTCATGTAACGCGAGTTGCTATTAGCGGTATTTAATTTTAATGAATTTACACAATCTCAGACTCTATTAGCGGACGCAACTCGCAACCACATTATCATATCAAATTTCCTCGAAAAATAAGCGCCAAACAAAAACGCGCATCGCGTTTCATTCCTTTTATTCCACGATAGCGACGTCTTATCAAAGTCTAACAACATATACGAATAGCAACCTTATAAAACGAACGTTTACCTGAACGAAAGAAATGTAATTTAATTCCCTTGTAACAAAGACCCACACGGTCCCATCTAATCTTCCTACATTTTTTTACCTTCGACAGTAAAACTTATATATATATATATATATATATATATATATATATATATGTATATATATATATATATATATATATATTTATATATATATATATATATATATATATATATATATATATATATATATATATATATATATATATGTGATGTAACACGCATTTGTAGAATTCAGAAGGGTTTGAGTTGTTCGTTTTGCACAGCCTTTTCCATTTTGAGATACGCACGGGAGAAAGAAAGCACAAATTACGTAACACCTATAGAGTGGGGCCATTATAAAAGACATAACAAAACGAAATCTTGCAATTACCGTGAACACCTTTTGTGTTCGAGTGGGAACACCTTTAATCCCCCGGGAGGAAAAAGACATCAAAACAATTTTTTTTATCTGTGAATGCGTCGATTTCAGATTGTGCTAATTGCGGGATGAAATAATAAAACGGTTATTTTTTGTTGAGGGTTGTTGCGTTGGTGGTATAAATAAACAAATATATGCAGAGGTAGTGTTTTTTTTACTAGGGGGTTGGCTTTATTACAGACGGGGCAATAAAAGTGAATTTGATTTAAATGTATAAAATCAAATCAAAGGTTTGACGTTGCAGATTTTTTATTGAATGTTTGCGTTCGCACAAAAATTGATTTCAGTCAATAAAATCAGGAGAGAAAAAGGCTGCGAAGGTGGAAATAATATTTTAATTATTCTATAAATTGGAGAATGTTTTGATGCAAACAAATTTTATTTGTTTAATAATTGTGATTTGTTTATTTAGGTTGAAAGGTTATATGTTGATGATGTTATATGAAAGTGGAAAATTTCGGTTGTTGGGTTGAGAAAATTTCCATTAATTAATGTGTGAAGTGGTAATATCATTATTCTTTGAAAAGTAACTTTTATCTGTAATGGTTTTAATAGTTTCGAAGAGTTTTCGGTGTGAAGCTGACGCAATTTCCACTTATCTCTGTCACTGAATAGATATTTTAAAGATCCTTGTAATCTTTTGACTAAGTATTGTGTAAAAGAAAGTAATAATTTCTTATCTCATTTCCAGGACAATGGATGGACGAATATTATTATTTTTCCTCATTACTTACTGGATGAACGGTAAGTGAATTTTGGATATTTAACAACTTGCCGAAACTTGTTTTATCTTCAACGAAATAAATCTTGCGTTTTACACAAAGTAAACAGAGCGATAATGATCAGATTTCGAAAACGCTTTTTTAACCTCCTTAAATGAAATAAGTGATAGGGTATGATAAAACAAACATTTATTATACCTGTCTTTTCTATCCAGCACTAATTAATTATCCACGTCAATGGGAAGGCCTATTTAATTTAAACGATGTAGAACGTTCACTGAACACAAGCTTCCATTTATTTCGAATAATTTTAGGAAAATATTGCGTCTACTCGATCGTAAACCCTATGGCACATGTCAACTCAACGGAAATTGGTATTAAATATTTCATTTTTACTGGCGTACGCCTTTATGTAAAAGTATTTGCTGATGGAATTGTGATATAGTTTCAATTACGTTAAGTAGTTATATACTTAAGTACGTTTGGTTAATAGTTAAAATAATAATTAAATCTGGAACAGTTTCCTCCAGGCTTCCTTATTAGATGTTGCTGTATAACAAGGGGAATAATACGCCTGTCAGTATTTATAGAAATATATATTGTGAAATCGCGCGAGTGCCTATTGTTTGCTACGAAACCAGCTATATAAATACATATTTAAAATCTTCTAGGGATTAAACTTGAAAACGGAACGCGTACCGTTATTATACTCCTTATCACACAGAATATGTCTATATTTACACGGTCTTTAGGGCGTAAATTTAATATAAATACCTCATTTTTTCTATATTAACAAATTTTAATAATCGCGAACGACAAACAGGAACAAAGAAAGAATCTGTAACTAAACAGAATTATATGAACGGCTCTATTCGAATTTAATTAAGTCGACGAAAAGAAGGGGCGCAATTGGTAATTGCAACTGTAAGAAAAGTTTTAAATATTCATAACTACCTTGATATTCAAATGAAATATTTCCAATTTCTATATCGCCTTAGTCTAATTCATCCTACTGGAACTTTACAGAAATTTAAATGAAAACCTTCATAAGCTTTAAACGCAATTTATAACGATGTATAATGTACATGATATGATATTAAAATTATTATTTTAATGAAAACTTACATGAAAATTAAAATAACTGTTATTTTGTTTAATAACAATATAAAATAGTAACATTTGTATCTTTTCTTCTTTAAGATATAATTATATAGATATAATAATAAAAGATATAATTATAATTAATATAATTTCTATGAAATCATTATATACATATCGTCAACAAAGTTGACATCATCAGTATAACTAGTCTTTCTATAAAACACTTTCTTAAAAACAACTACTTCACTGGCAAACACCACGACTGACATTGAATTACATTAAGAAGGTTTTTTGTTTTATGTAACCCTGTAATTTTCACAGAAAAAAAAAACGTATACGGTCAGGGGACCCCCGTCAGGAACGAAGTTCCTCGCGCATTTAAGAATCGAACAACTTCTCTTTTTGAATTATATAATAATAATTTAATATAATATAATAAAAAATTATATTATAATAATAATATTCGTGTCAAACAACCACATATAAATATAAAGCATAAATATAAACATGAGTCTAAGATTAAATAAGCATAAATATAAATAGAACATGAGTCAGTATAAAATCAAATAAAGTAATATAAAAATAAAATATATAAATCACAGATAAATTGGCTATTCTTACTACTATATAAGTAAGGTGATATTTGGTTAGTTACTAATTATTAAATTATCCCTTCCCAATGTTTCACCACAATGATTGCATTTATTGTCACTGCTAAGAGATCCGAAGTAGTGCATGTTGTAGGGCAGTTTGGACAGATCAATAGGTGGCTCATGGTATATTCGTCTCCGCAGTCGCATTTTGTGTGTTTTTATATTACGCCCCACTTCTTTAGATTGTCTTTTGATCTTCCTACTCCCGTTCTTAGTCTATTGAGTGTTCTCCAGGCAGGCCAATCGAGGTTATATCCTGCAGGAAGGTGTTCTGCTGGTGAAATCTGATCATCTTCAATATGGCACACGGTTAGTTTCCAGGCATCCATTCGGGCTTGTTGGGGGGAGTTCTCTAAGGTCTTTGTGCATTTCATAAAACTCTTTCTTGATTTTAATCTTGACCTGTGTGTATTCTTGCCATGTAGGATATGTCGACTGTCAGTTTCGAGTTTGGATCTTTCTGAGTCTGCATTAAATGTTCGTCGAATGTTTGGAGGTGCGATGCCTGCGTTTGGGAAGACTTTGTGGAGAGGTGTGCTCTTTAGGCACCCAGTTATAAAGCGGCAGGATTCATTCAATGCCACGTCAACCTTTTTGGCGTGGGTGGATCTACACCACACAGCGCTTGCATACTCTCCTACGGAGAAGCATATTGCTAACGCAGACACTCTGAGGGTATGGGCATTTGCTCCCCAGTTTGATCCTATAAGTTTTTTCAGTGAACTGTTCCTTGCAATAATTTTTGATTTTGCATTTTCGCAGTGCTTTTTATATGTAAGGGATCTGTCTAGGGTAACTACTAGATATTTAGGATAAGGTGTGTGTTCGATTTCGACACCTTTCCATGTAATATTCAATATTTGATTGGCTAGCCTATTATGGAGATGGAAAGCGCAGACTTGTGTCTTTGAGGGGTTTGGTCTCAGATAATTTGAGTCGTAGTAATCACCTACTAGCTGTAATGAACTTTCCAGTGCTTTCTCAATCACCTCAAAATTTTCACCTTGGGCTGCCATGGCTGTGTCATCGGCATAAATAAAATGTCTGATGCCTAAGGAGGATAGTATAGGCTGGTCCTTAGTGTATATATTGAACAAGGTTGGAGATAAGACACTACCTTGGGGTAAACCATTTTTTGACTCCTCCACCTACTATTTTTCCCTCAAGTGTTACAAAATATCGCCTGTTCCGGAGTATAATTTCTATTATCTTAACTAGTTTGCTATCTGAGGTTAATTTTTGTAGTTTTGATAATACTATGTTATGATTGATTGTATCGTATGCCGCAGACAAGTCGATAAAAGTAACATAAGTGAGCTTTTTTTCTTCAAACCCGTTTTCAATGTGTTGTGTAAGGTCTAGAACTTGTCCAGTACAAGATCTACCTGGTCTAAATCCACATTGATCCCTAATAAGCTTATCATCAATATAGACTTTTAGTCGATTGAGTATCAATCTCTCGAAGAGTTTATAGAGGTGACAGAGCAGGGAAATTGGGCGGAAATTTTTTGGGTCATCTGGGAACTTTCCTGGTTTCAATAGTGCGATAATTTTAGTTCTTCTCCAAATTTTGGGTATCAAGTGCGTAAGTAAAATATCATTGAATAGATCTAGGATCAATTTTTTGGTTTGTCGTTCAAAATTCTTAATTTGTTGAGACTATATGTGATCCAGTCCTGCGGCTTTCCGGTTTTTAAGTTCGTCAATGGCTTTTTGAAGTTCATGTACTAAAAAATTTTCTTTCAATATTCCCTGTTCTGATTCCTTGTCTTTCTCTCCACACTTTAGTCTTTGAGTCGTTGCTTTATTTCTTGTGATTTTCCCATTCAAGAGTAATTGGTGTGTCACCTGATTTGCTGTTACAGGTCCCAGCACTTTTGGTATTGATGGATCACAATCAAGTTTTTTTTATTAATCCCCAGGCTTTCTGGCTGCTATGTTTCATGTTGGTGGAGCTTATAAGGGAGTGCCAGTATGTTTGTTTGTGTTTGATATTTCTTCCATCAACAGGTCTCCTTTTTCAATTGTTTTTTCATTAAATGGGTCATCATTATATAGTTCTGTGTATTTTTTAAATTGTTCAGACAGTTCTGGGGTTAGACCTGGGATGTGTCTTGTTCTGCAGCCTCTGGGAATAAATTTCCTCGACGATTGCTTTACTATTTCTACAAACTTTCCGTAATTTTCTGCAGTTGCTCCCAAGGTCTTCACTTTGGTGTCTACTTCTTCCAAGAATTTGAGCCAGTTTGCTTTTTAGAAATTAAATCTCCTTTGAAAGGGTAGGTTGTTGTACCTTATCCTCGACATAGTTTCACATAGTATAAGGCGATGTTGTGATCGTGGTATGTGGTTGCAAATTCGCTTGAAGGTCTGTTGTTTTATGTTTTCACTTACAAAAATTAGGTCCGGGTTGTATCCTTTACTCCATCTGCCACTGTTAAAGGAATATGGAAGTTTTGGGTCATGAATGACTTCTAACCCTTTAGCTTCTGCCCATGTTTCTACTCTGTCACCATCGTCATTATTTTCTTTATAGCCCCATGTAGTGCTATGACTATTAAAGTCACCCACAATAATTTTTGTTTTTTGATTGTCAAAATTTGTAGGATCTTGGAAGATGAATGGTTTCGCAGGGAGCTTATCAATGGAAGTGACTGTGCAATTCTTCAGTTCAATAGTTAGAATTTCTATGTCGGACTCTTTTTGAATTATTTCATTGAATGGAAAAATTTCAGCAAACTGGGACAAGATAAGTTGAACTTGGAATTGGAACAAATTGAAACTTGTCTTACGGCCCGCGGACCGCAAGTTCCTAGTTCCAATGCGGCCCAAAAGAAAACCGACAATTTTATTCATTCATTTATTTCGGATACCAAATTGTGAGTAAAAGTGAGTATATAAAGTATAAAAAACAAAACATCAAAATAGACCTTTTCATAGTTGAGTTTGTTTTGTGCGCAGGTGTCAATTTCGCCATGTTTTTGGGCACTTTTTGACGTATAACCAGCGAAAATAACAAAATGTTCCTGAAAGTTTCATATTCCCGCCTTTTAAACATGGCGGACGCGCATGCGCTTAAATAACCGTAAACAGGTCTATTATCTAGTGTGTCATAAATGACAGATGACATATGAAGTTGAGTTACTTAGTTACTAAGATAATTACAGCTAGGAAATTAACTGCAAGTTTTAGCTAAAACTATCTAGTTTATAGATATTGTTTAAGACTTTTAAGTCTTGAAACTTAAATGACATTTCCAGAAGCTTTTGTAGGTCTTCAATTTTCCAAGACATTTTAATTAGTGATATTGAACTGTCGATTGCTAAATCACTAAGATAGTGACAACTCGGGAACTAACTGTAAAAGTCTATTTTATTATTTTGTCTCTTAAATTTTGTTTCTCGTTTAGTTTTAAAGTTATATACCGACCATGCTCGTCTGTCACTCTGCGATCTGCAAAAATTGACATTTTGCAAAAAAGTTGAATTTTGAAACTAGCACAAACCGTTCTATTCGCGGATCTGAATAGCACCCTAAGAGATCTATCAAAGATCCCTTTGTCATTTTTTAATAAAAACCTTAGTTCAAAAGATATTTGCAATAATAAGGAACCCATTATTTTAAATGAAAATTTAATAAAATTGCGCAACAGTTCTGTTTGCAGATCCCGGTAGAACTCTTAGAGTTCTATGGAAAGTCCTTACAAGATTTTTCTGTAAAATTAAAAATTAGAAAGAAATGCGAGAATTTCGACTTCCCCGATGTGACGAAATGAAGAGAAAAAAATCGCACAACAGTTCTGTTTGCAGTTCCCGGTAGAACTTTTATAGTTTTATCGAAAATCGTTATAACATTTTTCTGTAAAATTAAAAATAGAAAATTTTGGGAAAAATTGGACTTCACCAACGCGACGAAGTGAAGAGAAAAAAATCGCGCAATAGTTCTGTTTGCAGTTCCTGGTAGAACTCTTAGAGTTCTATCGAAAATCCTTATAACATTTTTCTTCAAAGTTAAAAATTCGAAAGATCTACGAAAAATTAGACTACCGATGCGACGAAGCAAAGAGAAAATAATCGCGCAATAGTTTTGTTTGCAGTTCCTGGTAGAACTCTTAGAGTTCTATCGAAAATCCTTATAACATTTTTCTTCAAAGTTAAAAATTCGAAAGATATACGAAAAATTAGACTTCACCGATGCGACGAAGCAAAGAGAAAATAATCGCGCAATAGTTCTGTTTGCAGTTCCCGGTAGAACTCTTAGAGTTCTATCGAAAATCCTTATAATATTTTTCTGTAAAGTTAAAAATTGGAAAGATATACGAAAAATACAAGTTCACGAATGAATTTCGAATTCACCATTGAAGTGAAAAATTTTCCATATCTCCCGAATTTTTAACTTTGGAGAAAAATTTTATAAGGATTTTCGATAAAACTCTAAGCGTACTACCAGGAACTGCAAACAGAACTATTGCGCGATTATTTTCTCTTTGCTTCGTCGCATCGATGAAGTCTAATTTTTCGCATATCTTTCGAATTTTTAACTTTGAAAAAAAATGTTATAAGGATTTTCGATCGAACTCCAAGAGTTCTATCAGGAACTGCAAACAGAATTATTGCGCGATTATTTTCTCTTTGCTTCGTCGCATCGATGAAGTCTAATTTTTCGCATATCTTTCGAATTTTTAACTTTGAAGAAAAATGTTATAAGGATTTTCGATAGAACTCTAAGAGTTCTACCAGGAACTGCAAACAGAACTATTGCGCGATTATTTTCTCTTTGCTTCGTCGCAGTCTAATTTCTCGCATATCTTTCGAATTTTTATCTTTGAAGAAAAATGTTAGGAGGATTTTCGATAGAACTCTAAGAGTTCTACCAGAAACTGCAAACGGAACTATTGCGCGATTTTTTTCTCTTCACTTCGTCGCGTCTGTAAAGTCCAATTTTTCGCAAAATTTTCTATTTTTTTTCATCTTCACTTCGTCGCATTGGTGAAGTCTAATTTTTTGCAAATCTCCCTAATTTTTAACTTTACAGAAAAAAATTATAAGGATTTTCGATAGAACTCTAAGAGTTCTATCGGGAACTGCAAACAGAACTATTCCGCAATTCTTTTTAATTTTTATTCAAAATAACGGGTCCCTTATTGTTGCAAATATCTTTTGAACTAAGGTTTTTAACAAAAAATGACAAAGGGATCTTTGATAGAACTCTTAGGGTGCTATTCAGATCCACGAATAGAACTGTTTTTACATGTTTCAAAATTCAATTTTTTTTGCAAAATGTCAATTTTTGCAGAACTTTTTGCAAAATTGATTAAGTACTCCAGAACTATGGTCGAGGTACAGGAATATGTAAAAACCGCACAGTTTTTCTCAAAAGTGGTTGCTAGCTCATTTTTGGTATTTTCCATTTTTTTCGCGAAATTTTGCAGAACTATTGAAATTTTGCACAAAGTACTCTAGAACTATCTAGTACTCTAAAACTTTCATATCTGCCGGGAACTCCGATGTAATATTATATTTTTGCAAATTCGGTTGCTAACTTCACAGGACTAGAAATATACACTGAGAAAGAGATAGGCGTATAACGTAACGTAACGTTTTTTGCCGAATCACTCCTACCGAGACCTCCCTAAAGGAGCTCCGTTCCAAAAAACAATATCCTAATCAAATACAAAAGATAATTATCAATTAATATTTTTTGGGAAAATTACAGGGTTACATAGAACCCAAAAACTTCCTTAATGTAATTCAATTTCAGTCGTGGTGTTTGCCAGTGAAGTAGTTGTTTATAAGAAAGTTTTTTATAGAAAGATTAGTTATACTGATGATGTCAAATTTTTTTGACGATATGTATACAATGATATCCTAGAAATTATAATTTTTAAAAAAAGATACAAATGTTACTATCTAATGTTATCAAAATCTTCAAACTCAACAATATATAAATAACTGTTACAATTTTTAGGTTAGTACGCAAAACTAGGTTTTGTCATAATTTTCATCATAATTGTCTAGAATAAAAGTTGAGAATACATTATGTAACTCCTATTAATACTAGGATTAAATGTACAACTATTAAAAAAAATAATAAATGCAATAATCAGTATCGTTTAATATCGTGCACATCAGTTCAGCTTTGCGTTTTCGAATAACCATTTTTAAAACGCTAAACAAGTATGTAACAATTTTTTTTTATTAATATTATTAACATTTTTCTAACTAATCATATTATTCATATCCCAATATTGTAATTATTTATATAAGGTTCTTGAGGTATGGGGAAAAAATTTTTATTTAAAAAATGTTAAAGCGACGTTTCGACGACTTTATTTTTTGTCTTCTTCAGGCTGCATACAAAATATGGCATTAAATACACAGAATTTTATGACATAATTTCTTACCTAAACAACTATTATTTCTTAAATTTAAACAAAAATTGTACTAACATATATTCTATTTAAAAGTAAAATTAATTATAAATTTAAATTTTCTCTGTCACGTTGGAAAATTTGTCAAAAATTGTCAAAAAATTGTCAACAAAATGTAGCCAACCTAATTTTGTTGTTGAAATTGGGCATTTTTAAATTTAAATTTTTTATGTTTCTCTATTAATAAATATAAATTATAATAAATATAGAATATATGTAAATTACAGAAGTGACACGCAAAATTTAAGTAGTCATTATGCTGGCATAATAGAGAAACATAAAAAATAAAGAAAAATAAAAATTAAAAATACCCAATTTCAACAATAAAATTAGGTTGGCTACATTTTGTTGACAATTCCCCAACGTGAGAGAGAAAATTTAAATTTATAATTAATTTTAATTTTAAATAGAATAGTACAGTTGTTGTTTAAATTTAAAAAATAATAGTTGTTTAGGTAAGAAATTATGTCATAAAATTCTGTGTATTTAATGCCATATTTTGTTTGTAGCCTGAAGAAGACGAAAATAAACTCGTCGAAACGTCGCTTTAGCGACATGTTTTAAATAATTTTTTTCCCCATACCTCAAAAACCTTATATAAATAATTTTTCTAACTGTTACTAAACTTTGCATGGCAACCATCACAATAATCGAAGTAAGATATTAATGGGAATAAACTAAGCAGAAATTTAGTATTTTGTAACCTTACATATAAACTTAATAAAGTCGGAACACAGCCTGAATATATAAACATATCCAACCTTTGCGGAGCTCTATAATATTACTGAGTCTTTTTAGGACTATCAAAACAAATCTCATGTGAAACTTGCCACTTATTTACTAGCTTTCAATCCACCTTCGTGGTACTGAACAAAAAACAGAAAAATTATATTGTTTTTCAAGATCATGTCTTTCCTGTAACTTAAGTGAATAGCCATTTGCAGACGCGTTTCGAGATTTGTCTCTCAGTGCAGCTTTGCTTTTATGAATAACAATTTGTAAAACACAAATATGTAATGTTATTTTTGAAACGAAGTTCCTTTAGGCAGGTCAGAGAGATCATCATCCGGCTGATCTCTCTGGCCTCGCATCACTAGATGCGCAGACTCTCATGAGGTTCATCCACGGCTCGAAATGGTTTGACAAAATCCCCAGAGGAGGGTTGTACTCCAAGTACCGTGGTAACACAACGGGCCCATCTGAGGCCTATGTGAGCATTAGCTGCCACTGAAACCTAACCTAACCTCCTTTAGGGAGGTCTCGGCAGGAGTGATTCGGCAGAAAAGGTTACGTTACGTTATATGCCTATCTCTTTCTCTCAGCGTATATTTCTATACCGCTCGCTCTTCTTTTTTCTCTTTCTCTCAGTGTATATTGCTATATTGCGTGCTTGCTCTCTCAGTTTCTTTCGCTGAGTGACAGACGAGCGTGGTCGGTTTATAACTTTAAAAATAAACGAGAAGAACGAGAGTTTAAAGGTCGATTCCCATATGCGCGACACTCAGCTACGCGATGTCGCACGATATCGCCTGTCAAATAAAGATTACATGGTTTTAAATGGGCTTTACTGTTTAACATCGTACTAGAAAAGGCCGTTAGGAGTAGTGGAGTGGATACTAACGGCACTGTGTACTTTAAGTCAACACAACTATTGGCTTACGCAGACGACATTGATATAATTAGCAGAAGCGAACAGGCGACCAAAACTACTTACTCGCTACTGGAGAAGGAAGCAAATAAACTAGGACTCTCTGTCAACGTAAACAAAACGAAATACATGGTGGCTAATGAAACTCATCGGAAGGTAGGACCAACGCTAGAACTAGATGGAAAGTACATTGACACAGTAGATACATTTGTGTACTTGGGCTCGCAACTGAACAGCGTAAACCGGATGGGCGAGGAGATTAGAAGGCGGATAACTCTTGGTAACAGGTGCCTTTATGGGCTACTTAAACTTTTTAGGTCCAAAACAATCCACCCCAAGCATAAGTGCACACTGTACAGGTCACTGATAAGACCGGTGGTAACCTATGGTGCAGAAGCATGGAGCTTAACACAGAGCGAAGAACAGGCTTTAAGTGTATTTGAGAGAAGAATGATACGTGCAATATTTGGAGCGACCCAAGAACGAGGAATATGGCGCCGAAGATATAATCACGAACTATATCAGCTCTACAATCAACCAGATATTGTGAGTTTCATCAAGGTGGCAAGATTGAGATGGTTTGGACACATGCAGAGAATGGGTGATCATAGGGTTCCGGAAAAGTTGTTCAATGGCCAACCAGAGGGAAGGAGAAGGGCCGGAAGGCCAAGAGGGAGATGGAAGGATGCGGTAACAACTGACCTACAAAAACTTCAAGTACGGGACTGGAGAACGTTGGCGAGTGATAGGTCCGCTTGGAGAAACATGCTGAAGGAGGCCCAGACCGGCAATCGGTTGTAGTGACATTAAGAAGGTTTTAAATGGGCACGTCTCTTAGCCATAGTGAGAACGAGGCCATTTAAAACAATGTAATCATTATTTGACAGACGATGTCGCGTGACGTTGCTTATATGAGAATCGCCATTTAAATCATAAGAGAGTTATATTGTTTATTTTTTACTCATTACTTGAATTAAGTTTTGAGAAATCGAAACTCAAGAAAATATAAGAAAATACTAAACAACTCAATAAAATACTGAAAAAAGTAAGTTAATAAAAAAAAACATTGTATAATTTGAAGCAATTGCTTAATGTTTACACATGTTTTACTTACATGTAATACGAGTGATTGATATTTAATATATTTATATATGTCGTAGTCATATAGTGACATCATTCAGATTGTTTAAAACTGAGCCATTGCATGACCTGTTTACGTCTAGTTAAGCGTATGCGCGTCCGCCATGTTTAAAAGGCGGGAATTTGAAAGTCACATTTTGTTATTTTCACTGGTTATACGTGAAAAAGTGCCCGAAAAACATGGCGAAATTGTCACATGTGCACAAAAAAAATATAACTACGAAAAGGTCAAATTTTGATGTTTTGGTTTTCTTAGCAACTGGTCTTGGGCGCAAGTTGGACACTCCTGATCTAAATCAAGTACTCAACTACACATGTTATCTGTCATTTATGATCGACTAGATTATTTTCGCACACATTTTTTGCGACCGCAAGTTTTGATGTAATATAATAATCTCGTCTATACACTAAATAATTGGATAGTGGATTTTAGTCTATATCTACATACTAACTGCTTGCGTTGCGAAATTTGTAAACTTATAGTCATAATTTGGTGTCTGAAATAAATGAATGAAAAAAATTGTCGGTTTTGTTTTGGGCCGCATTGAAACTTGCCTTGCGGCCCGCCGCGCCAAATTGTTTCCAATGCCCAAAACAAAACCGAATTTTTTTTTCAAGTCATTTATCAAATTGACGCTTTTGTTTCGGCTCGCATTTCAACTTTTCTTACCCCAGTTTGCTCAAATTTTCCAGAATATTCAAGCAACACATTTGTCTTGTGCCTCGCGGGCCGCAAGACAAGATCCAATGCGGCCCAAAACAAAACCGACAATTTTTTTCATTTATCAAATTTATTTTATTTTTTATCAAATTGACGATTTATCAAATTGACGTTTTTGTTTCTGAATTTCTTTTCTTTTTGAATTATTATTAAAATAAGTGCACGCACATGCGTTGATTGAATGTTCTGGAAAATTTGAGCAAACTGGGGCAAGATACGTTGAAATGCGGGCCATTTCAACGTATCTTACCCCAGTTTGCTCAAATTTTCCAGAACATTCAATCAACGCATTTGCGTGCACTTATTTGAATAATAATTCAAAAAGAAAAGTTCTTCGATTCTTAAATGCACGAGGGACTTCGTTCCTGACGGGGGTACCGCATACCGCATACCTTTTTTTTAATTTAATTTTTTTTTTTAATTGTGAAAAAAATCTTTTTATTTTTGATTTTGTTATATATAAAGTTTTTGTAGTGTTTTGCACCGGTATAACGTGAGTTTCTACTAAATGATTAAAGTAAATATATAAAAAAAATTCGAGTATAAATTGGTTATTGTTATGGGACTGGAACTATTGTAACTGTTAAATAATTGATACTTCTATCTGTAAATCCAATCAAGATCGAGCATTTATATTGAATGTTGTAATGGCGTAATTTAATTGACAAGAATATTGACAATCGATTTCGTGTTACGGCTAAAGGCTCCCTTTCACGTGCAATGAATGGAATAATCTCTGGTCATTAGCTATTAGTTGTATTTCTTCGGATGAGAAAATTGTTTTAAGATATTAGTCAAATTTGGACGGAACGTTGCTTTTATGACGCAAAGATGAGGAAGTATATTAGAATAAAATATTGAATCATGAAAATTCAAGTTAATTAACGTCAGTTATTTAACAAAACAATATTTATTTTGTCTGTCACTATATTTTAATTTTTGCAAAATATTACAAACGATGATGCGAAAACTTGCCATCGCTACAAACTCATAGTTTCAAAGATTCTATCATAGTTTTCAAAGATTAGCCCAAAATTTAACAGAAACATTTAGCAATATATGAATGAATAAACCGAAATATAAACAAATTTGGTGAATAAACTTATGAGGAGATCGAGATCAAAGTTTCGAGTCTTTCAAAAATTGATCGAATCGTTTTATTGAAAATTAGAGAAAGTTTATTCTCCTTGCAAACTTAAAGTGACCACACGTCCCGATTTTGGCGGGAGAGTCCCGCTTTTGGGAGGACAGTCCCGCTTCCGGCCGATTTTTCAAAATGTCCCGCTTTTTAAAAAAACATCTGCATTTCTTATTTTAAATGTATGTAAATACATTTTTGTATATTTCTAGACAAGTATTTGAATGTATACAATAATAGTAGTTTATGACACACGTGTGTGAAGAAGGGCTTTTGTGCAAGAGTTGCGATGAGCTTAAAGCACGAGCCGAAGGCGAGTGGTTTAATCGCAATGAGTAGATTTAATCTAGATTAGGTTATGGTTAGATTTAGTTATATTTTAGCCAGATAAATCCAGATTGAGAGGCCGAGACTTCTTGATTCAAAATAAAAAAAATTAATTCAATTCCAGTACGTGTCAGAAAATTTATTTTTACTATGTCGATGATTTTTGTGTAGTGACGGAAGTTGTTGCTATAGTAACAAGAAACAGAAATCGTTTAATATTGAAACTCCATTTGATTTACATTGGACTTTTATGCACGATTTGGATACTTTTACACACGATTATAATAATGACATCTTTCACATATAATAATGTATTTATGAATGTGTTCATTTTGGTAAGTGAGTAGATAAAATATATTTTTTTGAATTATAATAACTTTCATATCTAAATTATAATTCTCAATTCATCCCATTTGTCCCGCTTTGTCTCAATGAAAATGTGGTCACTTTATGCAAACTGCAAGTATCAAACATAGGGCTTTAGAGAAGATCTTGGAGGTTATAAGCTACTAGAAGATGCCTCTGTAGTTGCTGAGGTCGGTCTTACTTCTTTTTACATATTGTATATCAAAATCCTAATTTTTAGATTACGCTAATATAAATCATAATTTATTTAATCTGCATTTGATAGACATTTTCATAGCAGAAATTTTTTATGAGCATGCGTAAATTTCTGACATGTGCCCGAAAAGCACTTTTTTGTCGTATAACAAGTGAAAATAACAAAATATGCCCGAAACTTTCAAATTCCCGCCTGTGAAACAAAGCAGACGCGCACGCGCTTAACTGACCGTAAAAACGTCTATTTAGAATAGTTCACAAAAAGATTCAGTCAATTTAGATTGGTTTGGAAATAATAGTTAGTAGTGATATCCCACAGGAATCGGTTATGGGCCCCACTCTGTGGAACATACTTTATGATGAAGTCCTCAGGTTAAAACTTCCGGAGGGAGCTAGGCTAATAGACTTTGAGGACGATTTAGCTCTTGTAAAAATAGCAAAGTCGGAACAGACGATGATGCTAACTGCAAACCAAGCAATATCACAAATTATCTGTTGGATGCAATCGACAAAATTAAATCTCGCTCCAGAGAAAACAGAAGCGGTCCTACTAATGGAACTGAGGAAGCTTGCACTCATAACTTTCCAAATAAACAACGGTAGCATCGCCCCAAAAAAAGTCGTTGAAAACCTAGGTGTCATTATAGACAAGAGGCTCTCCTTCATTCCCCATCTTAACGAAGCCGCAGCAAAAGGTATGAGAGCAATGGCAGCAATGGAAAAACTCATGCCTAACGTAGGGCCGATTTTTGGCGTTTTTATAATCGCTATTTCAGGCTTACGTTTTGCCAAAAGATTATTATTTGTTTGTTCTATACAAAATTTCGCGTCTTTTGATGTATTATATGTCAATATACATGACGACATTCGCGACTTCGAGGAAGCGGTATGCTTTAAAAAAAGTCGTGATTTTCACCTCACCTCTCGGTCAAGTCACCTCTCGGGTTTTTACATATTTTTTTCGACCTACTAGGGACCATGGAGCTCGTCCTAACTCTCTGCTTCTCTGCTTCTGCTTTTACTTGGCCCAGTATGCCTTCATCTTCATGCTGTGTCTGCTTCCTCTCATACGTCCATTTAGGTCTGGTCGTGCCTGTACACTTCTTGCTTGTGAGAGACAGTGGGAAGACTCCCTGCAGCATGGCCTGTCAGTATTGAGTTCGCTTTTCGATTGTCTGTAATGGAATCTGCAGTTCCTCTAAGTCTAATTTAACAGAGGTGAACCACTTGACTTTGGACGCCATTGCCTTACTTGTCACTCTGAGGATCTTCTTGGTGAGCCTGGAGCGATTCAGGCAGGTCATGTGCCCATAGAAGATCAGTTGTCTTTTTCTCATACATGTGAGTATGTCTCCCTGATGTTCGTAGAGCTCGTTATTGTGCCCAATTCTGTAGGTACCGTCTTCTGTAGGTACCGTCTGTAGGTACCTTCTGTAGGTTCCGTAGCTACCGTCTGTAGGTACCTCTCTTATGGGTCCTAGTATTCTCCTCAGGATCTTCCTGTCTTTAAGTTCTAGTTTCCTGAATGGGCCCTTTCGATTCACCAAGAAGCACTCAGAGGCTTATAGAGCAAAAGGTCTTACTACCGAGTTGTAGAGTTTCAGCTTTATGTTCTTGGATGGGTACTAAGAGTTATCTCCTAGGATGTATCTCTTAGGAAGTATCTCTTTGGAGGTACTACATATATCTTACTAGGAGGGTTCTTACAGGAATGATGCAACACAAGTCGTCACAACCAAGTCTACAATCCACAGGAATGAGAGGTCATCTCTAACTTGGTCCACCTGGCGTCCATGGCCAAGGTTTCGCTCTCTCTTGCTGAGATCTATTCTCCCAAGTACTTGATTGCAGAAACTTTACATATATTATTGTATCCTAGTGGGATTGTAGAATAAGCCTGTTTGATATTGATGATGAACTCAGTCTTCTGTATGATGCCCCTCAAGCCGGTTTTTGCGCAACATTGTAGAGGCTCTGTAGTTGATGAGTAGCCTCCTCCATGCTGTTGGCCAAAAGGGTGAGATCATCAGCAAAGGCTAGACAGGCTACATCGAGGTTGTTGTCTTTATTGTACCTTTCTTTTTGTCTTTCTTGTACCTTTCTTGTTGTCTTTCTTGTACCTTTCTTGTTGTCTTTCTTGTTGTCTTTCTTGTATCCAAGCTTCAGTCCTGCTTCTGGTGACTATATGAAAGACAATTCTCAGATGATTTTCTCCACAACACAGTTGAAGAGGATGCACGAGAGGCCACCCCCCTGCCTGACTCCTGTCTGGATAAGAAAGCTCGCGGAGAATTCACCCCCGAACTTGATTTTGGAGGTGGTGTTCTTCAGGGCAGCTTGGACCAGTCTGGTAGTCTTCTCATCTAGGCCTAGTTCCAACAAGGTAGACAAGAAGGTCTGTCGATTTATTGAGCCGTATGCCTTTTGGAAGTTTACCATAATGGCTACCCAGGGGTATCCCCCTCGGCTCTTAAATAAGAGGATTGTCTTGAGGTTTTGAATCTGTTCTGTGCAGGACCTACTCGTATGGATGGAGTAATGTATCGATTACTGATGTACGACTTGACCATCTTTAACAAATATGGGATAACACCCGCTGTTATTACCGCCTCTATTATAAGGTCCAAAGGAGCTGTGTTGAACGCGTATTCTATGTCTAGAGTGCGAAGTACCGCGAGCTCTTGGTTCTTGAACGCATTCTTTCTGATTTCATTAGGTATATCGTATTTGCTTTGGCAATACATATACTAAAATTTGAACGATATAGAGATGATTAGCAGGGCCCCTACGCAAGTATGACACGCAAAATCATTAGTTATGTCCATTCTGGTATTCACCTAGTTAGGAGTCTAGCTGTTTGGTGGATCTAATTTGTAGGGCTCTAGAGAAGATCTTGGAGGTTATAAGCAACAAGTAGATGCCTCTGTAGATGCTGAGGTCGGTCTTACTTCTTTTTACATATTGTATATCAAAATCAGAATTTTTAGATTACGCTAATATAAATCAAAATAAAATTGATAGGTAATTAAGTTATCTACAAGATAATAGGTGGCCTGTTAGAAAAGTATCCGACCTCTAGCCGGTAAAAAAACTTGCATACCTGGAGCGCTGGAAACCTAATCACTCTCAAAGTAGTCTCCTTGGGACTCACAAAAAAGCCTCTTTCGGAATTGACTTTAGCTCGGCTGTCGTTGCAGCCATAATGTCCTCTCTTCTCCGAAATCGCGTTCCTTTCAATGGCCTCTTGACTTTGGGGAATAGCCAGAAGGCATAGGGGGCCATATCAGGAGAGTAAGGAGCCTGTCGAACCAGAGGAGTCTGGTTTTTCGCAAAAAAATTGTGAAACAAGTGCGAAGAATGTGCTGGAGCATTGTCGTGATGGAGTCGCCAATTTCCTGATGACCACAACTCCAGTCGCTTGCGTCGCACAGTATCACGTAGGCGACGTAGGACATTCCTCATTTCACTTATCGGCATTTTACTTTCAGCACTATACACTGCGTCACTCGAACACTGCTCGACAGCAACTGACGCTATCTACAGGCGAGGAGAAATTCACGCATGCGCACGAAGGTTCAAGGTCGGCTCATGCAAGCGCGCTATTCAAATCCATCAGGTTTACAAAATAAAAAATAAGGTCGCATACTTTTCTAACAGACCACGTATATCACCTGCTACCTAATTTTAACTGGAGTTATTTTATCTACCAGTTCTAATAAATTGATGTTTTGTAAAAATCAACAAAATATATATTTTTAAACTTGTCTTGACATTGATAGACTATATCTAGGAAACGAGTTTGAATCTAGAGAAACATTTCAGACAAAAGTTATATATAATTTAGTTATCTACTAGGAAATATCTATTTTATTAGCAGCGTTTGTCGATTTTTTCAATTATATATAATTTTCCAAACAACTTATTGTTGCAAGGATAAATAGGATAATAAAACGAATTTTACAATTAAATTAATTTGAAGTTAGCTAGATAATATCTAGCTAACTAACAGAAATCTAGAAAAACACTTCAAACAAAACTTATAGATAAATAAGTTATCTAGCAGAAAATATATCATCGGGTTCCTAATTATATCAAGAATTCTAGTTAATTGGGGGTTTGTAAAGGGCAATGAAATACATATTTTTCCCCTAGTCTTGGAATTAATAGATTATATCTAGGAAAATAGTTTAGATCTAGAGAAACATTTCACACAAAAGTTATAGATAATTTAGTAATCTACTAGGGATTATCTGTTTTATTAGCAGCGTTTGTTTATTTTTCAAATTATATATATATATATATATATATATATTTACAAACTTCTTTTTGTTGCAAGAACGTTTTTTATAATTAAATAAATTTGAAGTTTGCTAGATATTATCTACTTAACTAACAGGAATTTAGAAAAATGCTTTAAACAAAATTGATGGACAACTAAGTTACCTACCAGATAATATATCATTTGCTTCCTAATTATATCTAGAGTTCTAGTAAATTGGAGGTTTGTAAAAATCAACAAATTAAATATTTTTCCACTTGCCTTGACAATGATAGTAGGGATTGCAATTCGGTGTCATTCTGGGATTGCAATTCGGCCGGATCCATTCGGCGGATCGATGGAACTAAATCTAACATAAACTTTACTTAAAAAAAAGTTTAATAACCATTTAAATGTCTATTTAGTTTATTCAACTCACTGTAAATACCGTATTTGCCATTGCATAACGCGCACCTTAAAATTCAACCTACTTTTTCTGCGCCTATAACGCGTACCTAAGCTTTAGAGCTCAACCTCATCTTTATTGATCTGTTGCTGTCTTATTTTTAAAAATAGTAGATAATCGGTTTCAGATTTTCAAATTTGGCCTTTTTGGAGATATTCGAGGTAATTAGATTTTCAAAATTTCTCCAAATAGTCTTACAGTAGAGAAAATAGCGAGAGTCTATGAATGTTAATTTTTGTCAAATCTTAACCTCGTCTTCATTAATCTGTCGCTGCCTTACTTTTCAAAATATTTACAAAACGGTTTCAGATTTTTTAAATTTGGACTTTCTGGAGAAATTTGTGGTTTTTAGATTTACAAAATTCCTCCAAATAGTCGCCCAGTGAGGAAAATAGTTAGAGTCTACAAATGTTAATTTTGTAAAATTTCAATGTCATCTTCATTGGTCTGTCCCTGCCTTAAATCTCAAAATACTGACAAATAGGGATTGCAACCCGGTGTCATTTTCAATCCGGCCGGATCCGGAACCTTTACTTTAATTTACTGCGATCACAACAATCAGGCATTTGAGCATGCTAACAAGTCTTATACTTATATTTATGACAGACATCATAGTCTAATTAAATATAATATCTATTTAAATGTCTATTTAGTTTAAGAACTTACTATAAATACCGTATTTGCTGGTGCATAAGGCGCACCCTAAAATTCAACCTACTTTTTGTGCGCCTATAACGCAGACCTATTGGTTTAGAGGCATTTTTTCTGGAAAAAAAGGTGCTGGTTATACACCAGCAAATACGGCAATTATTTTAAGTATACATTATTTATCACAAAATCAATTTTCGTTTTGAAAAAACCATGTGGCGCTATGTGCACCACGCATTTAAAGTACTCATACAACAGCGCGATTATTTTACCAAAAATGAGCATCACCGGATCCGGCATATAGGTACGGGATCCGGTAAACGTTTAGTGATGCAGGATCCGCCGGATTACCGGATCCGGTTTTCCGGATTGCAATCCCAAATTGATATATCTAGGAAACTAGTTTGCAACTTGAGAAACATTTATATGAAATTATAAAAATTAAATAGAGAAACATTTATATGAAAAACAAATTTATAAATACACCAGATTTTGTTAATAAATAAAGATATAAACAAATCCGCTGATCCATCAGATTTAAAAGAAAATTTGGGATTTTTAAAATTGCTATTTATTTATTCAAAATATTTAAACTTTGCAAAACTGTTATTAATAATAAAACTAAGAAATGTTGCAAGTTTTATAAAATTCTGTTAATAAATAAAGAAATCCGCTGAACCCTCAGATTTAAACGAAAATTTGAAATTTCAAAAATTGCCATTTATTTGTTAAAAATGTTGAAACTTTGCAAAAATGTTACTAATGATACAATTAATAAATGTTGCAAGTTTCATAAAATTCTGTTAATTAATAAATAAATCCGCTGAACCATCAGATTTAAACGAAAATTTTAAATTTCTAAAATTGCCATTTATTTGATATAAAGTTGAAATTTTGCAAAAATGTTACTAATAATACAATTAATAAATGTTGCAAGTTTCATAAAATTCTGTTAATAAATTTAAAAAAAACGCTGAACCGTCAGATGTAAACGAAAATTTAAAATTTCTAAAATTGCCGTTTATTTGTTAAAAATGTTGAAACTTTGCAAAAATGTTACTAATAATACAATTAATAAATGTTGCAAGTTTCATAAAATTCTGTTAATAAATTAAAAAAAAAAACGCTGAACCGTCAGATTTAAACGAAAATTTTAAATATCTAAAATTGCCATTTATTTGTTAAAAATGTTGAAACTTTGCAAAAATGTTACTAATAATACAATTAAGAAATGTTGCTTGCAAGTTTCATAAAATTCTGTTAATAAATAAAAACTTGTAAAGCATAGCATGCATATATGCAATAACATGCATAGCAATTGAGATTAATTTGTCAAAAACGTTTTATCAAAATTGTTCTTAATAATAGGTATATATAGAAAGAAAATAATATTCGAATAATATTTTTTTTGTGTTCGATGAGACATAAAAAGCGGTTCCGATTCGAGATAATAAAGGACATAAACATTCCAAGCGATATTTTATATCCTGCAGAAGTATTTTATTAGAGGGAATTTTTGTTGAAATTGTTATTTTGGGGTAGGCTGCACCGTCCATACATTTCGTTGGGTAAATTTATTAGTGTCCAGATGAAACGCCTTACGCTTAAACGGAGCGGATCAGAATATTCTAATTGCATTTCGGAAGGGAGGATTGTTGAAAAGATACTTAAGTGAGTTTAGTCTCAAGTTGGAAGTTTCGGCAAAACCGAATACATTTGTTACCGCGGTTTTACAAATTGCTTTGACGATTTTTATTTCTCGAATCGAATATTATCATTATGTATAGTTCGAGGAATTCAATATCCACTAACATAAAAAACATCAAAAGACGTTCATTTCCCGCGAGGCCCTTATATTTTAAATTCTTCTCCCCCTATGAGAGTTTTATATATTTCGGTACCCAATTACAGTATATATTACGTGGATAGGAAAACTATTGTTACGTCTAATTCTATGTAAACTGTATTTTGTGTAGTTAGTAAATAGCTCCAAACCGACGTTTAATTGAATTATATGCACAATAACCTTTCCTGGGCAGAGGTGCCAATATAATGAATTGTACACATTCACAATCATATTAAATATTTATTTATTCCATCAATATGATCAAAAGCAATAAATTCATGAAATAAATATAATTAATTCAACAACAAAAAATACTGCAAAATTTAATAAATATAATAGCGAGGTCAATTGTTTTACTAAATATTGAAACAAATTTTAATGATTTACAAATTGAAATGTATGGTGGAAAGACCACGGGTCGATAGCCATTTGTTGTAGTTTTAGTATTATAAGTACACCAATAAACTTGTTTTATTATTATTATTAGGGGAGCGTTTTCAAAATCGTACCGGTCAGTTAAATCGTACCACCAGGAAATTTCAATAAAAAAATTTCGTGTTGCTCAGCAAGTTCGATTTTAAGTTAATCGATAATTGAAACAATCTAAGCCGAAATATTGGGTAGCGAGTTAAAAATAGTATATTAAAGAACGAGTTCAATAAGCGCGGTTTTGCAGCACGCGTCCATGTTTAGACGATTTTTTACGACGAGCGTAGCGAGTTTTCTAATGGACAATTGCGAAAAACGTCTTATGAACGAGTTTTTTATACTATTTTTTCTAATTTACGACCTTTTATGCCATTTATAATTAAAAAAATCGCCGATACATATTGAGAAAATTGTATCGCACTGGACGAGACATAACCGAACGCATATAAGTGCTGTTTTGAGTCCATTACAGACGCAACATAGAAAAACATAATGAAAACAAAACTTGGAAAATAAGTATTTTATAAAAGCACAGTCCGTAACTTAATTTCTCAACACATCCTCAACTATCTGCTCGCCTTCTCAGAAATAGAAAGAATAGATAACAGAATTGTAAAATTTAAGGGTTGTTGTAATTGCGGTGGCCATGCTAATGGTATATACATATTAAATATTGTTGTATTAAACATAATCTCACATGTTATACTAAATGTGAGAAGCGTAAATTTAGCTTAGAATGCACTCTGAAAGTAAACTATTTCCGAATATCAACAAGTTCAACGGGTTTGCTAAATCATACACTCGGTAAGTTCTAAAGATTTCGACGCCTCTCTTTTAAATTACCGACAAACTATAACGGAAGATGTCAATAGCAATGTATCTATAATAAATGAAGAATTTAACACTCCTGCTGAAACTGCAAACATTCCATTCATGAAATTTGTATACTAACAATAATCACGCAAAAAAGCAAAACTGAAGTTCGACAGGAACTTCAGTTTCTTTTCAGTTTTAAAAAGAAAAACTGAAGTTCGACAGGAGGATATGATTCAATCCGTAATAGTATATTATGTAACGAGAGTTGTAAGAAGCATATTACGTACGAGCGGAACAGTTACGTAATTCCGCGAGTATGTAATTGCCTTACAACTCGAGTTATGTACTATGCTTTATCTACGACCACACTAATTTGTTTCTGTTTAACAAGAAAAATGTGTTTGATGTAACAAATGAGCACGTAGTATGAGTACGTAGTAGCAGCTTTCAACCAATCAACGAATCGTAAACCAAACGCACGTGTGTGTTATCAATCATAACTTATCATTAATCGCGGACTATTAGATACGTGTGTGTTATGATGTATTTAAATAGCCCACGAACTGTACAATAATGGGCATTTACAATAGGGGTCGTAGATAAAACCTTTTATATGGGTACATGAGTCATGTGCCCTATCTCATATATTATTGTAATATGGGCACATGACTCATGTACCCATATATATATTACATATATTATTGTCCAATAATATATCACATATATTATTAATATTGTCAATAATATATCACATATATTATTGTCCAGAATGTTAAAAAAATCTACCCGGTACGATTTACAGTACCGGTTCTGAATTTGTATCTTTGTGTTAATTATTTAAAAATTCAAATAAAATGAAAGTAAAGTTATAGTTATTATGTTAATAAGATAATTGATAGTGTACACTAAAGTGACCACACGTCCCGATTTTGGCGGGACAGTCCCGCTTTTTGGAGGACAGTCCCGCGTCCCGCCGATTTTTAAAAATGTCCCGCTTTTTATAAAATATCTGCATTTCTTATTTTAAATGTACTGTAATATATAAGATATTAATATAAGATATTTCCACATATTCTCATAAAATCTCCTTTTATAATGTCACTTTTTGAATGAAATTTTTTAATATCCTCGAACTGTCTGTGCTTCAAAATATTACAAACAGTTATTATAAAAATTTCTGACTTCTTTCCGAAAATACGATCGTTTAATGGCACCTTGTTCTGAAATTTTCATAAGGTGACATTAAAAAAAGGAGATTTTATGGGAATATGTAGAGAAATATTTGGAAAAATCTTTTGAATATATTAGTAATCATTTTTAAAAAAATACGTTACTGATGAAAATATTAAATGTTGGTTTGTACAAATCTGAAAACAGACAAAAATTTTAAACTTCATTTTAAACAGAATAATGTTCCTTAACAAAATATTTAAAAAATTGTAGGATACTCCCTTCTAGGAACAAATGCAGCAACATAAGGTGTTTTTTCAAGTATCAATAAAATATGGACAACTGCAAAAATCCAGTTGAATATTAAACTTTAAAATCTATATTAACCAATTCATGTGAGAAATTTTACGACATTTTAATAAACGATCCGAATCTATTGCAAAGTATTCACTCGGATCAAAAATTTGACCGTGAAAGAAAATCGTAATTTATTGTTTTAAATAAAAAATTATATTAATTAAAAACCAATATTCAAATTATTGTTTTTTACAAATATTTTTTTAGTTACAAATAATTAATAATAAATACATTTTTGTATATTTATAGACAAATATATGAATTAAAGTATATATTTTTGAATTATAATTCTCATTTCACACCATTTGTCCCGATTTGTCTGAATGAAAATATGGTCAGTATAGTGTACACGTGTTTTATAAAACTACTAAGTGCCATTTTATAAAACTAATAAATGCCATTTTATAAAACTACTAAGCTAAACTATTAGAGAGACTTACAAAAAGTGTGAGACCTACCAAAATATAGGTGAAAAGTTAAGTGGTATGATTTTACCAACTCCCCCCTATATAGGGTCTTTCATTAAGCGCCTCCTATCTTTAAATTTAAATAAAACAGAGTGTGTATGAGATATCATCGAATTTTTTTAATTTGTTTGAAAGGCCTATCTATGCCATTATATATGGAATATAACTTCCTGCAAATGTCCGGCGTGACTTCGCTGGGTGGCGCGCATCCGAAATGTCCAATTTTCCATGACTGGCGCATAAATCAGCCTAATTTGACCGATGGCATGAGTTATGTTAGTTTTGAGGGCCGCTATGGTTTGTGGCTTATTCGTATAAACGTGCGACTTAAGAAAACCCCACAAGAAAAAATCTAACGGGGTCAAATCGCGCGATCTCGGTTCACCTCTACCTGAGATGGCCATGTCCTCAAATCGCTCGTGCGGAATGTCCAATGTGGCAAGAGCTGTGTGGCACGTAGCGTCGTCCTGTTGAAACCATATGTCGTTGGTGCCCATATTATCCAATTCAGGCCAAGAGATGTTGGTCAAAATCATCGACCTAAAGCGCTCGCCGTTGAAGGTGATGGCCTGGCCAACGTCGTTCTCTACGAAATATGGATCGATGACGCCGCCAGCCCAAAATCTACACCAAGCAGTGACTTTTTCGGGATGCATTGTATACTCTTGGATCTCATATGGATTGGTATCGTCCAAATTGTATCGTTATCGTTATCGTCTAAAATTGAGTGCGTCTATAAACAAAATTGTCGAATTTTGTTTATTGACGTTCTCATTCATCCAGAAATGCGTCTCATCGCAGAAGAGGATTTTTTGATGAAAATTACGGTCAGTTTCCAACTGCTCCAGAGCCCATTCAGCGAACACACGATGTTGTCTATGGTCGTTTGTTTACCTTCAGCGCCTGAGTCTGTTGAATTTTGTACGGGTGCAGGTCCAAGTTACGACGCAAAATTCGTCAAGTTGTGGTCTGCGAAGATAAAACCATTTATATGGGTACATGAGTCATGTGCCCATATTACAAAAGTTCTTGTGAGCGACGCGAAATCGACTGCATCGGATTCTCCTACACACTCTCAAAGACAGCGGCGATGTTTTCCTCAGATCTTGCGTATCGTCGTCGTACTGGTGTTGGTTTATTCTTTACTGAACCAGTGGACTCAACTTTATCCATCACACTTCGAATAGTCGGTAGGACGATTATGGTGTAGTGGCAACGAGCCGTTCCATTTTTATTTCTTAGTTTGCGAGGGCATTGCAATAATTACCCAAATATTTTCGGACAATTTCCAAAAATATTTTATTAGTGTCGGTAATGTAATCCTCGAGTAGATTAAGAAATATTTGTATTTTTAGTTTTACAAGGGCATTACGGTGATTACACAAATATTTTCGGACGAATTTCCGAAATCATTTTATTAGGGTCAATAGTGTAATCCTCCAGAAGATTACGACAATATGTTTTTTGTCATCGGTAATCACCAAAACGACAAATAGCCGAATATAGAAGAATAATCACACCCAGATGAGGGACCAGTAGTATACCTGGACATAATATAAATTCCTGGACCCCCGAATAAAACCCATAGCTTAACCGAACTTCGAAAGAAGAAGACGTTAAACTAAGCAATTTATTCTGACAAAATTGTCACTCGCTGACTGTCTGAACTTCTAGCTGAGGCTGGTTGACTGGGTCCACTGGCTGGACCGGTGTGACTGAGTCCACTTGCTGGACTGGTGTGTCTGAGTCCACTGGCTGCACTGAACTGGACTTGTTTGTTGGTTTAGTTGGCGCCTCTGTTTATTCGGAGGTCCAGGTATTTATATTATATCCAGGTAAACTGGTCCCTCATCTGGGTGTGATTATTTTTCTATATTCGGCTATTTGTCGCATTGGTGATTACCGATTCTCGGGAGAAAAAACATATTGTCGTAAACTTCCGAAGGATTACACTATTGACCCTAATAGAATGTTTTCGGAAATTCGTTCAAAAATATTTGGGTAATCACCGTAATGCCCTCGTAAAAATATAAATATTTCTTAATCTGCTCGAGGATTACATTACTGACCCTAATAAAATATTAAAAATGATTGTATTATTTATATTATTGTTTTAAAATATTGTAAAATGGACGCAGCGCGCCCGAACAGAACACCGATTTTGTTTATTAACAATTTTGTCATTTGCACGTGTTGTTGTACGCTATATGCGTCCATGGTGATTTCGGAAAACAGACTGAATAAATGACAGCCAATTCGGCAGGTGTAGTTTCAATATTATGACCGCTACCAACTGTCAAAGTTCGGAAGTCTCTATTGGAAGACCCTATATTAAAAATGTGGTGTTCCACAAAGTGATTTGTTTCATCAAATTTTGAATTTATTTAAAAAGTAAATAAATATTTTTCATAATCAAATTGATTTATTTTTAGAATTCAGAAACAAAATACCATTGTAAGAAAAGAATTAAGGAAACTAACTTCACAAATTGACTAATAACATAAATAAAATACAATTATTAGTACGGTGTGGCTCCTGCATTTTACTGCTAAGAGAGTAGGGTGTCATGATTTTTCAAACCCGGTTTTAAACAAGCGGTTTTTAAAGAAAATTTCTCACATTTGAAAACCGGTTTTTAAATTAAGAAAACCGATTTAAAAGAAATTAAATTATTAAGTAAAAACTATCTTATTTGACTTAAACGGAACGGATCAGAATATTCTAACTGCATTTCGAAAGGGAGAATTGTTGTAAAGAAACTTAAGTAAGTTTAGTCTCAAGTTGGAAGTTTCGGCAAAACCGAATACATTTATTACCGCGGTTTTACAAATTGATTTGTCGATTTTTATTTCTCGAATGCCACTCATTCTATGATCTAAAAAAATGAAACACTGAAATAAGGTTGAAATTATTAAATGCTTTAGAACAGGGGTGGGCAAATATTTTGGCTATAGGGCCACATTACGTATGAAAATATGATCGCGGTCAGGTCATCAATCATTTCAGTGAACCCGTAAAAAACCCGTAAATACTGGCTGGTAGATAATAAAGTAAACATCAGACTTGTTAAACATAATACACATGTCACAGACATGCTTTAGGGAATCCTCGCAAATGCTTCTTTGTTTATGTTGGAATAAGATCATTCATTGTGCTATGTATAAATAAATTTGTAATCACTTTCTCAGTGAAGTAATATTTTAGCAGAACACAATACAAAACCATTTTTTTTGTTTTTATTATACGTAGATATTTTTATAATTTAACTAATTATAAAATGCTTCGTGGGCCGCATAAAATGTCGACGCGAAAAGAATTTGTAAAAGAATTCAAGAAAGAAGACAAGTAGAATTAGTGTATTTGCAAATTCCATAAAACATTTCGAGTTCAGCAAAGAAATCTAGTGTACTTTCTTTAGCTTCAAAAACCGAAATTATTAATTTATCTGGAAAGTTATTGTCTAGAATATTTTCAAATTCGAAACCGAGATTATGAAGAGCAAATCGAAGAAACTACTCATCAGAATACAGTTTTTTAAAGGAAGAAATGGAAAAATCCATTTATAAGTTTCTAGAAGACCCTGAAGAAAAACTTACACAACTCCAAAGACACTGAATGCTAAAATTTTTGGATGAGTTTTCGTTATTTGATATTGATTTAGTTTTTTGTTATTTTATATGAATTTAAAAAAAAATCCCTATTGTATTTTTTTTTTAAAAATTCGAAAACCGGCTAAAATCTGTAAAAAGTCTGTAAAAACCTGTAAAAACCCGCAAAAAAGTCTGGGATTCGAAAACCGGTTTTTCAAAAAGTGGGTTTTCGTATAAACTAGGGTTTGACGGTTTTTGAAACCCGGTTTTGAAAAACCGGCATTTTATGAAAATTTGTCACATTTGAAAACCGGTTTTTAAATTAAATTCGGTTTTACCGAATATTAAATTGTTAGTTAAAAATTATTTTTCATCTTATTTGATTTGCTATTCATTCTATGCAACGAGTTATATTGGCCAGTGCTTGTGCATTGTGCAAGTTAACAAGTGACGTTATATTTAAATTTCTGTTAAAAAAATCGAAACTTAAACACTGAAATAAGTTCGAAATTATAATATTCTTTAGAAGACCGAATTCAAGAAAGAAGAAGTAGAATTAGCAACTCTTTTGCTGCATTTGCAAAATCCACATATTTCAAAATACTTATGCGGAATCCGATTCTTATGAAGAGCAAATCGAAGAAACTACTCATCGGATTAATGTTTTTTTTAAAGGAAGCCATTGAAAAATCAATTCATAAGTTACTTGAAGACCCTGAAGAAAAACTTACAAATCCAACTGAAATCTGAAATTTTTGTTTGAGTTTCTGTTATTTTATGTAAGTAATGTGTAATCCCTATTTTTATATTTTGACTTGATATTGATTTCGGTTTTTGTTATTTTCTATAAATATTTTTTTTTGGAAATTTGGAATTCGAAAACCTGTTTTTCAAAAAGTCGGGTTTTGTATAAACCCTAGTGTAAACCCTATAAGAGCGGCCACGAGGTCCAAGAAGAAAAAAAATTCAAAGACACTGAATGCGGAAATTTTTGGATGAGTTTTCGATATTTTGTGTAAGTAATGTCTAATCTTAAATTATTTTTTTTAAATTTTGACTTTGATATTGATTTTGTTTTTTGTTATTTTATATAAATTTAAAACAAAGCCCTATTGTATTATTTTTTTGACAAAAATTCGAAAAACGGCTAAAACTGGCTTATTGTAAATCTGAGATTGGAAAACCGGTTTTGCAAAAAGTTGGTTTTCGTATAAACGCTATAAGAGAGGCCACGAGGTCCCAGAAAATTACATAGGCAATGGAAAAATCCATTGATAAGTTTCTAGAAGATCCTGAAAAAAAACTTGCAAATCCAAAGACACTGAATGCTGAAATTTTTGGATGATTTTTCGTTCTTTTGTGTTAGTGTAATCTTAAATATATTTTTTTAAATATTTTGATATTGATTTTGCTTCTTGTTACTTTATATAAATTAAAAGAAAAAATCCTATTGTATTTTTTTTGACCAAAATTAAAAAACCGGCTAAAACCGGTTTATTGTAAATCTGGGATTCGAAAACCGATCTTTAAAAAAGTCGGTTATCGTATAAACCCTATAAGAGAGGCCACGAGGTCCCAGAAGATTACATAACCTGATGATTACATAAATGAAAATAATTATGAACATCCATAGACGCGTTTCTGCCTTCATCAGTATGAACTTATCATTGATGAAGCCAAAAGGCAGACACGTGTCTATGGATGTTCATAATTATTTTCATTTATCATGTTATGTAGCAGTAAAATGCAGGTGCCACACCGTACTAATAATTATATTTTATTTATGTTATTAGTCAATTTGTGAATTAAAGAACATAGTTTCCCTAATTATTTTCGGTTCTTACGTATTAATGCCACCAACGCTATATATTGGATCGAGAGTACGTTGTCTTGATTTATCTGTCCTCTGCGCGGCGGGCAACCTAATCTAACTGGCTCAAAATATAAAATATTTTGAGTTTAAAAAATGTTTTAATTTTAAATAACATGTTTTATTTTATGATTTATCATAAGAAAATTAGATTTATCATTTTAGAATCATTATCTAAAATTGCGGGCATTTAAAAATGTAGCGTTGGTGGTGTTAATACGTAAGTACCTTCTTTTCTTATTATATGAAAATTTACATAGTAATTTTTTCCCTATTTTTTTATAAAATACTATTGCTTCTGCCTTTTGGCTTCGTCACTATGGACTTATCATCTAATTTCAAATTGAATTAAAATTAAATATTAAGCACGCACTGAGTAAGTGGTAGTTTATATTTAAAAGTTTCAATTTGAGATCAGATGTTAAGTCTATGCTGATGAATCCAAAAGGCAGAAACGCGTCTATGGATGCTCATAATTATTATTATTTATCAGGTTATGTCATGTTCTGGCAACCCACATGGACTCTCATAGCACGTAAGTGCAAGAGCCAAATCGTACTAGTAATTTAATATATGGTATTAGAAGAGGTAATCAAAATAGGATTATGTGACAAGGACTGCTGGTTTAACCCGGATTATGTGACAAGGACTGCTGGTTTAACCCGGGTTATTTTAGGTTGAACACCGCGAAGCGGCAGATAAAACAAGACCACATACACATCCAGACCACATACGCGCTGCCGCGCGTATGTGCTCTTGATTTATCTGGTCTTGATTTATCTGATCAAGACCACATAAGCGCTGCCGAGCGTATGTCTTGATGTGTATGTGGTCTTGATTTATCTGCCGCTTCGCGGTGTTCAACCTAATATAACCCGGATTAAACCAGCAGGCCTTGTCACAATATCCTATTATTATCCCTAATATAACCCGGGTTAAACCAGCAGGCCTTGTCACATTATCCTATTATCCTATTATGGATCAAGACCACATACGCGCTGATTGGCGTATGTGGTCTTGATTTATCTGCCGCTTCGCGGTGTCCAACCTAATCTACCCCGGGTTAAACCAGCAGTCCCAAAATTCTTGATCTTCCAGTTTTATAGAGATTGTACATGTTTTTATCTTTCTATTGATTCTATTGAAATTGACATTTTTGTATGTTTGTGGTCGATAGCCTTGACACAGGATTCTTTTTAATAAAGAAATATATATTGAAAACTTGCAAATATATTTTTTTGTCCAACTCTCCGAAGTCTCCTATTTTATACAGCAGATTTTCTTCTAAAAATTGTGTCATTTTCGTCTTTCCAAAGCAAACCGTTTTGGCGGAAGTGTTTTTTGCAAAATTCCAATCGCACTCTCCATTTAAACCATGTAAATTGAAAAACGAAATTTAGAGAAGGGTTTTGATAAATTTTGAGATTTTATATTTTTTACTTTTGTGACAAAACCGAGGGATTTTGCAAAATTTGCAAAGAATACTTTTTGTAGACACCGACGTCCTACATACGGATATCCCGGTTATAATTTTCTATTTTGAGGCTTTGACGAGATATTTGCAAAAAATAGTTGAAGACAAAATAATTCGTCACGCCGTCGCCATTGGAGGAGGAGCGTTCAAATTTTGTCAACTGATACTTCTGGTGGGTACCCACACTCAGTAAAAGTTTCATTGAAATCCTGCAAGTTTTAATAATTTTTTTCGCAATTTTTGAATATTTTCAAATTTTCGTCGATTTTGTTTTTTTGCTATTTTATATAAATTTAAAAAAAAACCTGTTGTATTTTTTTTTACAAAAACTCGAAAACCGGTTTATTGCAAATCTGGGATTCGAAAACAGGTTTTTCAAAAAGTCGGTTTTCGTATAAACCTTATAAGAGAGGCCACGAGGTCTTAGAAAATTACATAAGCAATGGAAAAATCCATTGATAAGTTTCTAGAAGACCGTGAAGAAAAACTTACAAATCCAAAGACACTGAATGCTGAAATTTTTGGGTGAGTTTTCGTTATTTTGTGTAAGTAATGTGTAATATTAAATAATTTTTTTTATATTTTGATATTGATTTTGGTTTTTTTTATTTTATATAAATTAAAAGAAAAATCCCTATTGTATATTTTTTGCCTAAAATTTCTGGATTTTTTGCCGTTTTTTTAATTTTTGACCAAAATTAAAAAACAGGCTAAAACCGGTTTATTGTAAATCTGGGATTCGAAAACCGGTTTTTCAAAAAGCCGGTTTACGTATAAACTCTATAAGAGAGGCCACGAGGTCCCAGAAGATTACATAACCTGATAAATGAAAATAATTATGAACATCCATAGACGCGTTTCTGCCTTTTGGCCTCATCGGTATGGGACTTATCATTGATGAATCCAAAAGGCAGACACGCGTCTATAGATGTTCATAATTATTTTCATTTATCCGGTTATGTAGCAGTAAAATGCAGGAGCTACACCGTACTAATAATTTATTTATGTTATTAGTGAAATTGTGAATTAAAGAACATAGTTTCCTTAATTCTTTTCTTATAATATGAAAATTCACATAGTAATTTTTTCCATATTTTTTATAAAATGCTATTGCTTCTGCTTTTCTGCCAAGGGTTTGATAAATTTTGGGATTTTATATTTTTTACTTTTGTGACAAAACCGAGGGATTTTACAAAATTTGCAAAGAATACTTTTTGTAGACACCGACGTCCTACATACGGATATCCCGGTTATAATTTTCTATTTTGAGGCGTTGACGAGATATTTGCAAAAAATAGTTGAACACAAAATAATTCGTCACGCCGTCCCAATTGGAGGGGGAGCGTTCAAATTTTGTCAACTGATTCTTCTAGTAGATACCCACATTCAGTAAAAGTTTCATTGCAATCCTTCAAGTTTGAATACATTTTTCCGCAATTTTAGAATATTTTAAAATTTTCGTCTTCGGCTTTTTTTCGTGATTGACAAGTCTGGATTTGTTTAAAAAATTCTTTGAGTAAGTTTCACACAACGTGGAAAAATAAAATTTGACACATTTATAGAGAATTAGTCAGTCTATGATACCCCTCAGTTAGTTTTGCAACATATTTTATCTGGCGGCGGTCGCCGCCCCTCAAACACAAAGTTGCACACAAAATAAATTTTCTTAATTCTTTTATTGTAATATTGCTTTTTTATATTTATGCGTTTTTTTCTCTTATTCAATAAAATAATGAATTCGTAATTTATTTGTAAATATAACGCAGCGTTTTCTGTTGTTGTAAAAATCTCTCCTATTCAGTGGAAGATTCGTTGTTAAATGCATTCTCATGTCCATTGACTGTGTAAATTTTGTTCAACAAAAAGGTTTTCTATGTAACAATGCCGTTCGCACCTTCTTCTATATAGAGCGCATGATTCAATCACATCCTATTGTATTCTTTTCTATTTACCCTATTTTTACAGCAACCGACAAACAACCTTTAAAAATATTTCGCGAAACATCTACATAAATTAACTTCTGCCTCGTATATATTAAAAACCGCGCGCAAATCAACAAGCTCCCGCAAAAAAAGATTTACATGCTTATTAAAGTTACAAAAAAAAAACGTTCCCGTTTTGTATCATTTTTATTACATTAAGCTATCAATCATATATCATTTTTTACGGCCGCAAAAACGAGTCGATATTTTGAACGTGACATTTCATTTCAGAGCGCCGATAATGGAGGTGTGTAATACACTATAAATGTGAACACTGTTTTAATATTTATATATACGCGAAAACTGGATGGTACGATGTCAGATAACAACTCCTTCCGACTATGTAAAATTTTCATGACTATTAACTGCGCCTAAGTAGCGAAACTTGCGACGGAATCCAACCAGATGGAATAATGTCCCCACAAAAAAAAATATCTTAAATGAAATAAAAACTATGTAACTAAAGAGATAAAAAATGTAGTTTTGATAAAACAAAATTGAAAATTCAATGTAAGTATGAATTACCACGTAGTAACTATTTAAACAAAATAGTTTGTTTAAAAAATTTTTCATGTAAAATATACAAGGTAAAAATGAAATGTTAAATGAAATGTTTTAATATTGATGAATGGTTAAACGATTGCATCGTTTAGTTTATAGGTAGAGTCATGCGAGACGAAGGATAGACGTGGATAAAAGAAACTAGTTAATATACAATCTATCTATGTTAAAGAGACTTTGTTTGGAATCTTGGTAGAACCTGTAGGAAAAGAGCGCATTCGCAGTCCCAACAGGAGTCCCTTAGGTCTGCCACAACTCCTGTTGCAGATCCTAACGCCTGTTTGTCCCCTTAGGATTAGCGGCACTCACAGGAACAAACAAACACTTGCACAGAAGAAGAGTGAGCGAGAACGTGCTGCGGGATAGAATTCCTGCTGCCAGCAAAAGCATAGCGGTTTCCATTCAAATTACACACAACATACAATTTTACTATTGTAATATACAAACATTAAATATGTAACTACACAATAATCTAAATTTTTTAAAGCGACATTTCGTGAATAGTTAAGGACGCAGTCCAGAGTAAAAACGAGTATAGTCGTTAGGGGTTTATATTATCCCTCTATATCCTCGACACGGAAAGGTGTAGCTAAAAACAGTTGCTGCATCGGTGCAGTTAGGAGGTCATTTCCAGTTCACCCGGAAAAGTCGATAGATTCCCAAGTCGAGTCGAAACTCGTTACATCTCCAAATCTGTCGGTTTTCTCCATTTATTCCTGTCAGTTTTAAAATTCTGTGCACGACATGTTTCTTTTAAGAAAATTGTTACAGTGATATTAAAATCTTTCATCAAAAACGGATTAAATAAATAAGACTGTCTAGATAGACTAAAACAAATTATACAGACAGGTTTAAGTTTGTGGAGTTAATCGATGTAATCTTGTTTATTCATTCAGCTGGTCTAGTCTTGCAAATCTTATATATTTTTCTGTTATATAATTGAGGAAGCTAATTTGAATTCCTGTCTTTTTCCTGCCTGTCAAAACTTTGTAATGTCTTTTCGTATAGACATTCTCCAGTTCGTGAACATCTTAAACATTATGTATATGGGTAAACTAGACATCCCATCAAAAACATAAAATGTAAAAAAGTCTCGTAACGCAGTTCTTTCGATACAAAAAGTTGTGGGATCTCATGTAAGACCAAGTCGGTTATTTTAGTTAGTGTGTATGTAGCACCTATTCAACTACTTTGTTATAAAGTGTTATCTAATCAATTACCTATCAAAATTTATAGTGACCGTATCAATATTAGACACCTTTTTTTCTATTACAATTATAATTGCAAGGCAACATATTCTACTAATTAAAATACGTTATTCTTAGGTTTACTGGTGCCTGTGATACAATGTTTTTCGTTGCTACAGGTACCAAGTACCAACGATACTCTTTTTTCATTACCAAATTAACTGTTACCTAAGTAAAACTATTTTGTATTTGATCCTTCGAAATGTGTATTTACTGAAATAAACTTAATATTATTATTACTGTTTAGATTTACTTAGTAATCCAATTAGTAGATTATTCTTTTATAATTACGTTGCCGTGCAATTGCCAATTCGACGCCCCCAGCGAAAACCATAGTAACTCAAAAATTACAGTTTCGAGAAAAGCTGCATTGAATCTTTGAATGTTAATATAAAATCAAGGAATTGTTTATTATTATCGAAAACTGCTGTAAATCTAATTTTTGGTAAATAATTGTTTATTAAAAGTAAAATTTTCTCCTTGCTTTTTGTACTTTAGGCCCTGTCTGAGTTACTATAGTTTTCATTGGATTTTCAGTAATAAATAAAAGATTCTTTTAGAAAGAAAATATATTTTCTGCTAAGGAATAATACAATAATGTCGTAAGTTGGTTGATTTAATAAAACCTATCATAATCCTCATCATCATCTTCGTCTGGAAGATCCTCATCAGAACTGATTTCATTACCTTGCGCGCTAATAAGTGATTTTTTGCATTTTTAGATCCATTCCTAGAATTTTTGGTATTCACGCTTTTTGCTGCATTGCTTTTTGCAGGGATTTATAAAGGGATATTATTACTTTTACAAAGTGCCAGTAGGCCTTCTAATTTCTTTTTCTCTTTTGGCAAATATTGAGTATGAAGCTGAGGCAGGTCTTCAATGTTTTGAATAATTGGAGGTCTACCTCGTATCTCTTTCTCAATTGCAAAGACTTAATTTCTCCTCCATTCGAATATCTGAAAGTAACTGTATTTGGAGTTGCAGAGGTGAAATTGATCTCTCTGATTTTACTGATAGTTACTTTATCCCGATTAATATCAGTTTTCCAGGTTTGTTTTTCAACTAAGCTTTTAGTACAAAAAAAGTTTTCTTGGCACATCTCCTTTAGGATGTACGGTTTCACTGTTGTTTTTGCCATCCTGATTAAAGTCACCCATTGGTAGGGCGTATAGATGGCAGTTTGACGCTTTTTTGCGTCCTCTATTACTGCGTGCATACTTTCATTCTGTGTATGTCCCTTCTCAAAAAATCGGTGGGTAATGTCAACTTTTAGAGCAGTCGTCGCACAAGTGAACATTGAAAACAGAAGGCGATTTCTATTCTGTCCACCACAGTTATCTTCTGTCCACCACAGTTATCCGAATAGAAAATGATTTTCACAGTTATCCGAAATTTTTCACTCCTTTATTTGCATGCAACTTCATAATATCAAATACACAGCTGCCAACTTCCTGTGGACCTCTTCCAGATATTTGACCTCTGCTAAGTTGGCAGAACCAACTCCGAAAAAAAAAATCCGCGACGGCACATAATAATCCGCTTTTTATCCGCTAACGATTGTAAAAAGAAAAAAATTTCCCGCTCTTCCCATTTCCCGGGAAAATGGGGTCCCGGTAACTTAACAAAAAGTTAGCGGGTACCCATTCTAAAAAAAATTATATTGAGAAAATAATTGCACCAGAATTATCCGCTTTTTATCCGCTAACGATTGTAAAAAGAAAAAAAATTCCCGCCCTTCCCATTTCCCGGGAAAATAGGATGCCGCTAACTTAAAAGAACGTTACCGGGACCCATCATAAAAATAATTATATTGAGAAAGTAATTGCACCGGAATTATCCGCTTTTGATCTGCTAACGATTCTAAAAAGAAAATAAATTCCCGCCCTTCCCATTTCCCGGGAAAATTGGATCCCGCTAACTTAACAGAAAGTTAGCGGGAACCATCGTAAAACTAATTACTTGAGAAAATAATTGCACCGGAATTATCCGCTTTTTAGCCGCTAACGATTGTAAAAAGAAAAAAATTTCCCGCTCTTCCCATTTCCCGGGAAAATGGGGTCCCGCTAACTTAACAAAAAGTTAGCGGTACCCATTCTAAAACTAATTATATTGACAAAAAAATTACACCGGAATTATCCGCTTTTTATCCGCTAACGATTGTAAAAAGAAAAAAATTTCCCGCTCTTCCCATTTTCCGGGAAAATGGGGTCGCGCTAACTTAACAAAAAGTTTGCGGGTACCCATTCCAAAAATAATTATATTGAGAAAATAATTGCACCAGAATTATCCGCTTTTTATCCGCTAACGATTGTAAGAAGAAAAAAATTTCCCGCCCTACCCATTTCCCGGGAAAATAGGATGCCGCTAACTTAAAAGAACGTTACCGGGACCCATCCTAAAAATAATTATATTGAGAAAATAATTGCACCGGAATTATCCGCTTTTGATCTGCTAACGATTCTAAAAAGAAAATAAATTCCCGCCTTTCCCATTTCCCGGGAAAATTGGATCCCGCTAACTTAACAAAGTTAGCGAGAACCATCGTAAAACTAATTACTTGAGGAAATAATTGCACCGGAATTATCCGCTTTTTAGCCGCTAACGATTGTAAAAAGAAAAAAATTTCCCGCTTTTCCCATTTCCCGGGAAAATGGGATCCCGCTAACTTAACAAAAAGTTAGCGGTACCCATTCTAAAACTAATTATATTGACAAAAAAATTACACCGGAATTATCCGCTTTTTATCCGCTAACGATTGTGAAAAGAAAAAAATTTCCCGCCCTTCCCATTTCCCGGGAATATAGGATGCCGCTAACTTAAAAGAACGTTACCGGGACCCATCCTAAAAATAATTATATTGAGAAAATAATTGCACCGGAATTATCCGCTTTTTATCCGCTAACGATTGTAAAAAGAAAAAAAATTCCCGCCCTTCCCATTTCCCGGGAAAATAGGATCCCGCTAACTTAAGAAAAAGTTAGCCGGACCCATTCTAAAAATAATTATATTGAGGAAATAATTGCACCGGAATTATTCGCTTTTAATCCGCAAACGAATGCCGCGAGACTTCATTTCCCGGGAAAATTCGGGATTTTTTTTTCACGGAGTTCGTTTGTGGATGAAGCAAAGATTATCATGTACTATCGCGGCGAAATAAGGATACCGAGGATAAAATTGCTGTGAGTTAATTTTAAAGAACAAAGAAAGAAAGGGGTAGATAATGAGGAAGAAGAGAAGAATCTACGATTATTTAGAGGAAAATTTGATTTATTAAGTTCTGTTAAAATTCTGATAAACCTCTGAAAACAATTCTATAGTGAAAGCTTAATCGCAACGAGAATAAATAAGTAATTTCGGGCTGACACGATTCGACGTATCCATCACAGGTATCGGTGATTCATGAAACCCATCGTATTCATTCCAACCCGGAAATAGATAGCGGATTTCGGAAAGGTGGAGGAGTCTAAATGTTTTTGTTTTTCCCCGGCCGAATCGTCACACGTTATTTCTATTGCCCCGTTCAAAAAGGCATCGGCGCGGCGGCGAAATGCTAGGGCCTTTCAAAGATGCGGGCGGGATGCTAGGACCTTTCAAAGGTGCAAGCGGCATGTTAAGGCACTTTCAAAGAAGCAAGCGGTATGTTAGGTCTTTTCAAAAATTAAATGTTCTTTTGGTTGCCTTCCTCCCACCTACGGTGGTGTGAGAGGGCCGTTTTGGTTAGTGGAGCTATTGCCACCCCTCTCTTTCTTTGTTCTTCAAAATTACCTCTCAGCAAATTTTTTCCCCGATATCTTTATTTCTCCGCGATAGCACCTGATAACTTTTACGTCATACACAAACGAAATACGCGAAAAAAAACCAATTTTTCCGGGAAATGAAAAGTTTGGAAATTATTTTTCTCGCGGCATTCGTTTGCGGATAAAAAAAGCAGATAATTTCGGGGCATATATTTCCTCAAAATATTTGGTTTTAGGGTGGGTCCCGCTAACTTTCTGTTAAGTTAGCGGGACCCCATTTTCCCGGGAAATGGGAAGTGCGGGAATTCTTTTTCTTTTTACACTCGTTAGCGGATAAAAAGCGGATAATTCCGGTGCAATTATTTTCTCAATATAATTATTTTTAGAATGGGTACCCCTAACTTTTTGTTAAGTTAGCGGGACCCCATTTTCCCGGGAAATGGGAAGTGTGGGAATTCTTTTTCTTTTTACACTCGTTAGCGGATAAAAAGCGGATAATTCCGGTGCAATTATTTTCTCAATATAATTATTTTTAGAATGGGTACCCCTAACTTTTTGTTAAGTTAGCGGGACCCCATTTTCCCGGGAAATGGGAAGTGCGGGAATTTTTTTTCTTTTTACAATCGTTAGCGGATAAAAATCGGATAATTCCGGTGCAATTGTTTTCTCAATATAATTATTTTTTGCGATGGGTCCCGCTAACTTTCTGTTAAGTTAGCGGGATCCTATTTTCCCGGGAAATGGGAAGGGCGGGAAATATTTTTCTTTTTACAATCGTTAGCGGATAAAAAGCGGATAATTCCGTTGCAATTAATTTCTCAATATAATTATTTTTAGAATGGGTACCCCTAACTTTTTGTTAAGTTAACGGGACCCCTTTTTCCCGGGAAATGGAAAGTGCGGGAAATTTTTTTCATTTTACAATCGTAAGCGGATAAAAAGCGGATAATTCCGGTGCAATTATTTTCTGAATATAATTATTTTTTGCGATGGGTCCCGCTAACTTTCTGTTAAGTTAGCGGGATCCTATTTTCCCGGGAAATGGGAAGGGCGGGAAATATTTTTCTTTTTACAATCGTTAGCGGATAAAAAGCGGATAATTCCGTTGCAATTATTTTCTCAATATAATTATTTTTAGAATGGGTACCCCTAACTTTTTGTTAAGTTAACGGGACCCCATTTTCCCGGGAAATGGGAAGTGCGGGAAATTTTCTTCATTTTACAATCGTTAGCGGATAAAAAGCGGATAATTCCGGTGCAATTATTTTCTCAATATAATTATGTTTAGAATGGGTCCCGCTAACGTTCTGTTAACTTAGCGGCATCCTATTTTCCCGGGAAATGGGAAGGGCGGGAAATTTTTTTCTTTTTACAATCGTTAGCAGATAAAAACCGGATTATTATGTGCTGTCGCGGATTTTTTTTTCCGAGTTGGTTCTGCCAACTTAACAGAGGTAGATATTTGTTCATGCTACGTATAGCAAAAACCACTATTGTTTCCTATATCATAGACAGTAAAAATGTAGGTAGCGTATTTGCTTTTGTAATAGAAGACACTCACTTCCGACATTGGAGTTATAAGAACCTTTTGGAGGTCAAAACAAGCTACTAAAATTGTTTTGTCATTAAGTGCTAATTTTTTAGAGCTCGAGCAGCACCCTTGTTTTTCTGATGATTTTCATAGTTTAATTGTAATCTTGATTTCAGTTGCTCTTTAGCCATTTCATATGCATTGCATATTTCGCATTGGTCTTTCTTCGGCTTATGAAAACCAATATTAAATTCTAAGGTAAAAATGTCTCGATATTGCCGTTCAGTTGCCTTAATTTTTATCTGTTTGTCGTCCGCCCATTCTTTATACAACCTAAACATCTTACGGATATTCAGACCTTTCTCTAAATACATTCGCTTGGAGTCTTTCCGAATGTAGTGTGACGGAACTAAAGGAAAAAGTTTGATGTGCTCTTTGACGCTGTCTTGCACTTTAGGATCAATTTTATTTGGCCTGTTATGATGTTTTCCTCTTTGATCAAAAGCGACTGTTGTATTATCATTATCCTTGAGCTTCTTCAAAGTTTTTGTGACATACATTTCAGATATGGCCAATGTATTTAAGAACATTGTTTTACATACCAGCTTCTCCTCATTGTCCATGAGAAAATAAAACTGCCTTGAAACTTAAAAATAGACTTTCGTTCATCTTCAGTAAGGCGTTCTTGACATTTTTGCCTACAATATATTTTGCATGCAGGTCGAATACTTTTAGACAAAAAAAAATTTCCCTGATCTATTTTCATGTTCAATACCATTATTCAAGTCTTTTTTGGCTTTGACATCCATCCATTCATTTTCATTTCTAGAACGCTTTCTACCTGGGTTATTTCTAACTGAAATTTTACGCTTTCTAACTTTTATGGAAGCTGTAGAGGACGTATCATTATCCTTTTGAGCCAAGTGCTGATGATTTGCGGTTTCACTTAAAGGCGCTATATCAGTATCTAAAGAACTGGAATCAGTTTCTTCAACATCAGAAGGCCCTTTATTCTGGATCGGAGTTAACAAAATCTGATTCGGATAAGACTCCAGGATTCCCAGGATAAGACTTCATTGTAGAACCATCAATTTTATTTTCAACTGTAGGTTGAAAAGTTGAAAAGTTGTTGAAAAGTTTTTAGCTCAACAGTTCCACAACTTGATGAGGTATAGGTAACTAGTGACCTCGGTTCATCCCCATCACTACTGCTCACTTTTTCTAATAATTCAATTGGCTTTTCATTGTCATCGCTACTTATTATTGTATTGCTTTCTATCACATCTGAAATTAAAACAATCTTAAGAATCTAGATTCAATCACAAGAAAGTGTGTTTGAGTCTTGTAATACGAGTTTATTCTCATTTTTAGGTTAAAAGATTGTTTTTTTACTAAACTACAACAAGAAACAGTGCAATTACTTACCTACAACTTCATTCTGATGCCCACTATCTATTTTTTCACTTTTGTCACTATCAACGAGTTGCAAGATATATTTTGTTCTGCTTGATATCATTTATAACAACAGTTAACAATATGCTGGAGCAGACGTATATACCGACCATAACCTACTGCTGTCAACACTTAAAGTACGCTTTAAGAGAACAGAGAAGAAGCCCCAATTGAAGAGACATGACATACAGAGACTGAAAGACCCCAACGTGATGCAACAAGTTAAAGACCAGATTAAAGAAGGTATGAACAAGATCAGAAGCCTTGCCAGCCGCAACATAGAACAACAAGTCGAAGCCATCACCAATGTAATGAAAACTGTTGCAGATAAAAACCTTTACACAAATCATAGAAAAAAGAAAAGCAAGTGGATTACAGATGAGATCTTAGGTTTGATGGAAGAACGAAGAAAAACGAAAAAAGATCAAAGACTTAAAGTCATATAAGCAAATCCACAACAACATTAAAAAAAGATCAAAGAAGCCAAAGAAAACTGGTGGAAAGAACAATGCTCTGAAATAGAAGAACTAGACAGAAAACAAAGGATGCAGCTGGAATAAACAAACCACGACAGAATAACATAATTACCGACAAAAACGGGACTGCACTACTGAACGTGAATGACAAAGTAGCAAGATGGCAACAATACATACAGACTCTTTATGCTGACGATAGCCGAACAATTTCTAACACAAATAGCCCAGCACAAACAGGACCTTCTATAACTCATCAAGAAGTTCTTAAGGCAATTGGAAGACTCAAAAACAACAAGTCCCCGGGCCCAGATGAAGTTCTTGGCGATATGTTAAAGCTCATTGAGGAAGAATACCTAGACCTAATCACGGACTTATTTAACAACATATATGAATCGGGAGATATACCCGAGAAATGGCTAGTCTCTACGTTTATACCGATTCCTAAAAAAACCACAGCTAAACAATGCGAAGACTATAGAACTATCTGTCTCACAAGTCACTTCATGAAGGTCTTTCTTAAGATTATTTACGAACGAATATATCAAAAACTAGAAGAAGACATTAGCGAGACGCAATTTGGGTTTAGGAGTGGATTGGGGACTAGAGATGCCCTTTTTGGTCTGAGTGTTCTGATTCAGAGAGCAAGAGACGTGAATTGCGATGTTTTCACGTGTTTTATCGACTTCGAAAAGGCATTCGATAGGGTTAACCATGATTTGCTAACAGAAACCATAAAGCAATCAGGAATAGATGACAGAGATGCACGAATAATCAACAATCTGTACAGACAACAAACAGCATGTGTTCGTGTGGAAAATATAATGTCAAAGGAATTTCCAGTAGAACAAGGTGTCAGACAGGGCTGCGTCATATCCACGCTACTTTTTAACCGATACGCAGAAAACCTTTTTAAGAATACACTCGAAGAAGAACAGATTGGGATAAAGATAAACGGGGAAATAATTAATAACTTAAGGTATGCAGACGACTCTGTACTAATTGCCGACAGTGCCGAAGGACTACAGAGACTGATTGATAAAGTAGTAGAGGCATGCGAACCACTTAATATGCGATTGAATGTGGCAAAGACAAAAATTCTAATCGTCAGCAAAAATGCGTCTAATGCCCAATTCCTGGTAAATGGGGCCCAACTACAGAGAGTACCATCAATATCTTACTTGGGTGTAAACCTCAATGACCAATGGGATCATAGTCGTGAAGTAAAGATCAACATAGAGAAGGCACGTTCTACATTTAACCAAATGAAGAATGTTTTGTGTAACATGCGCTTGAACATCCATCTTCGAACACGCATACTTAGATGCTACGTCTTCTCTAAGCTTTTGTATGGAGTGGAGGCATGGACACTCTCCGAGGCAACTAGTAAGCGACTGGAGGCCTTCGAAGCATGGTGCTATCGTCGAATGCTTCGCGTTTCATGGACCCACCATGTTAGCAACGAAACTATACTCCTACGCATGCAGAAGGACAGAGAACTGCTCACAACAGTCAAACACAGAAAACTGTCATACTTTGGCCATATCATGAGAAACAGCAACAGATATAGGCTACTTCAACTCAGGGAAGACGACGGATCTCCTGGTTGAAGAATCTGCGACAATGGACCGGAAGAACATCGGTTGACTTGTTCAGATCGGCTGTGGATCGAATCCGATGGGCCATATTGATCGCCAACGTCCACTGAGGATATGGCACAATAAGAAGAAGAACAATATGCTAATCACCAAGAATATCGTAACTTTGAGTAATAACCAAAACACTCCGGGATTTTCAACTACTAACACTATAGTAACTAAACATCCGACATTTCTCTTTGGCAGTGGTGGGGAGTCTGTGATTATAAAAGCTATAGTAACTGAGTTGCGATATTCTTCGACGAAAATAAATTTAACTTTGGACTTACTATTATATTTCAATGTGTTTTATTGGTTGCCCACAATGGATATTGAGCTACGATACTTTTATAAGGAAATTTTACATCCATGCCCGATTCTTTGACCATCGTAACTCAAAAAAACATTTTTATGAGTTACTATAGTTTTCGTTGGGGGCGACGAAGTCATTATGATTATAATAGAAATAAAGGTGTCTAATATTGATACGGTCACTATAAATGTTGATAGGTAATTGATTAGATAACACTTTATAACAAAGTAGTTGAATAGGTGCTTCTACATACACACTAACTAAAATAACTGACTTGGTCTTACATGAGATCCCACAACTTTTTGTAGCGAAAGAACTGCGTTACGAGACTTGGCATTTTTTACATTTAATGTTTTTGATGGGATCTCATTTCTTTTTGTGGGTCATGTTCCTATTTTTTTCTGGTAATATACCGTGCCCGTCAGCTACTGATTTTCTTAAAGCCCACGCCCTGTCTCTATTTTAAAGTTAGCAACCATATGTACAAGCGCGATGCGTTCGTTGAATATTATTTTTAATAATCCTTATTTTTCATTTAATGGAAAATGAATTTCGGGATTTTTGATTTTTGTCTTCCCTCATAGGCTAAAGGCCAACTAAAATTCAAAATATGAAGTTAGAATTTTGATGATCGGTGACAAAATTAAGAAATTTTTAAATAATCATTATTTTTCACTTAATGGATAATGAAATTTCGGGATTGTTGATTTTTTTCTTCCGTTATAGGCTAAAGGCTAACTAAAGTTCAAAATTTGGTGTTTCTAAGATTGCTAGAAGTACCTTAGAATTTTGATCGTAAGTGAGTGTGTCACTAACAAAATTAAGAAATTTGACTGGCGATAATTCGTTAACTATAATGCATAATTATTAGGTATATTTTGGCAATATAGCCAGCTATAGTATGTCTCTTGATATCTAAAAATTCAAACTTCCTGCTTTATACACAACGAAGTTACAAGAAGGTTAAAAATGCCGTTTGTCGCTTCGAGAAAAGATAGTACGGTTGTGCTCGACTTGGCGGGGGCATTGCCGTGCTCCCAGATTTTAAATCAATTTTACATATTTTCGCGGTTAGAAAACAAATTTAACATAAAAATTTCGTGGATGCGTTCGTTGAATATTATTTTCAAATTCCTTATTTTTCATTTAATGGAAAATGAATTTAGGAATTTTTGATTTTTTTCTTCCTTTATAGGCCAAAGGCTAACTAAAATTAAAAATTTGGAGTTTGTAAGATTGCTAGAAGTACCTTAGAATTTTGATGATCGGTGACAAAATTAAGAAATTTTGAATAATCATTATTTATCAATTAATGGATAATGAAATTTCGGGATTTTTGATTTTTTCCTTCCATTATAGGCTAAAGGCCAACTAAAATTCAAAATTTGAAGTTTGTAAGATTGCTAGAAATATCTTAGAATTTTGATAATCGGTGACAAAATTAAGAAATTTTTAAACAATCATAACTTTTTACTTAATGGATAATGAAATTTCGGGATTTTTGATTTTTTCCTTCCGTTATAGGCTAAAGGCTAACTAAAATTAAAAATTTGATGTTTGTAAGATTGCTAGAAGTGCCTTAGAATTTTGATGAACGGTGACAATTAAGAATTTTTTAAATAATCATTATTTTTCATTTAATCCACAATTAAATTTCGGGATTTTTTATTTCCTTTCGTTATAGGCTAAAGGCTAGCTAAAATTCAAAATTTGAAAGTTTGTAAGATTGCTAGAAGTGCCTTAGAATTTTGATCGTTTTTTGAATCGGTTTTGAATTGAGTGTGTCACTTACAAAATTAAGAAATTTGCCTGGCGATAATTCGTAAACTATAAGGTAATAATTATTAGGTATATTGGCAAAATATAGCCAGCTATAGCATGTCTCCTGATATCTACAAATGCAAGCTTTCTGCTTTACACACAACGAAGTTACAAGAAGGTTAAAATGCCGTTTGTCGCTTCGAGAAAAGATAGTACGTAGGGCATCCAAACCGGTTAAAACCGAACCCGGTTAACCGGGTTTTCTGTTAAAATTTACGAAACCGTAAAACCGGGTTTTTTCAAAAAGTCTGTTTTTATTTATTTTATTTTTTTTTTCAAGTGGAAAATAATTTTACTTTTCTATGGTTATTGATGAAGTATTATATTGTAGATTTATTTGTACTAAAATCAAACGTAAAGGGTCGTCCATTAATTACGTGATGTTTTTTAGCAACTTTTGATTCCAAAATTTTAAGAACTTCGTGCCAAGAAACTCTCCAACTTCTACATGCGTCCTCTCTAGCTGACCAACGTGTCAAATTTACTCTAGCGTTTTCTCTTTCCCACTTTCAGTCATTAACTTTTCCGAGCGTTGTGTCGAAATTATAAAAATCTTAGTCTTTTTGTTTGATATTCAACATGACTCGCTAAAAAAGGATCGAATTCAGCTAACAGTTCCAAAATCAAACAATAATTTTCGTTATTCGGATGACTGAACTTTTTATTTTTCCCTCTGTAGCATGCAACGGAAGAAAAATTAATACATATAAGTAATTGCATGACTCAATCAACAGAGGCGGCTTTTCTTTTCGGCGGCTTTTTCGTTTGTATCACCGCTCTACATCTGTCTCGCTTATACTCAATGTCACTACGCGGAGTATGCCCCTAACAGCTAGGCCCCGTCGATCCTACTTCGGACCAACCACTACTAGACAAATTGTAGAAAAAAATAATTTAACAATACGTGGTGAAACATATTACATGTTGAATTGTTTTAAATCCTATTTGCCACTTTGCATTATCCTAATCCCACTTTTTTATTCTTTACATAATGAAATGAATACACACATATATATATATATATATATATATATATATATATATATATATATATATATATATATATATATATATATATATATATATATATATATATATATATATATATATATATATATATATTTATATATTACATAATTATAAATGGTGAATATTTATTTTATTTGGTTTACAGCCGCAATTTATTTATGTTTATACTTAAAACCGGGTTTTAACCGGTTTCTTACTTTACGAAAAACCGAAACCCGGTTTTTGAAATTACTTCGGTTTTTTGGATGCCCTGAATAGTACGGTTGTGCTCGACTGCCGTGACCCCAGATTTTAAATCAATTTTACATATTTTCGCGGTTAGAAAACAAATTTAACATAAAAAAACCGTGTAAAGGACTTCCTACAAGGTATTCCGTTTTATTATAACGCTAATTAGGGCCATTATTAGGTTAAAATTTGAAAGGTTTTATAATTAGAAATTATGTTTTACTTGACTTTTAATTGAACTAAGTTTCCATTTTTTTTTCTCGCTGTGAAATTAATATTGCTTTGTGTTATATTGTAAAGTCACCTTTTTTTGTTTTTGCGGATTTTCAATTTTCGCCTTCATAATATATTTCGAGCTTTTAATATCCTTTTATTTTTATTAAGAACGTTATAATGAGAACGCTTAATAGAATGTGAAATTAGTTTTAAAATAATTAATGTTTTATGAGGGATGTGTTTGAGGGCGGTGTAGTGAAGCGTCGGGAGAAGTACGGAATCGAGTAATTAGAATGAAATGATATTTTCGGGTGGCTATAAAAATATTTTGCGATATGGAAACAACGTTTGTTTTTTATTTTCAAATGCGAAAAGTAACAAATTTTAGTTTTACGCCTTTGGGGGTTTATTTAGGAATTTCACACGAGTATGGTTTTGTATATATTAAGAGCATGTATATATGTATTCTTTCAAATGAATTTCTAGGGAGTGGAGTCGACAGTTTCAAATACCTACAGAACATATTTAAATAGAAAAGTTCTTTTTAATGGAATCATTTTGAATGGATCATTAAAGTTTAATTTTTTTATTCGAGTTAATGAAATGCGTTTACTAATGATGCGTTTGGGGATTGTAATGTTAAATAGTTATAATAGGATTTAGATTAATATAATTTGTGTTATAGTAACATTAGTCCTAATAGCGCAGAAATTATATAACGATTTTTCGATACGTTATCCGGCACGCGATGTGTTCCCGGTAGTAATACCATGTCAGTTGAGTTTTGATTAGAAGCTTGCAATTCTACATACGGGGATATTTGTCATTTGAAGCAAACCGCGTTTGCGACTTTTGATTGTCGGATATCGTGCGTTAAAAGTAGAACAATGGCCGAGAAATCTTTATGCATCGAGGATAAATCTTCTGTTGGCGATTAGTTGCAAACACAATATATTAGAGGGATAACAATGGTGCTCTGTGAAAGGCAAGGCAACCATCCCTTATAATCAAGTTGATCGAGATATTTGCATGAGTAAGATGTCCCGTAGCTCGAACTTTAACTCTGTGGGGGCAGAGGGTGTTATCCCTTATATAAGACGCAGGGGGCAGCGCGCAAATATTGATGAGGACGGCTGCGGCGTTCGCGGTGTTGTTGCTCACTGCTGAATCAGTCCAGCGCTCTCAGGGAGTCTGTGGTCTCGGGAAACACTAAAACCTATCATTATTGAACTTTACGAAAGCCGCAAATCCTCTTCAAAACCTTTTTACTACTAATTTCAGGCTGCAATTTGCACCGTTTACGATTATATCCTCACAAAAAATACACATTCTTTCACCAGCCGATTTCAGCCCTCTCCTGATTCAATTACTAAACTTTTCTATCAGTTTCGTACATTTTTCTGCTCATTTCACACGTAAAAAACAACACGAAAACAATTACTCAACCATGCATCAATCACCAACACTCGCACTTTCAAAAACACATTCTCAGTATTACACTCTTAAAAATATTAATAACGTTATCACGTTGAAAACGTTCAAAACAATTTTACAAAAATAAAACAAATTTTAAATTAACTTATAAAGATGTTAAAAATGTTATAATAACTTCAAGTAAAATGTTCAGAACTAATACAAAAACTAGAGTTGTATGCTTCTCATTATTTCTGCCGCAAACTTCCCACAAAGATTTTCAATTTTCATTACGTTTTGATACACCTATCAATTCAATAAATTATTCAAGCCATACATGCTAAACATATACAGGGTGTCAGATAAACATTTTAATTACATTCGGATACATCTATCAATTTAATAAATTATTCAAGCCATACATACTAAACATATACAGGGTGTTAGGTAAACACGCCACAAAAATTCAAGGGGCGATTCTAAGAATATTTTGTCCGTTAATGAATTCTGAAACACCCTTTTGTTTCGAAAATACAGGGTGCACATAATTTGCGACATTAACAACATTTTATTATATCAAAAATTACAATAAATGTTCGAAATGATTTCCTAACATTTAAACATTTTCATTAAGTTAGGATACATCTATCAATTCAATAAATTATTGAAGCCATACATGCTAAACATATACAGGGTGATAGATAAACAAGCGACAAAAATTCGAGGGGTTATTCATTGGGCGATTCTAAGAATATTTTGTCTGTTAATGATTTCTGTAAAACACCCTTTCGTTTCGAAAACACAGGGTGAACAAAATTTGCGACAGTAACAACATTTTATTATTAAAAATCACATGTCAAGTTGTTCAATCTGCAATAAATGTTCGAAATGATTGCCTAACATTTAAAAATTTTCATTACGTTAGGATACATCTATCAATTCAATAAATTATTCAAGTCATACATACTAAATAAATACAGGGTGTAGGTAAACATGCGTAAAAAAATCAAGGAGTTATTCCTTGGCCGATTCTAAAAATATTTTGTCAAGTTGCTCAATCTACAATAAATGTTCGAAATGATGTCCTCTAGCCTGAATATAAGCATTCAATTTTCCCGTCATTGAGTGTGGAACTCTTTCGAACACACCTAGGTTGTTTCTAATTGAGGTTATACCCAGCAATTATCCGATTTCGCAATTCGTCCAAATTCTCCACTAGCGTAGCGTAAACTAATGACTTCAGATAGCCCCATAAGAAATAATCCAGAGGGTTTAAGTTTGAGGATCGAGCAGACCATGCGTGTGCCCCACCTCGAACAATCCAACGATCTTCGTATGTTGCTGTTAAAAAATCATGAGCAACCAAACGAGCCATCGTGCATAAATCGCATTGCAATTCTTTTCGCCAATGGTACATCCTGCAGAAACTCGGGTAATGTTTCTTCCAAAAAGTTGCGATACATCTCGCCAGTAAGTCTTGCGGGAGAAATACCTGTCCAATTAGATATTCACCCACAATTCCAACACAAACATAGAAGGAAAACTGATGTTGAGATCGATCTTCGCATACCTTATGCGGATTTTCATCTGCCTACACATCTTTGCTATGCAAATTCCTTATTGTATTTCTTGAGAAACTCGATGAAAAGAATATGTGTCAGGAATTGAGTGATTAGAACTAATTCATTGACATAACGCAATTCGTTGACGATAATCAGCAGATAGATACAACACACTGCCCTTAAAAATTTTCCGAACTGCCCAATGACTTACATTCAAAGTATTGGCAATTTGTCGCGTAGAAGTACTTGGATGATCATCCTCTATAATGTCCAGCACATTCTGTTCCAGTTGTACCGTTCTTACGGTCATTAATCCTCCTGGCCCTCCATTTTGTTTCAATGTGCCTGTTCCACGAAGACGTCGCTGAATGTTTTCGAAGATTTTTCGGATATTACGGCTAGTAAACCGTTCAATGTACAATCGTCTAGCTTGTAATGAATTGCCATAAGCAAGTCCATACATGAACTGCACATCAGTCATCTCGGCGTTCGTATACATGGTAGAGGACTTCGCTATGTATTAAAGACACATCAAACAGCCAAACGACATTCCATGTAAACAACTGCCACCTATACAGGTGATGATCACTGACAGGACGTATTCAAATGAAATCCACTTTTACATTAGTAGATAAAACAGCCGTTCCAAGTTCACTCACCCACTCCGTTTTCTTCTTTGGGACCTGACGACCCCGTGTCGCTCTCACTATTCGCCTCCATTCCTTCCTGTCCAGCGCATCCTCGCCCATCTGTCTGCAGTCAGAGGTCACCTAATCTTGCCATCTACTCCTCGGTCTTCCAGGGGGTCTTGAGCCTTCCATCTTCTTCTCATCATCATCATCATCAATTGCCGTACAACCCTATAGTAGGGTCTCGACCTTCTCCAGCTTCTTTCGCCATTCATTCCTGTCTCTGGTATGCATCGCCCAGTTCGGTGCACCTATCTTTCGTGCATCTTCGCTTACACCATCCTTCCAGCGCAGCTTTGGCCTTCCTCGCCCTCTTGTGCCTATGGGTTCTGCTTTAAGGATCTTTCTTGCAGGATTATTGTCATCATATTTGTTCACATGACTCATAGCAATCTGCCGATTTTGGTTGTAGTCACCATGTCCTTGTTACCGACTTGTCTGTAGATGTTGTAAATTTTGAAGTTATACCTGCGTCTCCACATATCTATCTTTCAAAGATCATCAACAGAGATTCATTTCTTTTTGTTCCATGTCTCCGATCCATACATTAAGACTGGTATGATGAGTGTGCTATATAGCCTAATTTTTGTAGTTCTTGATAGATTACGATTGCGAAGGTACTTTGAAAGGCCAAAATAGCACCCCAAGCATAATGCATCTTCTGATTTCTGCACTGTTGTTATAATCTACCGTTGTTGTCGCACCCAGATACTCAAACTCCCAGATACTTCGAATCTTCTTCTTCTCATAGATTTGGCGTAATATTCTGGGAGCATCCATTCTGATCACATCTCCAGCCCATTGCAGTCGTCTCGTTTTCATGATGTTCACTACCTTGTATTTCTGGGGTTGATCTCCTTTGTTGATTGATTAACTTGTACAGATCATGGTTTGATCTGACAACACATCTTTGAGTGTCCTGGTCAAAAGTGGGTCTGAAAATTTTCCTGTGCTCCTTGTTTTCGAAGACTGTAAGCTGGTGTTCCTCCCTTTTGGTCGCACTTCATGAATAGCAGTACTGGTCTGATGATCGTGTTGTATAGCTTTAGTTTGATTTTCCTAGTCAGCAGCTTGGAGGAAAGTAATTTCTGCAGGTAAAAATAAACTTTGTTTGCGTTTTGTAATCTAATTTGGTGTTCAACTTGTCTTCTGCTGCAGTCATTTATATTGCCACCGAGGTATTTGAAGTTTGCTTTGTTTGCCATCTACTCCTCGGTCTTCCCGGGGGTCTTGAACCTTCCATCTTCTTCTTCTCATCATCATCAATTGCCATACAACCCTATAGCAGGGGTCTCGACCTTCTCCAGCTTCTTTCGCCATTCATTCCTGTCTCTGGCCTGCATCGTCCAGTTCGGTGCACCTATCTTTCGTGCGTCTTACCTTACACCATCCTTCCAGCGCAGCTTTGGCCTTCCTCGCCCTCTTGTGCCTATGGATTCTGCTATTAGGATCTTTTTTGCAGGATTATTGTCTTCATATTAGTTCATATGGCTCATCGCAATCTGCCGATTTTGATTGTAGTTAGTATGTCCTTGTTACCGACTTGTATATAGATGTTGTAAATTTAGAAGTTATACCTGCATCTCCACATACCGTCTTCTTGGATTGCCCCGTATATTTTTAGCAATATCTTTTTTTCAAAGATCACCAACAGAGATTCATTTCTGTCAGGGTCCAGGGTCCAGGTCGGGGTTTTTGTCAGGGTCCATGTCTCCGATCCATATATTAAGACTGGTATGATGAGTGTGCTATATAGCCTGTTTTTTGTAGTTCTTGCTAGATTACGATTGCGAAGGTACTTTGAAAGGCCAAAATAGCACCTATTTGCCAACATACTGCGTCTTCTGATTTCTGCACTGTTGTTATTGTCGCACCCAGATACTCAAACTCCCTCACCCCTTCGAATCTCCTTCTTCTCATAGATTTGGCGTAATATTCTGGGAGCATCCATTCTGATCACATCAGCAGCCTATTGCAGCCGTCTCGCTTTCATAATGTTCACTACCTTGTATTCCTGGGGTTAATCTCCTTTGTTGATTGTCTAACTTGTACAGCTCATGATTTGATCTGAGAACCCATCTTTGAGTGTCCTGGTCAAAAGTGGGTCTGAAAATTTTCCTGTGCTCCTTGTTTTCGAAGACTGTAAGCTGGTCTTCCTCACTTTTGGTCGCACTCCATGTTTCGGTTCAGTACTGGTCTGATAATCGTGTTGTATAGCTTAAGTTTGATTTTCCTAGTCATTAGCTTGGAGGAAAGTAATTTCTGCTAAACTTTGATTAAAAATAAAATAAACTTTGTTTGCGTTCTGTAATCTAATTTGGTGTGCAACTTGTCTTCTGTTGCAGTCATTTATATTGACACCGAGGTATTTGAAGTTTGGATTGTTCTTAAACCTGAAATTGTCTACATGCCACCACCAAATTGTGTGTCGGTGGTGATAGGTACGAATATGAGTGATGGCGCTTCTGTGTCGGATTCAGATTAGAACGTGGTCAATTTGGTTTGCTCTCTTTCCATCAGCTGAATGCCATGTTTCTTTGTGTGTGTGTGTAAGTCGTACTCCTGACATACATGCTTTCTGATTATGCGAATGAGATTCTAAGTCCATTTTCAGAGGTTTCTTCGTGAAGGTTTTCATTACCTATCGTCGGTTGCAGGTGTTTCTCTTTTCCAACTTTGGCATTAAAGTCTCCTATTGCAATCTGTTTGTGCTCACAGTGGTGTGGTGGTGAACGCATCCGCTTGCCATGCATGAAATCCGGGGTGCAATCCCCGGCCAAGCCGTGAAGATATTTCATGGAGCTATGCTGTGACAGCCTCGTGGAAAGCAATGGCAAACTACCACGAGTAATTCTGCCAAGTAAAACCTCGCAACTAGTGCCGTTCGGAACCGGCGATAAACTGTAGGTTCCGTATAATTCTGGATGATGCGTTGCACAAGTATGTGCGAGACGTTGCCTACGCTCTCGGAGAGAGTACGGCACTTCAAGAGAGAAATTACAATCTTAATGTCATTTTGTGGCAGGCCTTCATACGCACTCTCCAGTAGTTAATAGATGCTATCCCCGGCCAAGCCGTGACCATTTTTCATGGAGCTATGCTGGGGCCGCCTCGTGGAACGAGTGGACGTGTAATTCTGCCAAGTAAAACCTCTCAATTAGTGCCGTTCGGAACCGGCGATAAACTGTAGGTCCTGTATATTTGTGGATGATGGGTTGCACAAGCATGCGCGAGAGGTTGCCTATGCTCTCAGAGAAAGTACGGCACTTTAAGAAATAAATTACAATCTTTATGTCGTGATGTGGAAGACCTTCATACACACTCTCCAGTAGTTCATAGAAGCTGTCTTTTTTTGGCAGAGTCTTTTTTATCATTTGTAGGTGCATGTACATTGATAATGCATATATTAAACCATCAACCTTTCAGTTGTATGTAGCTCACGGCCGTAACCAGGGTTTAGTTTCGGGAGGGGTTTGAAGAAAATACAATAAGAGAAATGCGCCAAATTTACTTTCTAAAACTGACACATAAGATTATTAAACTGCATGCTCTCTCGAAGAGAGTCATCTCTCCTTATTTCAATATAATATTTAAGTTATATTTTGGATATTTTGGGGGGGTTTGAACACCAAACCCCTCCCCCCTTGGCTGCGACCATGATGTAGCTCATCCTTTCATTGATTACTTCAAATCTCATTACTGTTTCAACACATTCCTTTGATATGAGGAATGCTGTTCTGAATTCATGCTTTCCAGATTTAGTTCCACTGTTGAACATAGTGTACTTCCCGAGATTCTGTATGTCTTCTCCGGGAAATCTTGTTTCTTGAATAGCAGCAATTTCTGTTTTATACTTCTCGAGCTCAGTTTGCAATCTTTAAATGTGTCTCCGAGACTCCGTGCATTCCATGTACCAATTCGTAAGTTTCGTTTGTCATGCCGTCGTAGGGTATCACTTCTTAAATCACTCCGAGGCTTAAGTGAGAGATTCGTAACAATTCTTTTTTAAGTGAGCGGGTTGTTAACCCTAAGCACAACCCCCAACCAGGAGGACTAGGATCAAATCCTGAAACACGTTACGTACGTGTCAACTGTCAGGGTCAATATTATCCAAGATATTAGCTTGGAACAGCTAATAAGTATCAGCTAATATATAATATAGTTATAGTCTACAATTATTTATGTTTGATAAACCCTTTAAGTTTTTGTACTTGATAAACTCATTGGCGTACTTCATACTTTTATTTGCATTAATGATTTCAACAAATATGGTGGTCGCAAATTTTGTTCACCCTGTATCTTCGAAATAAAGTTTTTTCAGAAATCATCATAAGGCCTAGGCCGAATTACGGCTAAACTGCCGCGGTTTTTAATTGCGTGATTTTGTGACTCAAGTAAGGTAATACAAACGTCAAACAGCCAAACATCTTTCCAGGTAAACAACTGCGAGTGATACAGGTGATGATCACTGACGAGACGTTTTCAAATGAAATCCACTTGTACATTAGTAGATAAAACAGCCGTTCCAAGTTCAATCCATTGGCTTCTTTGGGACGTGACGATCCTGTGCCGCTATCATTATTATTTATTTATTTACTCCATTCCTTCCTATCCTATTCATAGGAGGATGCGGCGCTTAACATCTTAGTCAGTAACGCCCAACTGTCTGCAAGTCAGAGGTCACCTCATCTTGCCATATACTCCTCGGTCTTCCAGAGGGTCTTTAGCCTTCCATCTTAAATCTTCTCATAAATCTGGCGTACTATTCTGGAAGCATCCATTCTGATCACATGTCCTGCCCATTGCAGCCTCACTTGCGGTTTTTTTTCCGCGACTGATTTTTCCCATAGCGTATTGTGTGTTTCTCGAGCGGTTTGGCGGTTATAGCGGTTATCGCTCTCGGAAAAAAATGTAGTGCGGCCTCCGCCTAAGACAAAATTTTCTTAGAATAGACCAAGGAATAACGCCTTAAATTTTTGCTGCGTGTTTACCTAACACCCTGAATGGCAGAAATATGTTGGAGCATTGGCAAATTTATTACAGCACTGTTATTATTTAGCCATAAATATGAATCGAGTTGGGTAAAGAAATGATATAATGGTAAGATGATTGCATTGACCGTTTTATGGTTTATTAAGCGCATGCGCATCCACCAAGTTAGATATGAGATGGCGGGTATATGAAAGTTTCGGGCTCATATATTGGTTATACGTCAAAAAGTTCGAGCAATTTTGACGTTTAAAAGTCCTTTCACACACATCAGTCACGCCACGTTTCCGGTCCGTCAAGTATCAGTTACAAAAAATATATTTTCTTGGTAGTCAAATGCTGTCTACACGCTGTCTACACTGAGCCGGCACACTCACGAATCAGAATCGGCCGTCGTACTGCAGTCACCGAATCGTCAATTCGCTGCGAGCGCAACAGCATTAGCGCCAAAGGTGACACTTTTAAGAACTTCATGACCTCAATGACATGTATTTGAAAATTTTTCAGTAAAAAAATAATCTCTCCAAACAATTTACAAATTGCTAATATTTTTTCTTCTTGTCGTCTAGTTTCCATGTGCTGAAAATGATTTCGCTGGGATTTTTTCTTTCCGAGAGGGTTGTAGAGAACCGAAAATGCAACTTTTTTCCTGATCAAAATGCTAGATTTTTTTTGGCTAGAAAATGCTAGATTTTTTTCAGAAAATTTCAGAAAATGAAAATTATTATTTGTCATGTAAATGGTAAATTTCAAAAATGACAGGCAATATAAAAAATTGACAGAAAATGTCAAAAATGACAAGAAAGGTAAAAAATGACAAGAAATATAAAATATAACAAGAAATGTCAGACATGACAGAAAATAAAAATTTCAAAGTGTTTTCCCTGCAGGTTGCAAATATACTAATTGCATTTTCCTAGCCGCTTCCGTTCGCAAGATATAACCTGACCTAATTGGCAATTTTTTTAGCTGTTACATATTGTATATTTTATTAAATGAATTATTTTTAGTTTTTGCCTGTTGTTTTTATACAATATTATTTTAGACGAAGTTGTCTTTTTAGCCACGGGTGGCGCTAAGCGCGGTTACGCACGGAGCGAATAGCAGATTCCTTCTCAACATTATTTTTTGTTTGACTGACAGCGTTTTAAATTCTTTTAAAAGTGAAAATGGATGATGATGAGAAGTTAATTGAACGTGTTCGAAAATACATTGTACTCTACGACTTCAATCAAATAGTAAATATATGGTTACTGTTTTTTAAATGCATTTACTATGCAGTATGGTAAAACAGTTTTCGGTCATTCTGAAATACTGAACAAATTTGGTTTCATCGTCGATCAATTCTTTAAATAATGTGATAAATTTTCCTTCTGTTTCTCTTTTTTTGCCATGCCTCGTGAACCCATTTTCGTTTCTTCCTCTGTTGATTTTCCTCCTCTTCGTCCAAAATTAATTAATTTAACTATTAACGCCATAACAAAAATAGTTACACTCGAGGGCACATCTGACAGACAAAAAATGACTAAATACGGTTTGAAAACCGTTATCTGACGGATAGATGTGAATACAGCCGCTATTTTGACTGAGACTGGACGGCGACAGTTCTAATTCGGAACGTTGACTGAAACGTGACGTGACTGACGTGCAGTGTTAGCAGCCTGAAAGGTGGCGCTGATCGTACCAGGAGCGTAAAATTACCGTACTTTTGCAAAAATTATCGTACATTTCCAAACATTAAAAAAAAGGATATTTCTTAAAAAAATATTAAAATCATGTTATTGTGAACAGATGACAGCCGCTGAATCGTCTGTAGCTTTTTCAAAAACTTTACAGAGATACCAAAATTTACTGACTTAGTATTACCAATACAATTAAATTTTATAGCTAATCGTCAGAATATTTATCTGAATTTTGATTTATTAAAGTAATATTCCAAAATGAAAAAAACTTTATGTATCTTACATTTTTTCATATTTTACCCGACTATAATGCACATGCTTTGAATGCCCCCAATGTCTACTCACCACTCGGAATGCTGAAGATTAAATTTTTTGGTTAAAATGTGCTTTAAGACATGACATGTATAGGCAACCCACCATACTCATTATGCGCATGCGCACAGGGGACAAAACACAAAGGCGTAGCAAAAATAAATTTGAATATAAAAATATATAAAAATTCTTTAAAATGATAATAAACCCCAACAACTCCAACCTAACCAGAGTTAAACCAACGGTCCTTGTCGCTCTGTCCTATATTGAATCGAGAGTTCGCGCTGCCGCGCGTATGTTGTCTTGATTTATCTTTCCGCTTCGCGGTGGCAACCTAATCTAACCAAGGTAAAACCAACGGTCCTTGCCACTTTGTCCTATATTGGATCGAGAGTTCGCGCTGCCGCGCGTATGTTGTCTTGCTTTATCTTCCCGATTGGCGGCGGACAACCTCATCTAACCATGGTAAAACCGACGGTCCTTGCCACTTTGTCCTATATTGGACCAAGAGTTCGCGCTGCCGCGCGTATGTTGTCTTGATTTATCATCCCGCTTCGCGGCAGACAACCTTATTTAATCAAGGTAAAACCAACGGTCCTTGCCACTTTATATTGCCACCTAATATTGGACAGAGAGTTCGCGCTGCCGAGGTCCAACGGTCCTTATCGCTCTGTCCTATATTGAATCGAGAGTTCGCGCTGCCGCGCGTATGTTGTCTTGATTTATCTTCCCGCTTCGCGGCGGACAACCTAATCTAACCAAGGTAATACCAACGGACCTTGCCACTTTGTCCTATATTGGATCGAGAGTTCGCGCTGCTGCGCGTATGTTGTCTTGATTTATCTTCCCGCTTCCCGGCGGGCAACCTAATCTAACCAGGGTTAAACCAACGGCCCTTGCCACTTTTTCCTATATTGAATCGAGATTTCGCGCTGACGCGCGTATGTTCTCTTGGTTTATCTTCCCGCTTCGCGGCGGGCAACCTAATCTAACCAGGGTTAAACCAACGGCCCTTGCCACTTTGTTCTATATTGAATCAAGATTTCGCGCTGACGCGCGTATATTGTCTTAATTTATCTGCCCGCTTCGCGGCGGGCAACCTAATCTGACCGGCGTTAAACCAAGAGTCTAATAAGTTTCAACTTGTCAAATAAATTCTTCGTACTAACCTTAAATAATGTTTCGTTTATCCTTAAATAGATTTGTAAAATAATAGTAAACTTGTTATATGAATTCGTCGTCGTCACCTTAAATTATACTAAAGTAATATTAAAGTAATATTCCAAAATGCCAAAAATTTTATGTATCTTACATTTTTTCATATTTTACCCGACTATAATGCACATGCTTTGAATGCCCCCAATGTCTACTCACTACTCAGAATGCTGAAGATTAAATTTTTTGGGTAAAATGTGCTTTAAGACATGACATGTATAGGCAACCCACCATACTCATTATGCGCATGCGCACAGGGGACAAAACACAAAGGCGTAGGAAAAATAAATTTGAAGGGGGTATATAAAAATTCTTCTCCAACTCCAACCTAACCAGAGTTAAACCAACGGTCCTTATCGCTCTGTCCTATATTGAATCGAGAGTTCGCGCTGCCGCGCGTATGTTGTCTTGCTTTATCTTCCCGATTGGCGGCGGACAACCTCATCTAACCAAGGTAAAACCAACGGTCTTTGCCACTTTGTCCTATATTGGACCGAGAGTTCGCGCTGTCGCGCGTATGTTGTCTTGATTTATCATCCCGCTTCGCGGCGGACAACCTAATTTAATCAAGGTAAAACCAACGGTCCTTGCCACTTTATATTGCCACCTAATATTGGACAGAGAGTTCGCGCTGCCGCGCGTATGTTGTGTTGATTTATCTTCCCGCTTCGCGGCGGACAACCTAATCTAACCAAGGTAATACCAACGGACCTTGCCACTTTGTCCTATATTTATCGAGAGTTCGCGCTGCCGCGCGTATGTTGTCTTGGTTTATCTTCCCGCTTCGCGGCGGGCAACCTAATCTAACCAGGGTTAAACCAACGGCCCTTGCCACTTTGTCCTATATTGAATCGAGATTTCGCGCTGACGCGCGTATGTTGTCTTGGTTTATCTTCCCGCTTTGCGGCGGGCAACCTAATCTAACCAGAGTTAAACCAACGGCCCTTGCCACTTTGTCCTATATTGAATCGAGATTTCGGGCTGACGCGCGTATGTTGTCTTGGTTTATCTTCCCGCTTCGCGGCGGGCAACCTAATCTAACCAGGGTTAAACCAACGGCCCTTGCCACTTTGTCCTATATTGAATCGAGATTTCGCGCTGACGCGCGTATGTTGTCTTGGTTTATCTTCCCGCTTCGCGGCGGGCAACCTAATCTAACCAGGGTTAAACCAACGGCCCTTGCCACTTTGTCCTATATTGAATCGAGATTTCGCGCTGACGCGCGTATATTGTCTTAATTTATCTGCCCGCGTCGCGGCGGGCAACCTAATCTAACCGCCGTTAAACCAAGAGTCTAATAAGTTTCAATTTGGCAAATAAATTCTTCGTACTAACCTTAAATAATGCGTTATGTTTCGTTTATCCTTAAATAGATTTGTAAAATAATAATAAACTTGTTATATGAATTCGTCGTCACCTTAAATTATAATGCGTATCCAACGATTTACACGCCACTGGAGGTTTTATGTCAATTTCCGTTAGAAAACCCACCAATGCGCATGCGTATAATGCGTACGGTGGGTTGCCTATATATTTCATGTCTTAAAGCACATTTTAACCAATTTTTCTTGCAAATTGTCTCTTGCATTTGGACTAGAACACTCTTTACTATCGCAGTCCCATTTGTTGATTTCAACTGCATTTGTTGTACAATTTGTGAATCCGTGACAGTTGTTTAGATTAAAGTTCTGAGGTGATTTAACACTGTAAATGATATATTATGTTCTGCAAAGAAAGCACATAATTTCATCTCCAATTTTTGGGCCATCATTTTGGAGTCCTTGTTAATAGACTTTCATTATTAGTTTTCTGTAAGTACTGATTCATTGTAGGCTGTACCTACAAAGGTCTCCTACGTTCATGCCCTTGGGATTTCATGTGGATTTTAATCACAGTCTACTCTGCTTTAAAAGTGATATTGCATTAGTTACACTTACGCTTTCAATTTATTATCAGAAACCTTACAACGCCACGTTTTGAATTCATCAGCTTGTAACCAAGCAAGTCTGAATTGTTGATGACGATGTTTCCTTTTTGTGTGCAATTTTACTTTTTTCTTGAGGTGTTTTGCTCCAGGTTTACCGTCAAAAGCATGATGATCGTCCATATCCGCAATTATTTCCGACTTGTAAACTTGTACTGAACAGAACAGAATTAAAAGCGAAGTCATGAAAATCTAACGCCAACCAACATCATGACGGCGATGAACAGTAACCTAGTAGATTTTGACTAGCCAATGGGATTACGAGAACATAAACTATGGTCGATTGTAACATTTTATTCATAAAAGTGACATTCTAAATAATACTGTAATTATCCCACAATATGATAAATTATGTACGATACTTAACGTACGGTTTCGTTATAAAGACGGCCTTCTCTATAAGGGGGCTGGGTACAAGAAACCATTTGGGGACCTATTTTTTGTAAAGCTAAATAAACGCTATACACCGGCCCTCTCTCAATCGATGGGGCCCGGTGCATAGCATCCACCGCAATGACCGTATAGGCAATAATGAATGTATAGGCTTAACAAAACTTTTGTATGCTTGCGAATAGCAGCGCGAAAATCTTATTTGTAATGATTTATAAAAAATTCATTAAATTTATATTTAATGAAAAAACACATTTTTTTCGATATATAAATATTATCGTACGTATCGTACAATATTTAAATATTACCGTATATTTACGTACGATAGTCAATCGATATCGTACATCGTACGGTATCACCAAATTATCGTACAAGTACGATAATTATCGTACGGATCGCAACGCTGCTGACGTGTGTGAAAGGACCTTAACATGGCGGAAATTGACGCATGCGCACAAAAAAATTTCAATTATAAAAGGTCTATACGTTTTGGTTTTCGGTGAAGATGTTTGTATGAGCGGAATAATAATGCAAAGATATTCTTTTTCAAAATGAATCGTCTACGTCAACAATATTCTGTAATTTCGAAATAAAATTAAAACTTTGTGTCGTTTACAGGAGTTGTGATAAGATTCACATGTTATATACTAAAAACATTCGAAGCAACTTATTAGGATATTTCCATCCCAGCGGCCTAGAAAATTAAAAAGGGAATTTCTATAGTAATTACGCGGAAAACAATTAAGTTCGATTCAATTGGAGGAAAGAAATAAATGGCTTTAATCACTATTTTTTAAGTTAATTAAGGGCTAAGTTCCTTTAGTTAAGCATGCATACCCAGCGCGAGGGTCTAGAATAGATCGTCGGAGCTCCGGTCTAATTATAAACAGGGCATCTCAGGGAGTAATTAGCGCAGGAAAAGTTCATCTCGAGATAATACTTGAAATCAGATACTTCTACCCGTTGTAAATTTCTTTACACGCTAAACGGCTTTTAGCAAATACACCTTAATCCCATGCAACGTCTCTGAAGCTCTCTAAATTCAAACACACGGACATTGAACAAATATAAACAGAACACTACAGACATTTTTCTTTATATTTCAAACTGAAGGAATGCAATTAGTCCGCCGTTTCTTATTTAATTACAACTACTTAAGGAAATTTTTTTATTAATAACGAACATACTTTTAAAATTGCACAATGGAAATGATACAAACAAAAGTTATCTGCTAAAATTAGAGCTTCACACGAGAGTTCGTCTCGCTTTTACGAGACGAGACGAGAAAAATATCGTTCGAGAGAAAAGCGAGAAAAATCTCGTTATTACGAGACGAGACGAAAGTTAGCTTTTACGAGACGAGACGAGACCAGAGAAATATCGTTCTCGTTTGAAGCCCTAGCTAAAATAAGGTTAGACTTCGTTTTCAGTCTCTCAATATTACAAACAAATTAATTGTTTTTTTAAAATCATAATCACCCATAAAAACAAAATAAAAAACATATAACCTAGATAGTGTATAATGAATACGTTTTCTTTGAATTTATGTTATAATAGAATTTTGGAATACAATAGCTTTTCAATGCAATTCTGATTCCATCTAATTGTTTTATTGATAAGGTTTTTATGCAATTAATTACCTTATTGTGTAATGATACAATCGTGCATTCCATATAATGATAGTTCTTTTTTTGAATGCAATAGGTGAAATGTGTCATAGCTATGTTTTCTTTTAGTGATGGTTTAATTGGTTTGTATAAATTGGTAATTAGGTGATTGATGAGTTGTGTGATTGTTGGATTCATGGCGTTCGTGTAAAAATCGTTGCGTAATTTCTAAAGATTTAGAGTTTCATGAATATTAACTGAAGCGGATTTGTTTTAAATTGTAAAACATACATAAATTACTGCTTTACAAATCATTTAGACACTCGTAAATTGAATGTACAGCTTATACGAAACATTTCATATGCAAGAGTTTTCTAAGTGTATACTTCCGTTTCTTGTTCAATTTAGCATATGCATCCTTTTCCTCTTGCACTCAAACTACGTCTCACTCGTTATGTGCTAGTAAAAAATAAATAAACCCTTGTAGATAGAGTCAAGACTATTTTATAAGGTCGGTACAAACATTTTCTAAACCACAAAAACCGCTTAGAAATATAATCAAATTAATAGAAAGTTTGGGTTTTAAAAGTGAGAATTATTCTATAGTTTCTTTTAATTATTTATTAGTTAATTTTTTTTTGTAATTTTTATTTTTAAATGAAGTTGCAATAAGTAATTCCACAATTAATCAATTATATAAGTTATTTATCATTTATAATTAATATATTTCATATATTCAGCAAAGAATTAGTATATTACGTGTAGGGCTTCCAATACCGGAATCGCGAGATCCCGAAAACCGGGATTTTAGTATATTTTTTTTGGTATTAGAAAATCGGTATTACATAAAAAAATACCGGTATTTTGGTATTTGTATAAAATATCTTACTTTTTATATATATTAGTTATTTCAATTAGCATAACAGAATAAGAACAAGAATAATAAAATTATCTGAAATTATCACTATCCTTAATCCTCTAAAATTAGCAGTTGATGCATTATGTCGCCATGATTCTAATCTTCTTACAGCAGATGAAACAATAAAATTTATGATGGAAGCTCTTTCGAATCAAAATTGTGAAATTGCTAAAGAACTTTATGACGCTTTCAAAATTCGCATATTACAAAGACGAAATAATTTATGGCAGGTACTTCAGTACTTACATAGTGGAGAACAAGATAATAGCGATATAGTTTAAAGTTCATTTCCACAGTTAACAAAAGCGACTATGATAAAAATTAGAATTAGAATTCGTTTATTTCAATAACTTTGGCCCGAAAACGCAGAACATGTTAGATCTGATTCAGATAGAGACGGAAATTCCGAAGAATCCTTGGAAAGAAATCTGACCAATACATTAAGGACTGGCTCTTTTCATGACCATGACAAATTAAAACTGCAACTTCAATCAGCAATCCAACAAAAACTTTCAGTTAAACTTACAATTACAAAAGTGCAAGGGATGGAACCAATTATAAAAGACGAAATTACTATTTTTGGAAAAACAGGAGTAAGAGGAAATTATTTGCAACTGACGTATGACCATTTAAGTACAATTGCACCAACAAGTGTAGAATCGGAAACGGCGTTTTCTGCAGCAAGACACTAATGTGCAAAGATTCGGTCCAGTCTGAACGACGAAACAATTAATTGTTTATGTTTTTTTACGGGCATATTTTAATAAAACAAACTCAAATTGCGAAATGTAGTAATGTTTATGATAACTTTGTTCCGAACGTTTGCTATAAATAATTTGTTTTCTTATATACAGAAAGAGTAAACAAATATTTCGTTTTTATACTTATTTCGTTTAAATATTTTTTTGTATAATTTATAACTAAAGAAATATATTTTTAAGTTTTTTCTTTGTTTTCTTTTTAATAAATCACCATTATCATTAATATTTATAAAAATCTGTCGAAAATATTTTTTTCTGGTAATACCGGTATCAATACCGGTATTCCGGTTTTGAAAACAAATAATACCAAAATACCGGTTTTAATGTTTGCTCCGGTATTGAAAGCCCTAATTACGTGACAAGAGTTGTAAGAAGCATTGCGTAATTGTAACTGCAATTACATTATTTATTGTAATTATTACGTACGAGCGGAACAGTTACGTTAGATTATGAGTGCGTAATTCCGCGAGTACGCAATTGCCTTACAACTCGAGTTATGTAGTATACTTAATCTACGACTACACTAATTTGTTTCTGTTTACTAAGAAAAATTTATTTGATGTAACAAATGTATTTCTTATTAGGTACATTATTTAACATTATAATAAACAAATAGTTGTATTTTCATATATAACTGTTACTCGACATTATTTAATCCTTTCACTGCCATGTCAATTTTAAGGAATAACACACAGCGCCAATATTTATAAAAATGCCGGTAGTTATGCAACCCCTTTCACATATATAAGTCACCTATTGATCAAAGGTCACTGAACAAATAAGGGGGCTAAAAACATGATTTTTTCTAAAAAAAATTATAAAGCGTTTAAAGACTAGAAATCTAACACAAATGATTTACAAAAGATTCAAGTATTTTCTAAAAATAATTTCACCCATCTGCCGTCTCCGGAGGCGGCTGGGCGAATTTTTCAAGCTTTTTCACTTTTTCACCCATAACTCGGACAGTTTTCGCCGCACGGACGTGGTTCCGGTGTCGGTGTGTCCGGAACGTCGCCACACGCCCGACTCTCGTCTCACTTTTCGATATTATTACTTAAAATTTTTGGGAAGTGCAAAAACTCACTTTTACTTTCAAAAAAATTTTGGTCGCCTAAACTACGCGATCCGGAAGTCCTGGAAGTACGTGGGTTCGTTCATCTATTCTTTTGCTACAAGGATCTGATGCACCGACTTTTTAAAGACTGCAGAAGCCGGAGGCGTTAGATTTAGTTGGAGGACCCGGATTCGAAAAAATGTGAATAACGTCGCCGACAATTGTCCCGCAGAGAGGAGAGTGGTGTTGGAGAACGCGTCTCAATATTTTCTACCGGAATCCTTGCGTGAGTTTCATTTTTCCTGGTCATCAAGGAGGCAGTGACCTTCATAAAAGTGGTAATATTTGTAAAGCACTTTTGGGGTCCGTGCGGGGAAGCGTTTGACCTGAATCGCCAGGTCACGATGGAATCGAAAATTTCGATCAATTCTGAAACGACTGACGTGTGGCGTTTCCCGAATTTCACCTGGGCTGCTTTTCACCTGGACCGCACCACGTGGGTGTTTTGAAAAGGTAAAATTCTGCTTTTCATGCAGCCGGAGGCGGAAGATTTTCGCGCGTTTCAACCGCGCGTCTTCAATGCTATAACTGCGAATGTCCGTCCGCACGCTGTGTATCCCCAGCTTTCCCCGTCCTCCATTGTCACGCATTTGGATGTAAGGCAACAAATACGTGACATAATAAAGACAACGGCATCCTGACGACATACGAAAAGCGGTACCGGGATTTTCGTGAATTCCAAGGGGGCCACTTAGCAAGTTATAGTGCCTGCTACGTCCCCATAAAAAAAAAATTAAAAAAAAGCTTTCGCCTTCCGTCCTGCCGAGCCCCTCTAAACACCTTTCAACACCTACCCGAAAATCGAGGTGTTTGAGGATGTGGCTGCAGAGGCGCAAATGGGATTGTACATTTTTCTGGTGTACTTAGAGCCCCGTTGAGCGACATTTTTGCGACTCAACTCCCCCAGGTTCGGACGCAATAGACCGAAACCTAAAATCACGAATTTTTTATCTTCGAGGCGCATTTTTCGTCGGATCTCAAAAATTCCTCCCGGACGCTTTAGCTGCCGACGTGCTACGTTTTTAGAGCCCTTGATCGCCGTACTGCGTGGGGCTTCACACGAGACGAGATAGGGCGATAGTTTCAAAAATCTCGTCTCGCTCTCGTTTGTTGTATAAAAATTATTCTCGTCTCAGTCTCGCTCTACGAACCGTTAGTCTCGTCTCGCTCTCGTAATCGTTAGTCTCGTCTCGCTCTCGCTCTCGCAACCGTTAGTCTCGTCTCGCTCTCGCTCTCTTAACCGTTTGCCTCGTCTAGTTCTCGTTACCGTTTGTCTCGCTTTTGCGAGACGAGACGAGAAAAATATCGTTCTCGTGTGAAGCCCTAGTACTGCGACGTCCTGTTCACTTGGTGCAAGAGAAAATGCAACTTTTTTTCCGATTTTGCAATCACGGACGCCCCTACACATATTTAAAGGATTCCAGGTCGCCGATTAAGTTCGTTCTCCTCAGAACACTTGCCTCCCAACTACTCCGGCAATAATTTTTAAATTGCAACGAAAAAATGGGCAAAAAAAAACAGGCGTTTTGCAGCGGGACCTAGAACGTCCGAGCCAATTGACGGATCGGAATGGGACCGGCGCCGTTCGATCGGGCATAGAACCTGTTAGTTTGTTTGGGAGTTTAAAACCCGATTCCGTTGAAAATGGCGTCGCGACGCCATAAAAACGATTTTTGTTTTTTTGTTTTAATTTAAACGATTAAAGACGATTTTTGGACTGCCATGTCCTGAAACTTTTGCACAGAAACACGCCCAGAATCACCAACCTAAGCTCTGCGCTAACGATTTTGCGCGATCCCCGCAGAGAATTGAACATTGAAACTAAAAAACCGATCCGCACTTCAATAGAGCCCCCGATCCGGAAATATCTTTTTCACTTTTTGCACCTTCAAGTTTCCCGATTTTGCAATCACGGACGCCCTCCCTACACATATTTAAAGGGTTCCAGGTCGCAGATTGGGTTCGTTCTCTTCAGAATACTTGCCCGCAACTACTACGGCAAGAATTTTTAAACTGCAACGATTTAGTGCGAATATTTGAGGCAGTTTAAAGAGAAAAATGCGCAAAAAGTGAAAAAATAGGCGTTTTGCGGTGGTACCTAGAACGTCCGAGCCAATTGAGGGATCGGAATGGGACTGGCGCCGTTCGATCGAGCATAGAACCTGTTAGTTTGTTTGGGAGTTTAAAGCCGATTCCGTTGAAGATGGCGTCGCGACGCCATAAAAACGATAAAAACGACCATAAAAACGATTTTTGGACGACCAGGAAAACTCTCACAGAAGCACCAACTTAAGATCTGCGTTAACCGTTTTGCGCGATCCCCGCAGAGAATTGAACGTTTTATCTTTTAGTGCTAGCGGCATCGCGCTGCTTCGTTTGCAACCATCGCGACGCCCGCCCAAACTCGCCCTATTGCAAGAAACTAATGGCGAAAGTAAAACCCATATTTTTGTAGCCCCCCGCTGAATGTTCTGGATTTTTCAGTGGATTGTAGAATGGTCTTTTGGCTTTTCGCACCCATAATTGGATGTCGCGAAATCGCGTCGCGACGCCCACTTATAACTATTAATCTGCACAGAGAAAAACTTGAATGTCGATTTGGGGCTTCAGGATGTAGCTTTTTTGACATTCCAAGTTGAGCGACACGTGAACCCCGCCGAGACGTGCATTTTGTTTCTTTGCGCCGTTTCATTGCGCAGCGACTCGAAATTGCGCACGTTCGGATCGGAACGGATTCCCGCGCCACTCTTGTATTTAAGGGTTCGCTATTCGAGCCGTCCCCGTCGAGCTGTGGACGTTGGAAAACATCACCCTTTTTTGCACAGTTTTTTTACATTTGCCCCCCTCACTGTGCCCCCGAATCCGACTTTTGCCGATGCCGCCCGGCGCTACGCGTATTTTGGTACCACTCTCGACTTCCTGCGTCGCTCCCTTCGCCCGGTGCGTCCGAAATGCCAAAAAAAATCCGCAACCGCCTCTTTGACCGGTAATTTGCGAGTTCGACGGTCATCGGCGAGAATTTGAGTTCGCATCGCGCAGAATAGGTGCGGGAAACTAAAAAACCGATCTGCACTTCAATAGGGCCCCGGAAATATCTTCACTTCTTACACCTTCAAGTTTACCGCCGTCTGCGTCCAACGTGCTGCGCCGGGCTCGCGATTTTTCGACGCAGTTCTTTAGATTGTACCTTTAGCTTTGCGGCAGTGTAACCGGCCAGAGTATCCGGGCGTCGTGGCGCCGAGTTATAGACGAACAAAGACAAACAAAGAATAGAAAGTGGAGATTTCACTCATTTTATTAACACGCCCGCAAACTACCAAGACGTGCTCTATCCAGAAAACTGACACCTTTACCGTGTAGCCTAGTCCTTTTTCTAATCGGACCGCGAGTATCGCCGTTCCGCGGCTGATTTTTTAAAAAAACCTTTAAAAGTCGGGTTTTTTTCGACAATTTTTTTGAAATTCAAATAATTTTGGCATTTTATCACTAGATGGCGCTGGTTAAAATGAAACCCCGGGCTACATCGCCCGGGATGGTGTTGTATAAATTCTGGGCCCCGGGTCACATCTCCCGGAATGGCGGTGAAAGGGTTAACTTGATATAAATGAAAAGAAATACATTCTTAATGGTTACATACCATAATGGTTACGTATAATGGTTATTATTTGGGTTAAACTGGAATAAGAGTGCTCATAGATATAGGCAACCCAATGTACGCAATGTCAATTTAGACGTTAGTTTGAATTGTGGCACGGGGGGCGCTGAACGTATGAGCACGTAGCAGCTCTCAACCAGTCAACGAATCGTAAACCAAACGAACGTGTGTGTTATCAATCATAACTTATCATTAATCGCGGACTGTTACATACGTGTGTGTTACGATGTATTTACATAGTTCACGAACTGTTCAAAAATGGGCATTTGCAATAGTGGTCGTAGATAAAAATTATTATAATTATTATTATATATCAGGTTATGTCATTTTCTAGCGACCCACATGGTCATGCTATGAGAGCATGTAACTGCAGGAGCCAAAACGTACTAATAATTATATTTATTGGTGTTATTAACCAATTTGTGTTATTAACCAATTAGAGATTCTACTACTCTAGAGAGATTCTACGCTTTTCTTGAGAATTATTTAGTTTACAAACGTTTTGAAGAAATGATGAGCGTGAAAATGAACGTAATTTGTTTGATGGTCTTGAAAGAAGATTAAAGTAGAAATCGTTGGAGCAATAAGAAAGGAACACTTAGAGGATTATTCCGTTTGTTTTCGCATGCATTATTTGTAGTAATGAGCGGGATAGGATGCGATTGTAAAATTTAGCGATCGAAAATGACACCTGTCATACATCGTTTCGGAAGTTAATTAAACTTTTGGGTTCCGTTCCGAATTTTCTTTTGAGAGGACAAAACTAATTTGAAAGCCCAACTAGAATATGAGTCCCCCAGTCAAGTTTTAATTTTAAAAACATAATAAATCATTCGTTAATTATTATCGTTTTTCTCTGTTTCTACACACCTTCAATTACCAACGGAAATGGAACGAAAAACATTGGCGACGTGACTTTCTAAAAATCTTTTAGCAGCGGAAATTACGTTTCCCGAAACAAGTTAATAATTAAAAAAGTTCCACAAAACTATCAAATCCAATATATATTTCATCGAGCATTATATATTTTTGCTGCTACATGATCAGAATCAAAATAAACGTTATTGGGTTTAGATTATTGTTTATTAATAAAGATATTGTTCCATTGAAATTTTGCTATAAATTAATAAGTAGGATATCAACGGACATTTTAATGCAGTCCATTAAAGTTTAAAATTGCGAAAAGTGTTCGCGGTATTTGAAATGGAAATAAAAGGTAAAATTTTATGTAGATAATTGAAGATTTAAAGTGAAAAGGAATGACAATTTAAATATTAAAATGAATGCTGGAATATAAAGTTAAAGAACAATGTGGAGAGAATAAAATCGAAGGTGTTGTGGTGAGTAAGTTTCGCTTTCATAAAATTCGCTTATGAGTTTGAAATTGGCCAGTTGCGTTCGTTTTATATACGTTCCGGAAATTTCGCGTCATATTTTACGGTAGTTTTAGGAGGGTGCCTATTCAAGTGTTAATGTATCAAATGATACACACCGGTCTGGCCTTATGATATCGATTGTCGGAACTAATCTCCTAACACCGAATACCGTGAGTGCAATTCAGCGTTAATCATTAAACCTGGTCGCTTGCTGATGCTGATACATCCACCGGAATTCACCAATTTAAATAATAATATCACCAGTAAAACAATTGCCGAATTAATAAATTCACGCGTCTAAATCAACTCAAGAAAATGGATTGATTGAAACGGGATAATGGAGCAAACTAATTACAACTACTTAACGAAGATATTTTATTAATAAATGAACATTAAAATGGAAAGCACAATGGAAATGATACAAACAAAAGTCATAATTATTATTATGATGACTACTCGCAAAAGCAAAATGAACATTAATAAATTAATAAATTCAAACTTAACAAACGGAACACAGCCTGAATATATAAATATATTCAGCCTATCCGGAGCTCTATAACAATTATTGAGTCTTTTGGGACTATCAGAACAAATCTCACACGAAGTTTGTAAGTTATTATGCCACGGAGGTGGACTGAAACCTGTAATTTCAGTCCACCTTCGTGGCACTCAACAAAAACCATAAAAATAACATTGATTTTAAGTTCATGTCTTTCCGATACTTTAAGTGGATAGCCATCTGTGGACGCGTTTCGAGATTTATCTCTCATCAGCACAGCTTTGCTTCCAAGAACAAACATTCATGCAAAGGAAGCAAAGCTGTGCTGATGAGCGATAAAGCTCCAAACGCGACCACTGATGACTATCCTCTTAAGGTATCGGAAAGATATGATCTTAAATACAATGTTATTTTTACGGTTTTTGTTGAGTGCCACGAAGGTGAACTAAAAGCTGTAAAATAAGAGATTTGTTTTGGCTATAGATGGTTATAGGGTTAAACAATGGTTATAGGGCTCCGGAAATTGTGAATATATTTTATATTCAGGCTGCGTTCCGTTTGTTTTAAGTTTGTATGATTATCTATAACTTAGGATGGTTTCACCAATAGGTAGGTCATTCTATGTCAAGTGGTCTAATTTTAAAAAAGTGCCCCGCGCGACCAGCACGGATTTGGCTGAAATTTTTTGTGAAGGACCCCTATGTCCCAAATGAACTTTGGTAAAATTTTAGGTTCACTGGTGGAATATTCATAGAGCTACAGTCCTTTGTTTGACCTCATACTGGAACCCGCGACAGTTTGTCACAGGTGATCACTTTACCGCACATTGGTTGCTCTATTTCGCGAATAACAGCCCGAATATAATCCTTGAGCTCTTCTATTGTAGTAGAATAATTGGCACAAACTTTATCTTTAACGTAGCCCTACAGGAAAAAGTCTAGCTCTGTTAGATCATACGACCTAGGCGGCCAGTTGATGTCTCTTCTTCGCGAAATAAGATGCCCGGAAAGTTTCCACTTGTGTTTCTCCATTTGCGTGGATTGTAGCTCCGTCCTGTTGACAATAGACATCACCTACGACCATCTCGTCCAATATTGATCATAAAAATTCGTGCATCGGACGGTAAAGCTGCGCATTAACTGTAACAGTTTTCCCTTCTTCTTCTTCTTCTTGTTTCGAATAGGCCTACTTTGGACCACGCTTGTTCAACTGTTGGGCTTTGACCTTTGCCCAGTATTGTCGCATCTTCTGCCGGTGTAACTTCTTTCTCTCTCCTGTCCAGGGGGTACCTTTCCTTCGAGGTTTTACCTCAAATCTACGGACTTCCTTCAGGGTGCATCTCACAGACAGTCTGTTTTGGAGATCTGTTATTCACAGTTCTTTAATATCCTTCTCCGTTTCTGTCAACCAAGTGGTACGAACCTTCTTGTTTTGCCAGAACGAGAACAGACGGTCAGCAAAAATGCCAGCGAGATTTCAACAACTTTGAATCCTAATATCTCATTCACAAGTTTTTAATAATGCATGAAATTTTGCCAACTTGTACAACTTTATGGGCTTTATTCAATGAAATTAATCAAACTTTTTAAAAAAGTTTTTTAAAAAGTGTAAAGTGCTTCAAAGTTGGACAAAAATTTTACTTTAAAAAAAAAATGTAAAGTTTAAGTTTCCACAACTATGGCTGTAGTTAAGCTACAGGCTTGTGCACATAGTGTCTCTGTATAACTGTGTTTTCGAATGTGCAGTTTGAACTTCCTAGTTACTCATCTTAGCTTACAAATTGAGTGTAAAGTTTGTGATTTGTGTAATGCGGCCAATAATAGGGTATTTTCAAACCTATTTTGCAAAAAAGAGTCATCCAGAAACTTTTTGAAACCTATTCCATAAGAAAGAGCATGTTTTAAACCCCCTAAAAAAGTTGGATAGATGTTTCAACGCGGATATATAAGGCCCTAAAATCAGGTGCATAGCAGAGCGTCATTGCCACGACGATGCCACATTCCACAACATCTCATTGGGTTAGTTGGGTTAGCATTAGGTTAGGTTAGGTTAGGTTAGTTAGGTTAGCATTAGGTTAGGGTGCAGGGGGTTGGGAATGAAGCGCACTTCATTCCTAACATCCCGTGAGTGCTAACGTAAGTGCTAACCGTGAGTTGCTAACCTAACCTAATGCCAACCCAACTAACCCAATGAGATTAAAGCTGAAGAGAGGAATAAAAAGTGGACGGAAAGTGGACGGAGTGAACGGAAAGCGGACGGAAGTGGACGGAGTGGACGGAGAGTGGACGAAATGTGGATGGAAAGTGAACGGAAAGTGGATGGAGTGAACGGAAAGTGGACGGAGTTTAGCGTGGGGTTACATAGACCTCACACCCTGTTTAGCGGACGGAGTTTAGCGTGGGGTTACATAGACCTAACACCCTGTTTAGCGTGGGGTTACATAGACCTCACACTCTGTTTAGCGTGGGGTTACATAGACCTCACACCCTGTTTAGCGTGGGGTTACATAGACCTCACACCCTGTTTAGCGTGGGGTTACATACACCTCACACCCTGTTTAGCGTGGGGTTACATAGACCGCACACCCGATTTAGCGTGGGGTTACATAGACCTCACACCCTGTTTAGCGTGGAGTTACAGACCTCACACCCTGTTTAGCGTGATGAAAAGTGGATGCAAGTAGATGAAAAGTGGATGCAAGTAGGTGAAAAGTGGATTGAAGTAGATGCAAGTATGACTTAATGGAAGAAAGCAGTTTGGATAAAAGTGTAGCTGAAGATATTGAAGCAGGTGTACCCAAAGATCAAGATATATACAATGACTTAACCCAAATAAACCTGAAATGGTACCCAAAGTAACTAAAATAAACCCACAAGCGTTCCTTATAAGGAACAGTAGGGTTATTTGGGTTAATGGTGGGAATAAAAGATAACGTCTCAATGTTAGCTGACTCCTTTAAAGAGTTGTTAAATTACCTCGATTTATTGGAACATCGATTTGATATTAGTAATTTTCAAACACCCAAACAGAATACCCCTGCAGGATTTCTAAGAAATTGCATTAATAAGAGAGAAGAAGACGAAGAAAGCGTTTTCACAGACTATGATTTCGAAGGGAGCATACCTTACCTCAATGAGAAAATTGCAAGCGGGAAGTCGTTTAATCCGTTCATTGAATGGAATGATCCTAACGAATAACAACTGATTTAGAACTCTCAGCTCGGTCTTGTATACCCGCTGGAATGTTTATTAAATTAAATGAAAAACAAACCTAAGAAATTGATTAGACCGCGCTTCATAATTTATTATTTCTCCGCTCGCGCACCGCTGATAAGATAGCAGGAGTTGTTATGACTGCCAAACATCCGGTCGCGCCTTTCGACTACTGATAAATCAAAATATGTGTATTAAAATAAACACACAATTTCTAAGAAATTAATTAGGCCGATATAATTTATTAGTCCCACGCTGTATGTAGCTGATAAGCAAAAAATCTGTTATCAGTTGTACATCTTTAAATCTCACGCATGCGCAGATCTAAAAGTGGGGTCAAGGGCAAAGGTCAGGGTCAGATCAAGATCAAGGCCGGCGTCATAGGTCAGGCTCAAAGGTCAGGGTCAAATGTCAGCGTCAAATGTCTGGGTTAAGGTCAGGGTCAATGTTAGGTTAGGTTAGGGTCAAGGTAAGGGAGTCAAAGTCAGAGGTGGTCAGAGGCGAAGGTAGCACCAAAACATGACATCTTTCACTACTCTTCCACATAGGCATTAACGCCTCTAAAAACAAATAGTATAACCCAATCTTTCGTAAGGGGGAGGGAATGTAGCCACATTGCTACGTCACAAATGAAACGCACTAATAGTAGGACTAACGCGCATGACTATCCAAGTTGATGGCGGACTGGTGAACATTGCGAATTACAACACACAAGGAACCAGCTTCGAGCTAGCTCGAGAAAGCTTTTTGTGTGCGTTTAAAATTACTACACAATCACCTATGACATAATTGCCATAATACCATAATTGCCATATTTTTTAGCATGGACAGTTATAAGTTGCAATATATTATTTTTAGGTTATTTTTAGGGTTCCGTACGGAAAACGGAACCCTTATAGGATCACTTTGTTGTCCGTCTGTCTGTCTGTCCGTCTGTCTGTCTATTCGTCGGTCCGTCTGTCCGTCCGTCTGTCTGTCTGCAAGACCATTTTTCTCAGAAACGCGTAGAGATAACAAGTTGAAATTTGTACCAAATACTCGAGTCTGCGGTCTATTTCAGCTGTGAAAAAATCAAACTTGTAAGTCAACGCGATCAAAAGATATGACCGTTTATGTCGCATATTTTGCAATTTCACGGGGGAATCAAAACCTATAGGGTACTTCCCGTTGACCTAGAATCATGAAATTTTGCCAGAAGCGGTGTCTTACAGCACATGTAAAGGGAAAAATAAATAATACTGAAAACCGTAAATATGTAGTTTAATTACAAGAAAAATGCGAATTTACTATTAGAAACTTATGAAAATACACTAATGGGTTGCGTGGTATTGTCAGGGACCAGAAGCATATGGGTTGCATACAGTTAGGTCCTCCTAAAGATACTTTACTTACAAGTTTGTACGGAACTCTCGGTGCGCGAGTCACAACTCGCACTTGGCCGGTTTTTTCCAGATTCTCCCAAACTTTATTATGCTCGTTGCACATTATCATTATATAATTTGATTACAAAATGAGTGTTGAGACATCGGTGGCACATTCCTCCTCCGCCTCCGAGTGCGATATTGGACGAAAATTTTCATCGAAGTGCCATAGTTTATATTATTGCAAAAAAAAAATGGATTCATCCTCATTGTCAGATTATTGGTTTTTGCAAAATTACTGCTCAGTCGCAGATTAGAAATCTATCTTCAATAGGATGATCAAATATGTTTGAACCATAAAGCCATGTATCTTGAAAAGTACGACACAAAGCCAAAATTGTGTTGCAACCCATGCAATAAAGAAAACCACAATGTTAAAAGCCGATTGGTAAAAATTGACCTGGCAATGTCGGATGATCTAAAAGTTTTGAAAATACGTCCAAAGCCAGGTGAGAAAGTCTGCTTAATTTCAAAGCTCAGTCACGTTTTTACAATCTAAGAAATGGTCACTTTCATCTTTCAGGTCAGAAAATTTGTCCGAAGTGAAAGGCTCAGTACCTTTCAATGGTAAACAAGAAAGCCGACTCTTCTTCGGATGATTTTGATAACTTGGACATAACAGACACTATCAATGCAAGTTTGACTGCCTCGGGCAGCTCTCCGTTGATGATTCGAAGGGTTAGTGACAGAGATAAAATTGGATATGTGAAACGAAAAATTGAGCGTGTTCAGAATTGCTTAGTGGATAAAATAACAACTGCTGTTGGAGTAGCAGCTGAATATATTGGCCCATCCCGTCTATCTGCTAAGTGCAAGTTATGCGAAGATTATGTTGATCTGATAGAGGAAATGAAAATGAAGATCGACATATCCAGTAGATCGACAAAAGTTCAGTTGCTAACGATGGCTCCAAAGAGCTGGTCCATAAAGGAAGCAGCTAAAGAGTTTGTCGTTTCAGAACGCATGGTAAAAATGGCTCGAAAACTTAGAAATGAGAAAGGCATATGTGCTGTGCTTGATGCAAAAGTTGGTAAATCATTACCAGAAGAAGTTGCCAATAAAGTTCGAGATAGCTATGAAGATGATGAATTCAGCCGAATGTGTCCAGGCAAAAAAGATTGTGTTTCAGTTCGGATCAATGCTCTCAAAGTGCAAAAGCGATTGCTATTATGTAATTTGAAAGAGCTGTACGTGGCATATCGAAACAAATATGGTACTCAACTTGGTTTCTCAAAATTTTGCGGCTCAAAATTTTGCGGTCAAGCTGCGGCCAAAATGTTGCGTAACCGTCGGTGCTTCAGGCATGCATTCTGTGTGTGTTTGTACAATACACCAGAATGTAAACCTAATGCTTCAAGGTGCTAACATCAAAGATGATTACAAATCGCTAATGGAAAAAATGGTGTGCGATTTGAATGCGAAAGACTGTATGTTGCAACGATGCCAGCACTGCCCTGGTGAAGAAACACTTCCAAATATTTGGAAGAAACGTGTTTTTCAGAGGAGCTGATTGAATTTAAACAGTGGGTTCATACTGACCGTGAAACGTTGGAAACGTGTATTTTGTCAGTGGATAATTTCATCGAAAAGTTGACAAACAAGATTTGGAAGTTAACAGCCCATCATTTCGTCTTAAAGCATCAGAGTGAATATTTGAAGTCATTGAAAGAAACGGAACTGATTGTCTTGATGGATTTTGCTGAGAATTACTCGTTCATTGTCCAAGACGCTGCCCAGGGCTTTCATTGGGAAAATTCACAGGCCACAGTACATCCATTTGTTGTTTATTACATCAATGCAGAGGCAAAGTTGCAAATTGTAAATTTTTGCATAATTTCCGATCATATGCAACATGATACATCCGATCATATGCAACAGTTTGACAGTAGCCGTTCACGTTTTTATTCAAAAAATTATTTAGTTTTTGTTGACTCAAACAGACATCACAAAAATACACTACTTGATTTCAACATTGAGGCCGAATGGAATTTTTTCGGTACAAGCCATGGAAAATCGCCCTGTGATGGAGTTGGTGGTACTACTAAACGCTAAGCTGCTCGCGCAAGCGTCCAACGGCCATCAGCTGATCAAATATTGACACTGAAAAGTTTTGTTCGATTTTTGTGACCAAAACATACATGGAATTAAGTACGTGTATGTTCCAAAAGAAGAAGTTGAAGAAAGCAAAAAAAAAATTGAATGGGATGTAAATGTAATAGAACAGGTTAGCAGCTTCAAATACCTTGGATTTATGCTTAGTCAGGACGGTTCTTTTAAGGAGCATATAAATTCATTGTGAAGAAATCTTGGGTGGCTGCTAACAGGTTCTGGAGTATATGGAAGAGTGAATGCAAGGAAAGCTTCAGAGCAAAAATGATGATTTGGAAGGTGTGTGTGCGTAGTATTTTAATGTATGGTTCTGAAGTATGGGGTGTGAAAGAGGTAGAAAAGATAGAGAGAATGTAGTTACAAGTGTTAAAAAGGATGCTGCAGCTGGAAAAATCAACTCCGTGGTATATAGTGATGCAAGAAACAGGTGCAGTCAAAATTGCGAGTCTGGCTGCAGCGCGGTTTACGAGGTATGAATGTAAGGTAGAAAGAATGGGAGATAATAGGGTCGTAAAGGAAGTGTTCAAAGCTGCTAGGAAAGAAGGGACGGGCGTAATGCTAGGATAACTATATGGGGGAGTGAGAGAAGGAAGATGTATGAAAGGGGTGGCTGGTCGGGTGTGGAAGTGGAGAGAATGATTAAGAGAGGTAGCAATGTAGAAAGTATGGTAGGAGAAAGAATGTTTGAGATAGAGATGCAGGAAAGGTTAAAGAGCATTGAAGAGGGATCGTACAACCGCGAGTACCAAAATATACTTGTTTTGGGAAAGTTACCAGATTACCTCCGAAAATCTGACGTTCCCCAAATAATGATCGCCAGATTTAGATGCGGCAGTGAAGAAAGGGGCAGGAGGTACTGGATGACGCCGAACGAGAGAACCTGCCGTATATGTGGGATGGGCATAGAAAGTTGGGAGCATTGGGGTACAAGCTGTAGTGGTTGTGTGTGGACTGCGACTGAGAAGATAGAGCTTAGAAAAGGTTCGAAGTCGTTGATGGATGAAAGCGGTCAGGGTTGGCCGCTAATGGCAAAAATTGTTAAGTGGAAAGACTGCAAAGGCGGATCAGTGTAGTCTAATGTAATTTATGCGAAAAAAAAAATTGTTTATTATGTTGATTGTCTAGCTTGTAAGGTCTAATGTTTTGTTAAGTGTTTGTTTTTTAAAAGGCCAATAAAGGTTTATATATATTGAAGAAAGCAAGAAAATTCAAGAAGAAAGTAGCACAATAGACGGAACAAGAGAACACCATCAATTTATACCTGTCGATTTGAATTCAGTTTGTGTCAGCAGAATTTCAAACGATTCAATAAATTTTGTTGCCAAAGTTTCTGCTGCCATCTCGAGTTTGAAATTACCAAAGCTGTTTCCTGGCTGTTATGTTGCCTGTATTTACAACAACAGATGGTGGGTCGGCAACATAGTGGAATTTTCAGTACCAGTGCATCGAAACAAAACGATGCACTGGTAAAATTTATGCACCCACATGGTCCGACTGTTTCATTTTATTGGCCACTAAAATAAGACGTTTGCTGGGTTCCTGAACAACATTTCATTTGCATGCTTCCTGCTCCTTCTGTTACATCATCTGGTCGACAATACCAATTTGCAGAAGTCGATCTGAAGAACGTGGCTAGTAAATACAAAAAGATGTAAAAGAACTGTTGGTGGCTAAAATCAAATTTGACTTCGGCTTGGGAACCCTATAAGATACCCAATTTAGGCTTGGGAACTTAGGATAAGCAGACCAATCATCGGCTTGGGAACCAGAAAGATACCCACACAAGGCTTTGGAAACTCAACAAAGAAACCGAACTACAGGCTTGGGAATCTGGATGAAGAAACCCACCCGTGGCTGGTATTGCACAGCTATTGGGCGTGACCCCTATGGCGATGGGGTGGCCAGTTCAAGCTTCTGAACTGGTAGTGACAAAGTCACCATGGACCATTTCAGGACATACACTTATTTAATGTACCTTTGTTAAACCAACTGACAATCTGGAAAGATAAAGGTGAATTATATGTTGTAGCGTACAGCGTCGCCACGGCAATGACGCCCTGCTCTGTACCTGATTTTAGGGCCTTATATATCCGCGTTGAAACATCTATCCAACTTTTTTAGGGGGCTTAAAACATGCTCTTTCTAATGGAATAGGTTTCAAAATGTTTCTGGATGACTCTTTTCTTGCAAAATCGGTTTGAAAATACCCTATTATTGGCCGCATTACACAAATCACAAACTTTACACTCAATTTGTAAGCTAACATGAGTAACTAGGAAGTTCAAGCTGCACATTCGAAAACACAGTTATAAACACTATGTGCAAAGTATCAAGCATGTAGCTTAACTACAGCCATAGTTGTGGAAACCTAAACTTTAAATATTTTTTTAACAGTAAAATTTTAGACCAACTTTGAAGCACTTTAGACATTTTGGGTGCAATGCATAAAAATGCAAGTTTGATTAATTTTATTGAATAAAGCCCATAAAGTTGTACAAGTTGGCAAAATTTCATGCATTTTGAAAAACTAGTGAATGAGATATTGGGATTCAAAGTTGTAGAAATCTCGCTGGCATACTGTCTGGGGTTCCAGTATGGGGTCAAACAAAGAACTCTAACTCCTTGCATATTCCATCAGTGAATCTAAAATTTTACCAAAGTTCATTTTGGATATAGGGAGTCCTCCACATAAAATTTCAGTCAAACCCGCGATGGTTGTGCGGAGAGCCCTAGTCGAAATGATAAATATCATATAGACATATTTTAAGATGACAACTATCACAAGAGCAGTTTATAATAAATATCATAAAGACATATGTGAAAATGACAATTATCAGAAGAGTAGTTTGTAATAAATATCAGAAAGACATATGTCAAAATGACAAATATTACAAGAGTAGTTAGTAATAAAAATCACAAAGACATATGTCAAAATGTCAAATATCACAAGAGTAGTTTATTATAAATATCACAAGGACATATGTCAAAATAACAAATATTACAAGGGCAGTTTATAATAAATATCACAAAGATATATGTCAAAATGACAAATATCACAAGAATAATTTGTAATAAAAATCACAAAAACATATGTCAAGATCTCAAATAACACAAAAGTAGTTTATAATAAATATCACAAGGACATATGTCAAAATGACAAATATTACAAGAGCAGTTTATAATAAATAGGATAGAGACATAAGTGAAAATGACAAATATCACAGGAGTAGTGTGTAATAAATATCATAAAGACATATGTCAAGATGACAAATATCACTAGAGCAGTTCATAATACATATCATAAATACATACATCAAAATGACAATTATCACAAGTGTAATTTGTAATAAATATCACCAGAGTAATTTGCAATAAATATCACAAAGATATATGTCAAAATGACAAATATCACAAGAGCAGTTTATAACAAATATCATAAACACATACATCAAATTGACAAATATCACAAGAGTAAACTGTAATAAATATCACAAAGATATATGCCAAAATGACAAGTATCACAAGAGCACTTTATAATAAATATCGTTGAGACAAATGTCAAAATGACAAATATCACAAAATTAGTTCACAATAAATATCACAGAGATATACGTGAAAACAACAATTATCACAAGAGTAACTTGTAATCAATATCACAAAGATATATATATATATCAAAATGACAAATATCACGAGAGTAAATTGTAATAAAAATCACAGACATGTCAAAATGACAAATATCACAAGTTTAGTTTGTAATAAATATTACAAAGGTATATGTCAAAATAACAAATATTACAAGAATGATTTGTAATAAAAATCACAAAGGCATAAGTATATAAGCTTATAATAAATATCACAAGGACATATGTCAAATTGACAAATATTACAAATATCACAAAATTAGTTCACAATAAATATCACAGAGATATACGCGAAAACAACAATTATCACAAGAGTAACTTGTAATCAATATCACAAAGATATATATATATATATATATATATATATATATATATATATATATATATATATATATATATATATCAAAATGACAAATATCACGAGAGTAAATTGTAATAAAAATCACAGACATGTCAAAATGACAAATATCACAAGTTTAGTTTGTAATAAATATCACAAAGGTATATGTCAAAATAACAAATATTACAAGAATGATTTGTAATAAAAATCACAAAGGCATAAGTATATAAGCTTATAATAAATATCACAAGGACATATGTCAAATTGACAAATATTACAAGAGCAGTTTATAATAAATAGAATAGAGACAAAATCACAAATATCACAAGAGTAGTGTGTAATAAATATCATAAAGACATATGTCAAGATGACAAATATAACTAGAGCAGCATATTATAAATATCATAAACACATGAAAAGGACAAATATCACAAATTCTCAAATATCTTTAATTTTTTCCAGTCCCTTATTATTATAAACGGTTGTTATCTGCCACCACTCCCCCTCCAGTTCTAGCTCCCTAAAAACTAGACCCTCCACCTCTTCTAGAATTCTCTCCGATTCCTTGATACCTCTTCTGATCCCTGTTATTATTCTCCCCTTTGCCCTTCCGTAGTCACTCTCTCTGCGTGCCGGTTGTATCCTCCAATTATACCCTTCCCATTCCTTCTCTTGAACCCAGGTCTCCACTAACCCAACCATTTCGAATCTCCTCAAGAATTATTTAAAAGACCCGTCCACCTTATCCAATTTCTTCCTGAGCCCTGCTACATTCCAAAACGTTAGCTTCACATTTCCTTTTCCGTTCCGTCGTTGTGTAACTGTCCCATCCTTCTTTGATCATTTACTCGTTTTTTGCTACCTTCTCCCATGGTACCCAATTCCCATCTATTTCCATTCTTTGGTATCCTACTTTAATCTGGTGGCCCCTTTCCTTGAGTACCTTTGCCTTCCTTAAGAGTTCTTTCTGTATTCTTTGTTCCTTAAGGGTGAAATCATCTTAAATGAATACGTTTGTACCTCTAAGCTTACGTTTGTTTCTAATTATGTCCTTTTTTACCTCCCAACTTTCTAATTTTAACATAATCGGGCCTTTACTTTCTCTATTATCCCTATTCGAGCCAAGCCTGATGCATTCCCGAAACCTTCGTTTAAACCTAGCTTTTCCCGAAATATGTTCCTTGCCTTTTCCCGCCAATCTTCCCCTTCAATTCCATAAATTACAATGTTATTTCTTAATTCCCTCCTTAATCTACTCTCTTCCGTATCTTTTAGTTTAACCAGCTCCTCTCTCATTGTCTGACGTTCCTCCTCCCACTTACTTTTGGTTCTTCTGTTCTCCTCCTTGACTGCATCCGCTTCCTCCTCCAGTTTCGATAACGTATACTTTATTTCCAAATTCTCATCCCTTATTGACCTCAACTCTGCTAACAATTTCTTTCTCTAGTTCTTTTCTACTTCTTCCTCCTCCTTTTGTTTCTTCACCACCCTTTCCAAGTTTTCCTCCAATCTTCTGTTTTCCCAACTCATTTTCTCCAACTTCTTGTCTACCGTCGTGAACTCCTTTTTAATTTCTATTAATTCCTGCAATATTGTCTCTAAATGATCACTCTGACCTGAACTGCACTCCCTTTATCCTTTATCCCTTTATCTGACATCTCCTCTTTTTCGACCTCTTAGCCGTCTGGATCGGTGATCGGTTTAGTTTAGCGCATCTTTCAAATGGGTTCTTCGACTCACTGCCCGCTCTCGGTCTGCTCTCGCATTCGTCCATTCCCGATTGTGGCACATAATTAGCTCATAAAGAGCACATAATTCTGGTCTTATCAAATTTGAATTTTGAAGAGGTGGGGGTGCCAGCTTTATAGACCTTCTATTAAGTTTGATCTGTCAAGCTTAATCTATCAAGATTAGTCTATTAAGTGTGATGATCAAGCTATATCAAGCTTTGAATAATATACAAAGCTTTGTCATGGCATTGAATCATGTCATAGAATATTCCATCAGTGAACCTAAAATTTTACCAAAGTTCATTTTGGATATAGGGAGTCCTCCACATGAAATTTCAGCCAAATCCGAGATGGTCGTGCTGGGAGCCCTGGACCACTTAACAGCATCCTAACCTGCTACTTCTGTTACATCATCTGGTCGACAATACCAATTTGCAGAAGCCGAACTGAAGAACGTGGCTAGTAAATACAAAAAGATGTAAAAGGACTATTGGTGGCTAAAATCAAATTAGACTTCGGCCAAACAACATTAGACAACCCCATATATTAGACAACCCCAATTCTATATTAATAAATATATTATTGTATGTGCAGGATGCTATTATTATAATCGTGTGTAAAAGTATCCAAATCGTGCGTAAAAGTCCATGTAAATCAAATGGAGTTTCATTATGTCGAATAAATAATTTAGCGAATCAAAAATTATTTAAGTGCAATAAGTAATTTTTTTAATAAAAAAACTTTCTGTGGCCTTTGTAAATGTCATTTCGTTGGAGGAAAGGAAAAAATACACATTTTATTTTATTTCCCTTCATGCGGACAATAAAAAGATTTATTAAAATTTTACGAGGTCGTACAGACGATTTTTTTATATCATCAAAATCTCCATTAAACGGGATTTCCTTTAATACAAAAAAAAATGTATCGCATTTCGCCCCGAGCTGACAACACACACTCAAAATTCTTGAAACAGTAAGCAACGCTAACAGAACAATTAATAAAATATTCATAAAACATGATTTATAGATCGTGTTTGCAAAACAAGGGTTTACACTTAACCCTTTCGGTCAGAACTTTATCTGTCCGGACGAAATTGCGGTCCATAATTTATAAAACATTTCACCGTGCGTACAAAACAACATTTTATTATTACAACATACTTTGTAAATATCGCACCCCCTATTATCGCACCCGCCCCCCGCCGACAGAAACGAAACCTGACGCCAACGACACCCCCCCTTCCCTTCCACATTACTCAAAAACCGTTCCCCAAATCTCCATTACCCTTGCTAAAGTCCTGGATACATAACCGAGACAATGGGACCAGACAAGATCTCGGGATCTCGTGGTTTGTCCTGATGCTACGAGGATGGACCCTCGTCATCCTATCCACCAGATTATGCAACACCAATATATATATATATATATATATATATATATATATATATATATATATATATATATATATATATATATATATAATGATATGTTTTTGATAAAAAAAATGTGACATAGGTTATTTTATGATGTTAATATTTGGACAGGAAAGATCATTTGATATTGAATAGAAAGACAAAGTTTAATTCGTTTTGAAGTTATAATTTAAAAAACAAGCTTTGCTTGCGCCACGTATTTCTTGTGGAATAAATAATCTAAATTTTAATGGATGTTATTTGGAAAGTCTTGGGTTTTAAGAAATTTGTAATGTGCGTTATAACACGCATAATGATCCCCAAATGAATTTCATCCCTTAATTGTTAAATTATTTATAGTATTAATCTATTGGATTACAATAGAAGTCTATCGATCTAAGATGCTATCTACCTTGCTTCGTTTGTATGAAACAAGTTAGTAAAACATAGTTGGGATTTATTTGATAACTTTCCTGCGGAATAAAACGCCTTGTTATTTTAAAACTAATTAAATTTTACGAGTTCGCTTTGTTACTAAAATAAGCGCAGTTATAATGAGCAACATTATTAAAAAAAAACGCGAACTCACGGAAGATTATAAAAATTGCTGTAGCAAAGTGATAAAATAAAATCAGCGTAAGTTTTAAAAAACTAAATAAAATATTTATTTATCCTTTTAAGGGTGAAAGGCGATGATAAAGGGTAAACTTTAAATAATGAAATCATCTTACTTTCGCTGAAATCACAAGAAAGGGGATGTCTATCCCGAATTGTGTATAGGACTGGAAGGAAATCAGTGATAACCGCTCGATATACCCGCACGACGATTTAATTAATAACACCCCAATTAATTCCAGAGAAAAATGTCTGAGATAAGAAGAGAGTTTTGTCATTTATTCATGGGGCGGGCGGTATTAGCTTACTAACCGTCTGAATATTTAGTGTTCCAATTGAGTTCGATGCGAGCCAAAAACTTTTATCGCCGATTATCGCCCAATACAGAGAAAGTCTGTTGGTTATCACTCATGAGAAATGGCGCTGCCAGAACACGTCCGTGAAATTTGCAATTTTGATGCAATTACTCCAAACCGACTTGATTACTTCTTCCAACAACGTTCATTAAACGATTTCCTAATTTACTTTGATAAAAAAATCTTTCATTACGTAGAAACCAACCCTGTTGATCCAAAAAAGAAAACTATGAGATACTCTACTCATTTATATTAAAACATAATTTACGTTTCTACACGCTTCCGCGAATCTTTGTAATAAGTTGTGATTAAAATGTAAAAGGTAATGATTATAATTTTGATGAAAGGGCCGAAAAATAAGGGCGGGCTCTTAAATATCACTCAAATTTCTTTGCAACAATAATATTCCATTACGTGCTTCGAAACCCTCTTCAAGTCACACCTTTAATCTCCATAAATAGTCAATTACAAAAAAGCACATTAAACATAGATATATAAAATTATTTAAAAACAGAGGATTCAACTCACGCTTGTGAATAAATAATACTTGAATGAATGATAGTTTTCAATTTATAAATCAATACTTACTGAAACAAAATGAATTTATGAATAAAAAAAATTGTAAATATTTTTAAATTCGCGTGAAGTTGGTCCCCAAATTTTTGAAAGATTTTTTTTATAGTTCTGGCGAGATTTGGAATGGTTCTATAGTTCTTGCTTGAAAATTGCAAGGGAAATTTCGAGCAGAAATCGAGAAAAACAATTTTGGGGCCAACTCCGCTCAGCCCAATTTTGAACATAGTTTAGAAATAAATCTACCACAACGGCAATAGAGCAATATATGAATAGAATACTCCAAGAAGTAGATAATGGAAGATGTCCAATTGGCATCTTCTGTGATCTGTCTAAAGCTTTCGATTGCGTGTCTCATAATGTACTGCTCGATAAGCTTTATATACATGGCATTAAAGGTGAACAATGTTTCCGAACATACCATTCAACATAGACAACATTACGTAAAAATAAGCTATACCAATACAATTAATTACGTAAAAGTAAGCTATGCCAATAAGCTGTGCCAATGTGATATGCCACATCTACCATGACCAAAACAACTACTGGTGCACCGCAAGGAAGTGTGCTCGCTCCCGTTCTTTTTTCAATCTACTTTGCAGACGTAGTCAAATACATCTCACCCAAAATACAGGGCGTTTTCTATGCTGATGATTCTAGTTTCACCATATCGGAAGGGTCGAGACATACGAATGAGACTGAAGCCTACAATATTCTCAAAAATATCTACACTTGGTTCTCTGCAAACAAATTATTCATAAATGGCGAGAAAACAAATTATATGATCTTCCAAATACCAAGGGGATAGAACGAAGATGATCTCGTCCTAAAAGTTGGCAATGGGCAGTTAAAAAGAGCAAAAACTACTAAATTCTTGGGCCTTCATATCGAAGAAAAGTTACATTGGAATATGCATATCGATAAACTAATTATATCGATAAACTAATACTAGGAAGTATTCGCAAAAACGTCAAGTACTTATGAATATATGCCATGCGGAGATAAAATTGGCCATATCATAGGCTATTATAGTATGGGGATGCTCCTCCAGAATAAATTGTATACTTAAGGACCAAACGGCAATATTAAGATCTCTTGTAGAAACTGATTGCACAAAATCCTGCAAACCCTATAGCTCGGTCAAATTAGACCAAAAAATAGGGGTGAGGTTACAAAAATTCACACTTGGCTGAAAATTGTTTGGTTTACGATTCATTGATTGGTTGAGAGCTTCTACTACGTGCTCATACGGTCAGCGCCCTCCGTGCCACAATTCAAACTAACGGAAATAGACATTGCGTACATTGGGTTGCCTATATCAATGAGCACTCTTATTCCAGTTTAACCCAAATAAGTACTAAATAATAAGGAATGTAACCATTAAAAATGTATTTGTTTTCATTTCTATTAAGTTAAATTATGTCGAGTAACATTTATATATGAAAATACAACTATTTGTTTATTATAATGTTAAATAATGTACCTAATAAGAATTAAATTTGTTACATCAAACATATTTTTCTTATTAAACAGAAACATAAGTTATTGTATATAACTCGAGTTGTAAGGCAATTACGTACTCGCGGAATTACGCACTCCCCGCTAATATATTGCCCCGCTAATATGCTTCTTACTCTCTAACTTCTAACTCTCGTTACGTAATATACTATTATCGCAGCGAAGTTGTTCAACATACTCTTAGCCTCGAAGCAAGTCCGGTCAAATTAGACTAAAAAATAGGGGTGAGGTTACAAAAATTCACACTTGGCTGAAAATTGGTAGGATTGTTCAAAACACTATTATAAATGAAATGTGAAAAGTCCTCATCAATCGGACACCGGGAAAAAAATTACTCGGGGTCAAACGTCACAAAAACGGGTTTTTTTCGCGATTTTTAGCAAAACCGTAAGTTTTATCATAAAATTAGCCCAGACAAAAATTGTAGATCAGATAATTATTTATATAAAATATAACGAATGTCTAAATACTTTTTTTCCTAAGAGACACCGTTTTTGAGATATAACGATTCAAAAAGTTGAAAGAGTTGTAATCGTCATAATATGTACACCACGGATATACATCACTGAAGCTGTAATAATATCGTTCTATCGGTCAGTGTAGGTTAGGTTAGGTTTAAGTGGCAGCTAATGCTCACATAGGCCTCAGATGGGCCCGTTGTGCTACCACGGTACTTGCAGTACAACCCTCCTCAGGGGATTTTGTCAAACCATTTCGAGCCGTGGATGAACCTCATGAGAGTCTGCGCATCTAGTGATGCGAGGTCAGAGAGATCATCCAAGAAAGGTCGGCCTAAGAAGAGCAATCGTGTTGCGGTCAGAGAGGGGCATTGGCATAGGTAATGCTGAACACTCTCCTCTTCCTCCTCGTCCAGGCAGCCTCTGCAGTAGTCCCGCTTCGCTATGCCCAGTCTCTCAGCGTGCTTGCCAATGGGACAGTGTCCCGTGATGACTCCCACTGCCAGTCTGATATCGTTTCTTTTTAGAGAGACGATGTTGGTGCTTCTTTTCCCCTTTCGGTGAGGCCATATTTGCCTGGTTACCTCGCAGGTGTCTTCATCCCTCCACCTTCGCTCCGCTAGGTTCGAGGTTATTTCGGCTATGGTCTCCTTGCACGAGGCAAATGGAATACCAATATCCTGTAATACTTCGGTTGAGTGCAGGCTTGTGCCGTTCTTTGCAAGCTCATCCGCTTTTGCGTTACCTGGGATCCCGCTGTGGCTTGGTACCCACGTGAGTCTCACGTCTGTGTGTGTTGCGAGCTCATTCAGCTTTCTCCAACAGCCAGAGACCACTGCTGAGTTGGTGCACACGCTAGTAACTGCCCGGAGAGCAGCTTGGCTATCGGTGTAAATGTGGATCTGTTCACCAGGGTCCCCATTTACCATCAGCCACTCTGCTGCCCCTTTTATGGCGGTTACCTCCGCCTGTAGAACGCTGCAGTAGTCCGGCAGGCGTAAGCTAATTCTGAGGTTGAGGTCGTTGGAGAAAACTCCGCTGCCCACTTTGTCCTCCCTCCGTGAGCCGTCTGTAAAGACCTGCGTGTGTCCTGCTGGTACCTCTTTCTTTTCCATCCACTCCTCTTTAGAGGGTATGTGGTATGAGAAGTTGTTGCCAAAAGCAGGTGTTGCTAGACATCGGTCTATGTTTTTGGGCACCCCTTTAAATTCATTGATTATTCCGGCGTGTCCACGATAGTCCGATGTCAACATTCGCACTGACTTTAGTCTAAGTGCTGTGGTAATGGCAAGTTGCTTGCCCATTAAATCGACCGGGGCTATGTCCAGGATTGTCTCCAAGGCTTTCGTAGGCGTCGTTCTCATGGCTCCTGTTATCATGAGCGCCGCCATTCTCTGCACTTTTGTAAGCGCCATTTGATGGACTCTTTTATTAAGTGCCGGCCACCATATGAAAACGCCGTAGTAGAGTATTGGTGTAACTACGGCTCTGTATAGCCAGAAGGTAATCTTGGGGTTGAGGCCCCAAGATTTCCCCACCGCTCTCTAGCAAGAGTACAGCGCCACCGTTGCTTTCCGTACTCTTTCGTTTATGTTGAGCTTCCAAGATAACTTTAGGTCTAGTATGAGACCTAAGTGCTTGGCGCTCTCCTTGATCGTCAGTTCAGTGCCCTTTAGCATTGGGAGCCTGAATTCTGGGATGTTGTGTTTCCTTGTGAAAACGACTAGCTGGGTTTTCGCCGGGTTGACATCTACTCTACACCTTTTGCACCATTGCGCTAGTTTCGATAGGGCCCCTTCAACAAGTTGCGACATTGTATTGAGGTGTTTCCCTGAGGCCGCTATTGCTACGTCATCCGCATAGCCGACGACCCTGCAGCCGGATTTCCTAAGTTGGTCAGTGTAAATTACACATAAAAAATATTATAAATATCAGAATTTCGGGTAAAAACTCCACAAGAAGTTATCACCAACGGAATTCGCTTTCTTCTCTCTATGTATGGAGCTCCTAAAAAAAGTACGTGCTTAGATAAGTTTCGAAATGCATGTTTCGCAAAAAATACTCGAAATAAAAAACAAGTGCAGTTAGCTTGTCTTCCTCCAACCTCAGCGGCTGCTCATCAACATCTTTTTCGGGTATATTACCAAGATCAAGTGTGGCTTGGTTGTCAGCTAGACTCAAAAGACTGGGGTTGGAAGTTGATCTACAATTCATTAGAGCCAGTTCAAACTTTACTCCCACCTGCTCCAGAAAAACTGCTAAACACAATTTTTTGCAACTGTAAAAAGGGATGTAGTGCCAAATCTGGTTTCAAAAAAGTTGGACTGTTTTATTCTGTAGAATGTACAAATTGTCAAGACAAGTCATGCTCCAATGTTGAATCACCAGTAATTGAAGATTCATTTGATGCTAACGCACAGACATGCGATGTATCATTATTGGGGCAATTTTTACTTGCATCCAGGACGCAGAAGATAAACAAGGAGAAGAAGAACAAGAGGAAGAAGAAGAACAAGGAGAAGAGGAAGCAGAAGTTACAGATAAAGATGATTCCGATGAATAATTTTCCCTATTTTTTTCTTAATTTACACCCCTTTTATCATTTTCAAGCCTTGCCTAAACATGGAAATCAGAATCAGACTCGCAAGATGTTACGACTTCACAACCCTTCTATACGGAATGGAGGCATGGACGCCCAAAAAACAAGATAAAATTCAAGCGTTCGAACTATGGGTGTACCGACGTATGTTAAGAATAGCATGGACCGAGAGGAAAAGAAATGAAGCAGTATTAACCCAGATGAAGAAAGAACGAGAACTCATTAAAACAATAAAAACCAGAAAACTACAATATCTAGGCCACGTCATGCGAGGAGATCGTTATGAATTACTACACCGCCTTATGCAGGGAAAAATATCCGGGAGGACGATGGATCTCCGGGCTCAAAAATTTGAGGGAGTGTTTTGATTGCTCCTCTATAGACCTGTTTAGAGCAGCAGTGACAAAAATAAGAATTGCCATTATGATAACCAACCTCCGTTAGGAGCAGGCACCCTTAGAAGAAGAAACCGTTGCCAATAACTTTAATTATTTAAAAGTTTCAAATTAAACAGAATCATAACAGATCAGTGGAATAGGCCTAACGTGGAAACCACATTAAAAAAAAAGCGCTAAGTACATTACCTCATAGGTGGCGTGGAAACGTGTGCATATCATGACGATTACAACTCTTGCAACTTTTTGAATAGTTATATCTCAAAAACGGTGGCTCTTAGGGAAAAAAGTATTTAGACATTTTATATAGATAATTATCTGATCTACAATTTTTATCTGAGCTAATTTTATGATAAAACTTACCGTTTTGCTGAAAATAGCAAAAAACCTGTTTTTAGGACCTTTGACCCCAAGTAAATTTTTTCCAGGTGTCGGATCGAAGAGGACTTTTCACAATTTATTTATAATAGTGATTTAAACAATCCTACCAATTTTCAGCCAAGTGTGAATTTTTGTAACCTTGGATGTCTAAATTGACCGGACTACTATTTCACTTGCTTTAAATTATTAAGAGCACCCTGCATCTCTATATGGGAGGTGGCCTGTTACATATACAAAAATAAATATAACTTCAGAAAAAATATGGATAATCACGAATATGCAAAACTGCAAATTAATACACCATTCTCATTACTATCTCTATAGACTCCCCGCGTCAATGGTATTTCTTAACTTAAAGCCTCCTAGGGACTATTTACGACTAATTTTGGGATGCTGCATCGATTGGTGAAGACTAGAAGGCTCTGTGGTGAGCCGTACAGAAGTTATGCAAGCGTGAAATCAGTCGATGCGAGATGTTGTACAGCGAAAATATTTATAAAACTTGCTTATTTGTAACTTTAGAGCGAAATATACTGGAAAACCGTTTTCAGCACATCGATTTCCTTCAGGTAACCAAAAAAAAAAATCACGAAAAAATTTTTCAAAATATTTTCAATAACAAATTTTCATCATTTCGTTCGAAAAATATGTACTTTTTCGGTTTTTTTCGATTATCTCGCGAACGGTAAAAAGTAGCGAAATCATTTTCGGCGCACAGAAACTGCACGACAAGACGAACAAGTCGATGTGTAAATTGTCGGGAAACATTCAATAGTTCGTCGAGACATTTCAAACTGAAATTTACCCGATTGTCGATTTGCTAAGTAGATATCTCGGAAACGGTTGCAGATAATCAAAAAATGGATTGTGGTATCGTTTTCAGAAGGTCATTTTCCTATTGACACATTAAGATTGTCCGAGGAAAATTCACGACTTTCCGAAATCTCTACTCGACGCCGAATTTTCTTACAAATTTCTTCAATTTTTGCAGGCGATAGTGAACGGAAAGAGAGAGCGAAATATAATTTGCATATTTGCAATCAGCAGCAAAAATGCTTTCAGAAACGTTTTTATATTTTGCTGTAACTCAAGAAATGACGATTTTGACAAAATCGATTTTCTGGCATTTTGTCATTTCAGCGGTCTAGACTCCCAGTGTCGATGGTATTTCTTAACTGAATTCTTAACCTCCTAGGGAATATTATTTACGCTTTCCTTTCAAAAGTTATGACAGCGTGAAAACAGTCGGCATGCGAGATGGTGTACAGCGAAAAAATATATAAAACTTTTTTATTTGTAACTTTATAGTGGAATAAACTGATAAATATTTTGGTGACATCCACCACCACTGATTTTCAATTTGGTCTTGGATAAAGTCATGAGGTCATTTTGTGAGAAGAACGATCCAAGTGCTAAAATGGGTACAAAGAATCAGAACCTCAAAGTCAAAGGTTTAGGATTTGGTGACGACGTAGCGCTGTTTGCTGAATCAGAACACGAATTCGCTGAATCAGAAAATGATAAAAACTAATTATGGGAGCATCAGGGTCACTGACCGATTTAAATATCTTGGAGAAATAATTAGTAGAATTTTATATCGGTAAATCTCCAAAGATATTTAAATCGGTCAGTGACCCTGATGCTCCCAAAATTTGTTTTTATCATTTTCTTAGTGTATTTCTGATCACTTGCCATCATCTCTGTTTTTACCAACGAAATTTGTAAGCCCGCTTTTTCCGCCGTTTCTTTTAACTGATCAATTTGGTTAATAGCTTCTTGTTCTGATGCAGCAAACAGCGCTAGGTCGTGACCAAATCCTAAACCTTTGACTTTGAGGTTCTCATTCTTTGTACCAATTTTAGCATTTGAATCGCTTTTCTCCCAAAACGTCATCATGACTTTATCGACCAAATTGAAAAGCAGTGGTGGTAGACTGTCACCAAAATGTTTATCAGTTTATTTCGCTCTAAAGTTACAAATAAACAAGTTTTATATATTTTTTCGCTGTAACCCATCACGCATTTCCGACTGATTTCACGCTGTCATAACTTGGGTAGCAATAGGACCGATAAATTGGCAATTGAGAAAAAAGGGAAATTGGAAAGATTACATTTTTGTACAATATATATATATATATATATATATATATATATATATATATATATATATATATATATATATATATATATATATATGTACAATAAAACCTGCAACCATACAATAGAACCTGCCTATCCAGTGTCGGCACGTGCGCCTGGTCGGAGAGGCGATTGCCTTACTGTGTAGCAGCGATTTTTTCGTGCGGTATTCTACTTTTTAAAATTGATTATATTCAATATATATTGATTATATTGTTCAAGTTTTCAACGATTCTTAGTTCTACCATTTTGACGTCATCTTCATATTCCACTAGACAGGAGGAAAATGAAGAAGAGAAAGAAGAAAACAAAGAAGAAGAAATTAAAAAAGATTGACAAGCAAATAAAGAAGACATAGAAACAAAAATACACGAAGTAAATAATGAAGATAGAAGAGGAGAAATAAATGAAGAAATTAAGCCAGAAACTTTTATTGACAACATTTGCGATGATCCAGCAGATTCGAAAAATTGAAGTATACTGACTGCAAAGGCAATTATTAGTAGAAAAAGACCCCGTTCAAGTTAGAGGTTCTATTTTTCCGAAATATTTAAATAAAATACAATTTTATCCTCCTGAATTGTAAAGCTAGCTTTGACATCGTGTAAACGTCCAGCGAAACTAGATTTTTACATACAATGTTGCGAAGAACGGCTACGAGGCGGTAAAGTGACCAGTAAATTTTAACCTTTCAGGGACACTTACAAAATAAATTAAGTATAAGACAACAAAATCTAATTAAAAAAACGCTACTTTACACCATATTTATCAGGATAATGTAGAAAATAAGAGTGATTTTTTAAATTTTACTGTGCGTCTGACTTTTGGAAAAATGTGAATTAGTAAAAATGTCAAAGTTTGTGAGTACCAACATTAAAAAATTAAATAATTTCCAATATTGTAATTAATCTGAATCTATTTGTTTCTTAAATAATAATTGTCGGCCAAAAATCTATACAAATTTCGTGCGGAAATGATTTTACAATGCTCCAGCAAATGGGGATCTCGCCCTTCGGGCTCATTCCCCAAACGAGCTGTTGCATTGTAAAATCAATGTTTCCGCACTCTAATGTAAATAACTATATTCGGACGTACATTATGAAAGAATTATGTAAAATGGCAAAAAAATAGAAATGAAATGGTTAGTTTACAGTAAAAAAACAATTCTGTGTACTTGCTTGTTATTTGATAATTCGGACCATATGGCTACAAATTGGTCGATGTTTGCTTATTCTAATTGCAAGAATATTTCAAGTAGTCTTAAAATACATGAACGTTCTACATACCATAAGGAATGTTATAAAAAGTGGATGGAATTGGATGTCAGGTTAAAAACTCGCAAAACTATTGGTAGAGAACATCAGAGATTATTGAAATTGGAACAGCAATATTGGTAAGAGGTACTAAAAGCTCTTATAGCAACAATTCAATTATGCGCATCACAAATGTTAGCTCTCAAAGGAAGTTCGGATAAATTATTTGCAGATAATTTTGATTTTTTTTTGAAAATTTTTGAATTTTTGGCAAAATTTAATTCATTTATTAGTGAGCATTTAAACAGAGTTTCAAAAGTTGAAAAATCCCAATTGTTCTCATTAGTTGAGCAAATAAATTCTAAATAACATAATACATTTAGTGGGAGAAAGTACGTGCTACTATTATTTCCAAAATTATAAAGGCTAAATATTACAGCATTATTTTGAATTGCACTCCGGACGTTAGTAGAATTGAACAAATGTCTCTTGTTATTCGCGTTCTAAATAAAGATAGTGAAGAATTTGTTCCTAAAGAATATTTCTTCAAATTTTTACCTGTAGAATCATCTAATGGGGAGAGTTTAACTGATTTAATTTTGCAAGAATTAGATAAATTAGGTCTCAAAATTGAAAATATACGTGGCCAGGGATTGGTGCAAACATGAAAGGTATGCATTGCGGGGTGCAAAAACGAATTTTAAATTTTATTTAATTATTTAATTTAAAGAAACAAATTTTAGGCTTTTATATATATAAAAGCATGGGCGTAGCCAAGAGGAGGGAGGTTTTGGGGGTTCAATATGCAAACTACAACATAAATATTATATTGAAATAAAGAGGGACGAGTAGAAACGACTCTCTTCAAGATATCATAGTAGATGTGGAGTTTAGGAACCCTTGTGTGTCAGTTTTAGAATGCTAATTGGTGCATTTATCTTATTGTATTGTCTTAATGCAGATTTTGAAAGCAGTGTTTCAATTAGAATTAGACGTAAAAGCAAATTATTTATTTGTTTTTTTATTTGTTAAAAAAATAAAATATATCATCGGTTTATTATTTTTTTTAATATGCCCCCCTCGCCCCCCGCCCACATATGGGGGGCGGCGAAAGTTGTATTCGCCTTAGGCGGCATATTTTGTCGCGCCGGCTCTGTGCCTATTAATGTAAAATTACGACATTTTAATACAGCTTTTAGACCAGTCATCTTGAACGGCATGAAAACTACGAATATAACCGGAATGGAGAATTTGCTCAAGATAGAAAGAAGAATTTTAAGAAGGATTTATGGTCCTAGGAAAACACAGAAAGGTTATAGACTGAGATCCAATGCAGGAATTTATAGTAAAATTGACAACCTTGAAGTGATGTATGTATGGATTGCTCAAGGTTAAACAAACAAATTCTTGATAAAATCTGAAACTATAAAGGGCAAGGAGGGTATGTAGAACAATTGAAAAAAGAACTAAAGAAGAACGAATCGAGTACAGAAAAAAAAATTGGCCTCAAAATTCTCAAAATCTCAACGGAGGAGAATGGACTGCTGAAAGTACTATTTTAAACTTGGTTTTAAAGTTTTGCATTCGTAGAAAATTTTCTTATTGGGGCAGCTATGTAATAGATTCGTACGCCTGAGCAAGAAAACAAAAAGTGCAGACATGAAAATGGTACACAGTGTTTGACGACCATCAGAACAGTTAGGTAGGTATTTTTTATCCTAAATTATTTCCTCAATCAGTTGTGTTTATTATGTAAATTTTGATTTAATATACCATAATTGTTATAAAATTAGCGAGTACCTAAACCTTTTTATGTAAAATTCTTTCTACTTTAATTTAAAGGTAGGCTCGCACATGCCCCGACATTTTCTGTCTGTTGGGTAAATGCGTGTTTGAGTTGGGGTAAGTGCACCTTCCGTCCCGCACTTGCCCCAAAAATTCTGATGTAAGTACTCATGCAATGAGTTCTTAAGTATTTCTTTACCATCAGAGAAATGATTCGTTCTTATATGAAAACTGAAAGGGTTCAATCTTACACCCCCATAACTCTACATACAGCCCTGGAAAATGTGAGAAATCAAAATAAAACAATTAGAGGGGCAGCAAAGCATTATGGAATTCCAGAAACAACTTTAAGGGACCATTTGAAAGGACGCAGAGGGAAGAAAAACCAGAATCAAGGTCGACGGACTTACATTCCTATGGATAAGGAAATTCAACTTGCGGATGGACTAAAAACAATGAACAGATGGGGGTATGGATTATCAAGGAATGAAGTGAAATGAAGGGGAATAAGTGGTTTCCCATATTAATGAAACAAAGAAGATCAGCAAAACTTGAAACATGTTTTCAGTGCCAGAATTGGACTTCCTCTATCGTTAAAAACGGCTACGGTCTCTCCCATACTTAGTTCTACACCTGCGCTAAGATCCCACACCATCTATGGTTTTTAAGTGTGATCGAATACAAGAAAAAAGAATACAAGAAAGTGGGGTGGACAGGACTCCTTAGCCGTAGTGAAAGCGACCTGTCTAGAGGTGACAACCCCGAATAATAATCCTCCCAATCTAACAACTTGGGTAGTATCTTCGACGGTGGCTCGCCACTGTCCCACGAAGGAAAATTTCGCTAAATGCACTACCCCACGTGGTAACCAATTCACCGTCACCAATAGTGACGTTAGCGGACCTTCGGATTCTGACGAGTCCGCACCAACATAGCACTATAGGAATCCAGATTTACGGACGAACATGCCTTCGAGTCCTAAGGCTACAGAATCCTCAAAGGGAAAGTGGGTCAGTGGGTAATGAACAACGTACCCCACTTAGGTACAGGATTTATAATCAGTCACAGGATACTGGATTCAGTTACCGACTTTACCTCCCCGAGCAGTCGTGTATCCATCCTCTCTCTCTCAAATGCGCAAACAAGGGCTACAGTATAGTCAATGTACATGACAACAGACGCAATCCAAACAGAACTAATAAATTCTGGGAAGATTTAGAAGACATTATCTCTACTTCCAGAGAGGCTCACCGTCATACTGCTTGGTGACTTCAATGCTCAATTGAGAAGAGGGACAAAATACAGAAACATAGTGGGCAATTATCCGGCGCATAAGCGAACCGACCGCAACGGAGAACGATTGCTGGATCGGTCTAGGACCTTTGGGTTGCTCATGAAACCTAGAGCCTTCAAACACTTGCCAAGGAAGGAGAAGACTTGGATTTCACCTTTGTTGATTTTAGGAATGCCTTCGATTCCATTGATAGAGAAACGCTTAACAAAGTACTCCAGGAACTAGGGCTAGACAACAAAACCAGCAGACTCATCCTAGAAACTTTGACCAACACCCATTCCAAGGTTAAATTTAGAGGCGAGATTTCAGAAAGCTTCGAAATAAAAACTGAAGTCAGACAAGGAGATGGACTTCCCCATTTCTCTTCAACTGTGTCAACTTGAAACAGTTATAAGAGAATGGCGCAAGGAACTGATCAATTTGGGTGCTCAGAGTGTTATCTACCTGGGACGTAAGAACGATGGACTGGTTGTAGATTGCCTGGCCTTTGAAGATGACATGGCACTGTTTGCTGATTCTCTTGAGATAGCAACAATGCAGGTAAATTGCCTCAGAAGACAGGCTGCCAAAGTGGGTTTTCAAGTGTCGCTGGAGAAAACAGAATTCTTCACCAATATTAGAGACGCAAACAGAGAGATGTTACTAGAACAGGGAAACATTAAGAGGATTAATAAATTTAAGTATCCCGGCGAATGGATTGAACCCAACTTATCAGAAAGAGCATCATTATCCAAGAGAGTCAACAAGTTAGAACTAGCCTATCGACTGACTGAGACTGAAACTTAAGCACTACACATCAGTCTTACGACCAGAAGCCCTATATGCCATGGAGTGTCTTTCCTTGAACCGAAGAGGTCCGGTAGAGAAATTGGAAATCAGAGAGAGGAGGATCCTCAGGAAGATCCTAGGCCCTTTAAAGGAAGATGGAGAATTCTGAAGGCGGCATAACTCTGAGCTCTACGAACATATTGAGATGCTCTCTGACTGTGCAAGGAAAAGAAGGGTAGCTTTCTATGGCCATGTTGCAAGACTTCCTCCAAACTGACTAACCAACCGTCTGTTCACCTTCTGGCAAAACAAGAAGGTTCGTACCACTTGGTAGACAGAAACCGAGAAGGATATTAAAGAACTGGGAATAACAGATCTCCAAAACACACAGTCTGTGAGAAGCGCCCTGAAGGAAGTCCGTGGATTTCAGGAAAAACCTTGAAGGAAAGGTACCCCCTGGACAGAAGAGAGAAAGGAGTTACACCGGCAGAAGATGCGACATTCTGGGCAAACCGCACCAGTTGAACAAGCGTGGCCCATTCGAAAAAAGAAGAAGAAGAAAAAAAGAGAAACAAGTCTATATTTTCAAATTTACTTGGTTAGCCAATCAATAGCGCAAAGCCTATGGCCAGCTACTGTCTTTTCCCAAGTTCATTTTAAACCTATCCGTGCATCGAATTTTAAAATTTTTGGAGGATTTTTTTCAGGATGAAATGCTGATTCTACGCACATACCCCATCCGTATAAACATAATAGTATAAGGGGCAACTGAGCCGAACACGCACTTACCCCACTTTGCCGGGGAAGTGCGCGCCCTGTACACATCTAACAAAAAAATTAATTATCGTTATTCCATTTATACTTTCATATTTTTGTTTCTCGATCCAAGAAGGACGACCAGAAGCCCTATATGCCATGGAGTGTCTTTCCTTGAACCGAATAGGTCCGGTAGAGAAATTGGAAATCAGAGAGAGGAGGATCCTCAGGAAGATCCTAGGCCCTTTAAAGGAAGATGGGGAATTCTGAAGGTGGCATAACTCTGAGCTCTACGAACATATTGAGATGCTCTCTGACTGTGCAAGGAAAAGAAGGGTAGCTTTCTATGGCCATGTTGCAAGACTAACCAACCGTCTGTTCACCTTCTGGCAAAACAAGAAGGTTCGTACCACTTGGTAGACAGAAACCGAGAAGGATATTAAAGAACTGGGAATAACAGATCTCCAAAACACACAGTCTGTGAGAAGCGCACTGAAGGAAGTCCGTGGATTTCAGGAAAAACCCCGAAGGAAAGGTACCCCCTGGACAGAAGAGAGAAAGGAGTTACACCGGCAGAAGATGCGACATTCTGGGCAAACCGCACCAGTTGAACAAGCGTGGCCCATTCGAAAAAAGAAGAAGAAGAAAAAAAGAGAAACAAGTCTATATTTTCAAATTTACTTGGTTAGCCAATCAATAGCGCAAAGCCTATGGCCAGCTACTGTCTTTTCCCAAGTTCATTTTAAACCTATCCGTGCATCGAATTTTAAAATTTTTGGAGGATTTTTTTCAGGATGAAATGCTGATTCTACGCACATACCCCACCCGTATAAACATAATAGTATAAGGGGCAACTGAGCCGAACACGCACTTACCCCACTTTGCCGGGGAAGTGCGCGCCCTGTACACATCCAACAAAAAAATTAATTATCGTTATTCCATTTATACTTTCATATTTTTGTTTCTCGATCCAAGAAGAACAATGTCTAAAGTCTTTACATTTAAAATTTTAAATCCAATTTATTGATAATAAGGCCTACAGCTTCATTCGAAAATTATTAATAAATATTTTCGAATACGAAAAGAAATTCCAAAAAAAATTTCAACAAAAATTTTCCATAATTTCGAAAAATATGTGTTTTTTCGGTTTGATACGTAATAGAAGGGAAAACAGAACATAATACTTAAAACGACATAAGAAATATTCAATAGCCCTTCCAATATTCATACGAGCTCTGAATATAAATTTCTTTTGACTACAATACGTTTCTTGTCCAATAAACATATTTGTTAGTAAAACTTATTGGGCAATTGTGAGATTTAAAAGGGGGCGTCGAATGCATTCGCCCGCTTTCCATCCGAACGGATTTCAGTTCGCCCTGCACGCCGCACCCCTTAACAAGACGGGAAACTGTCCAATTGGACAGGGAAAAAACTTCCCGCATACAAAACCAACATCGGAATCGAAATTAAATACAAAAATTATTTACGCTCACCTGTGCGCCGACAAATCCGCCACAAAAATTGGAATTTTAATTAACTGCCAAAAATAATAACGAGAGTCTTGATTAAGTTTGGTTTTGAGGTTGTTCGATAACATAAATATTTGTCAACACGAAAGTAATTTTGTCGTCGCTGAAATATGACAGACAGAGTTTATAGCACGTTGTTGCTATTTTACCGGTGTGAAGCTGGCAACAACTAAAGTGCCAACAACAAAAATATCTAAAATTTTATTTTCAATTATTAATAATTATATTATTATTTACAAAGACTTAAAATGTAATTAAAATGTAGGGTACATTTTATAAATTATTAAATTTTTATAATTAATAAAATTATTCGATTATTACGAAAATATCGGCATAGATCTCTCATTCATAGGCAGATATTCTTGTTTTCTTAACAACTATAAAGTGAAACTAATTTAGCAGTAAATATAATTAATAGATTATAAACGGCGCAAGATTGTAAACGCTCTAAATTAATTCTAATGTAAAAGAATTTGTACTAACCTAGAGATGTAGAAACTTGCATTCGATTATTACGAAAATATCGACTTAGATCTCTCATTCATAGGCAGTTTTTCTTGTTTTCTTAACAACTATAAAATGCAACTAATTGAGCAGTAAACATCTAAACTAGAGTTGATGTTGCTTTTAGGTTCACGTAGAGAACAGCTATTGACATTCTGACTGTCTACAAAATTTTGACAGTGTAAATGTAAACAAACCAATGGCTGACAAATTTTAAAACTTTCAAGACTAGAACAATAAATTGACTATACGCTCATAGAAATATTTACCAAATACAGTAATTTTAGCAAATACCAATAACAAGTACTATAAATAATTAAGATTTAGTTTGTTACGTTGGTAAAATATTTGAATTATTTGGTTGGCAACATCGTTGCCAAGGCTCACTCAATTTACAAAAAATTAGCACAAACGGCAAGAAAAAAAAAACAAAATGGACAGTTTTAAGCTTCATGAAATCAAAATGGTTTTTACAACAGATAAATGAAAATGACCAGTGGCTAAATCCCGAAGGACAAACCGAATTCTGCACAACACTGTGGGCGAGTGGTTCAACACTTTGTGAAGACTGCTAATGTAAGTAAAATATTATTTCGATTATTTTGCAAACGTTTTTACAACATTCATCATGCACATCGTGCACAACATTCGTCACATAACCTAAATAAAGACGAAAAGGATGGTTGCGACCGTTACTACGTGGTAATCCATATTTTAACTGAATTTAAAAATTCACTATGTTTTAACCATAATTATAATATGTAAAAATATTAGGCAACTTCTTATTCAAAGCTATATAAGTTTAGACACTTATCACGACTCGAGTTTCGACTGTTAAAGGTCATTTTCAAGTCAATTGATGATTATTGAATAAATAAATAAATCATACTGAAAAATACTAAGGGTTTTTTGTTGAGGGGAGAGACCTTCTTGCAATTAGGGAATTACCTGGAGACCATGGGCGTAGCCAAATATGCAAAATAAAAAATATAACATAAATATTATATTGAAATCAGGAGGGACGGGTAGAGTCGATTATCTTCAAGAGAGCATTGTAAATGTGGGGTTTAGGAACCCTTGTGTGTCAGTTTTAGAAAGTAAATTGGTGCATTTCGGCAAAAACCAAACCTCCCCCCCCCCCCGAAATATTTTCTAAACCCCCTCCGAAACTAAACCCTGGCTACGCCCGCGCTAGAGACGTTTGAACAAGATTAAAAAGTTGCGAAAAGATTAAGTCGGTTTCCTCGTTAAGGAGATTAACGGATGGGTTAAATACATTCAATCATCAATTTGTAATTCCCTTGAAAATGACTTTAACAGTCGAAACTCGAGTCTTAATTCATCAACAGCTTTGGCTCCACAACCCATTATGGGTCTTGGCCTCCTCTAGAATTTTTTTCCATTTCAATCTATTCCGGGCCTTAGCTTTCCATCCGGTAACCTTCATTGCTAATAGATTCTCCTGCACTTGGTCCAGATATCTTGTTTTTGGCCTGCCCTGTGTCCTTTTTCCTACTGGTCCTTGTCGTGTAATAAGTGGCTCTGAATCCTTCATTTGCTTGATATGTTCTATCCATCTTAATGTAGCAATTTTTATAGTACGAACTACATCCGCATGTTCGAGTCTTAATTACAATGTATTAAAGCGAGCCCTCACTGAATTAAAAAGGAGTCTAAATATTAAGATTTTATTGTAAATTATAAAAGATTGGTAAAAATGCAGTTTTTCTAGGGATTCTTTTTCCGTCAGGTCCAGCAAAAAAATAGGTTTTTTTATTACAAGTTTTACAACGTTCTGCCCACGCAGAGTGTGGCTACAGGTGCGTTTTAACATTTCTTCACTTTTTTCTACTTCACTTTTTTAAACTCTTTTAAGGAGCTCAAAGACCGGCGCGGAAGTTTCGCTGCCGCAGCCGGTGCGATATCACGGCGGACCGACTGACACGGCGGCTTATGTACATGTTCAGATCAAGCGCGATTTCCGTAATACTCGCGGTACTGCAGCGTTGCACAAGGACGCTGCCGCTGTGTTTGAAATGGTGATCTCTCTAATCACATTGATTTTATGAACCCATGTTTAATTCTGAAATGAGTTTTATCTACTCGCCAAAATGACCACACTAATAAATACATTATGGTATGTGAAGGATGACATTATTATATTCGTGTGTAAAAGTATCCAATTCGTGCGAAAAAGTCCAATTTAAATGAAATGGAGTTTCATTATTAGACGATTTCTGTTTGTTGTTACCATGGCAACGTAACCATATTCTAATATGGATTAAATCTAGGTTAACCTACATTACATCGAAGTAGGGAAAGTTTCCTTCTAGGCCCTCTACCTCCATTAACCTTGGCACTTCCGGTTCCGACTTCCGATGTCGACTTACGTTTCTAGTTTCCCACTTCCGGTTTTTCACACATGGGAATGTGAGGTCTATGTAGCCACACGCGCGAGGTCTATTTAAACCCACGTTGGGTGTGAGGTCTATGTAGTCCCAGGTGCGAGGTCTATGTAACCCCACGCTGGGTGTGAGGTCTGATTTCGACTTCCGTTTCCGGTTTCGACTTCAGTTTCTAGTTTCTCACTTCCGATTTACCATTTCCGGTTTTCAACATCCGGCCGCTCCACTTCCGGTTCCTGACCTGTCCGCGGGAAAATTGTCAAAATACGGCGCAGGCGGGAAAATTCAAAATCGAAACCGGTCAAGTCAAGTCAAGTGTGAAGGTCAAATTCAGTGGAGTGGAGGGCGTAGGCTCATCGGAGGGACTCATCGACAGCGACCAAATAGTGTTCCCGTTACTGTGCACTTACTAGTTAGGTTAGGTTTAATTTATTACACGAAGGCGCTGAACGTTCTAGCCTTATTGGAGTTATTGGTCAGTGATTTGAAGTATGTTGTCTGTCAAAATTACAATTTTTATTATATTATCGGTAAGAAACAATTTTTTTTTTGTAGATCAACAGTATTTTCGTGTGTGAAAGGCTTAGCAACTCATGCACAAAAGCCTTTCTTCACACACTTTTATTATAAACTACTATTAAGGGTTTTAGAAATTCCAAATACAAAATAACATATTCCATCTTATGCAATCAATGCTTAAAATAGCATTCCTTCTTGCTCTGCGGACTTCATGACTACTATATGCACGTAAAAGATTTTTTCATTGCAGAAATTTCGCGACGCATACGCTACGCGCCCGTCGTCTGAAGGAGCCTTTAAGGAGCTCATAGACCGGCGCGGAAGTTTCGCTACCGCGACCGGTGCGTTATCGCGGCGGACCGATTGACGTGGCGATCTACATGTTCAGATCAACTGCCGCGTTTTCCGCCAAAGCCGCGGTTGTGCAGCGTTGATAAGATTAGAATTGGAAGAAAATTAAGTTTGTTGATTTTACGAACCCATGTCCTTTTTCTTTTGTTTCTTAAATGAATTTTGGGTCTTTTAGAAATTAAAAACAAATAAAAAATAACAAACTGACCGATTTGCTTCTTCTGTGGTCAATACTAATAATAGCAGAGGAAATTATTACTACTATATACGTAAAATGCGCGTTTTGATGTGAGCATGGCCATTTCGCTGCCGCGCCGCTAGCGAATTTTTCCATGCGAAAATATCGCGACGCAAACGCTCCGCGCCGGTCTGAAGGAGCCTTTACTGTTGCATGGCGAAACGGGTAAAATCATAAATGAGTCAAGATTGTTAAAGCCCTAAATTAATTAATTATTTTACATGGATGGTCCCTCTAGGACCACATGAAGTTTATTTTATGATTTCGCTTGCGGAGGATCCAGTATGCTTTGATCTGTTCGGTAAAGATTCTCTTCCTTTCTTCCATCCACTTGATACCTGATCTTTTTGGTACTTCATTCTCTGGAACAACTTCCCGCTTGTCAATTTTTCCTCTGTATATGTGTTGGTCCAAAATTTCTTCTGGTTTGATGAATTTCTCATGTCTGCTTTTACTTGTTGATTTCTCCGCATGATTTTTCGCTCTTTTTTATGATATTTTCGATCTCTTCTTCTTCTTCTTTTTCTTCTTCTTCTTCAAATAGCACTACAACCCTATGTGGGTCCTGGCTGCAAGCACAATTTGCCTCCAACGACTTATATCTAGCATTGCTTCCTGTTCATTTTCGATGCACATCTTCCGCATATTTGATAGAGAATTGTCTATCCATCTCATTCTAGGTCTTCCCAGTGGTCTTCTGTTCGTCGATGCCTCCTGCCACTCTATTTTCAGCATTCCGTCATCCCGTGCTTTGCATATGTGACCTGCCCATCTCAATCTTTGTGACATTGCTTCTCTCACAATATCTCCCTGGTACAATTGTTCAAACTCCGCGTTTCTTCTTATTTGATATTGCCCTGACCTCGGATTCTGGTTTGGTCCAAATATTTTTCTAAGTATTTTTCGCTCGAACCTTCGCAAGGCACCTTTATTTGCTTTAGTTAGGGTGTTCGCTTCACATCCGTATGTGACTACCGGTTTTATACTAGCATGGTACAATTTTGGTTTTGAGGCTCGCGACATTATTCTCGATTGGAACAGTTCTCTTAGTGCATAATAGCATCTATTACCGCTCTATATGCGCGCCTTCATTTCTTTATTCATGTTGCTGTCTGCTGTGATGACTGCGCCGTGGTATTTGAATTCTGAGACCCGTTCGAAATTGTAGGTGCCAATGGTTATGTTTTGCCCTAGTCGATCTCTACCCTGTCTCCGGGAGTTATACGTAAATTTTGTTTTGACTTCATTAATACGTAATCCTACTATATCTGCTTCCTTTTCTATTTTTCCAAAATAGAAAAGTTGTTTTGCTGACAAGGTTTATATCATCTGCATATGCCAGTATCAGGTTTGGTCCACTGTTTGGAAAAACTTCAACGTCGATGTTAGCCCGTTTGATCGCTGCGTCTAAAACGATATTAAATAATATTGGAGACAAACTATCACCCTGTTTCAGGCCGTTGTCTACCATAAAGTTTTATGATATGTTATTCCCAACTTGAACACAGCACGGGCTGCCCTCCATGCACACTTTTGTAATATTGACTATTTTCTTTGGGATTCCACATACTGCCATGGCTGCCCATACGTGATCTCTTATCACAATATCATAGGCTTTTTGGAAGTCGATGAATAGTTGGTTGGAGGTCCATATCAAATTCCCAGTGTTTTTCTTGGATTTGACGGATAGTGAAGATTTGATCCATCGTTGATTTTCGATCTCGCCTTTTTTAATAAGTGCGAGAGTTTCTCCTGCATATAGGGCTTCAGGTTTGATTACAGTATTGTAATGTTAAATCCTAACATGGAGGACATACATTTTTAGTTGTAAATTTCTCTTGTTCTCCCATATGCTCTTCTTCTCTCGAGTTTTTGGACACGGGTGTTTTGAGCAATTTTATCTCTTCCAGTTGGTTCGATCGATTTCAAGCAGGAATTTGGAGTTAAGGACTCTGTTAATCTGTCCATATTTCGTATTTAGACTTGAGACGTCTAGTTTTGAAGCGAAAAATTCTGTTTTCTGGAAGGAGATCTGCAGTTCGACTTATTTAGCACATTCTTGGAGAGTTTCAATTTGCTTTACTGGTGTGACTTCATCACTGGACAGAAGGGCTAGGTCATCTGCTAAAGATTGCTAAAAAAAAGATCTGCTAAAGAAGGCTAAATTTCGAGATGTCTAATTTTCGAGAAGGCTAATTTTCGAGATTTTTCTGTGTCCCAATGTTTATTGGGTTCCAACTATTTTGTGCTTTCAATTCTTTTTCCCATTCCCCCATCACCGTGTCTAGGACAAGGGTGAAGAGGATGGGTGACATCTCCATCTCCAAGTCATTAGTTCATCTCCTTGCCGGAGATTCTGCGAAGGCTAAGCATGGAATTTCGACCTTGTGCGTCAATGTTTATTGGGTTCCAGCTATTTTGTGCTTTCAGTTCTCTTCCCCATTCCCTCATCACCTTATCTAGTCCTTGTCTAGAGGATGGGTGACAGTCCATCTTCTTGCCGAGCACCAGTTTCTATCAGAAATTTGTCCGTGATTTCTCCCATGATTTTTACTCTTGATTTCGTATCAGTGAGGGTCTGTTTTGTCAATTTTAGTGTTTTGGACTTTAGACTCTCTTCTTTCACGATGCTGAACAGGGATTGTCGATTAATTGAGTCCTAAGTCTTCTTGTAATCTACAAAGGCACAGATGATTGTGAGGTTTCTGAGGGCTCTGAATTGTAGAGCGGTTTTTAGGTTGAAGATGTGCTCAGTGCACGATATGTGAGGACAGAATCCAGCTTAATATTCGCCAATCTTATGCTCGAGTTGTTCTGGTATTCTTTTAAACAGGCACGTAGAGAAAATTTTCTAGGCTACTTCAAGGAGGGAGATACCCCTGTAATTATTTACGTCTATTCCTTGTAGTTATTTACGTCTATTCCCTGTAGTTATTTACACCTGTCTCCTTTTTTGTGGAGTGGGATTCACCCACTCAGAGCACATTTTCCGTCTTTGGGGAGTTTTTCGTTAGTTAGGAGATTTCCTGTATAATTTCTGAAAATTCCTTGAGGGAATTTGGACCTAGGTTCTTGCGGAGGTTCTGTTGTTCTTTAATGGTTTAATGTTGTTCAGAAATTCTTTTTGGTTTGGTGGAGGTGTCTCTGGGTGACTGCAACTAGTGGCTGCTTCAAGAAATCTTTCAGTAAGTTGAGGGCAATTAAGAAGAACTGAGAAGCATTCTGCTAGTTCTTTGCAGTTTTCTTCATTAGTCCTTACTAAAAAAGAAAAAAAAAACTAAAAAAGATGGAAAATTGGTCCTTGCCAGTTTTCCATCTTTTTCCCCGAAGCATAGGGGATGTATCCTTTGACACTTTTCTTTGCTTCCCATACTTTCCTGACTTGCCGGTTTCTGACTAGCCTTTTTAGACCCACCTGCCATCTCAGTTGTGCCTTTGGAACGCACTTTCTACTTTTAGATCCTCCCGTATTCTTTGGTTTTTTATCTTGTCGAGTAGTGTGGCATTCACTGTTTTTCTCAGATATTTCATTTCTGCTGCTTCTATTTTTTCTGTTGTTAGTTGTTACCCATGATTCACATCCATAGAGTAGGATAGACATCTAGATATTTTTTATACCCGGAATTTTGTTCAAACATTCAAGAGCGTACCTAGGGTATGAACTAGTGGGGAGAGGGGTGGGCAGATCATATTTATTTCGAGGATTATGAAATGAGTTATGCATTATGAAATGAAGTATCCATTTATCGTACAATATCAGAACTGCTTCACCATGCTCTTTGAAGCCGAAGACGTCAGGGTGAGGTTTTAATAATGGTATAGATATTTCTGTGTGACGAGGTGGGTTGTAGGAGGGGGAGGTTGCCAGCTGCCCCCCCCTTCCCCTCGCTGGATACGCCCTTGCAAACATTTATTTGTTTTTGGTATGAAACCACTTCTCATGTTCTGATATAGTTTCGTCGTGGTTGCTATTCTACTATTAATTTCTGTTTCATAGCTTCCTGCTTGGTTAGTTTGTTATTCTGTATATCTGTATTCAAGTATTTGATGTCATCTACTTGTTCATTTCGTCATTTCCCCTTTTATTCCGTGTTGACTTGTTTTGCTACGTTGGATATAACCATAGTTTTAACCAATTGTACACATATTTTCATCCCTTTTTCTTCTATTGCTTTTGCCCATGTTTCTACATAGCTTTGTTATTTGCCTTCACTGTTTGCAATTACTACAAAGTATCTGCAAATATACATTCGCTGATGTTTATAGATTACATTCTGTTGCAACCTACACTTATTTTTCTGGTTTAATTTATCATAATTATTGGTCCTACAGCCTTGAAAGAGCCTTGCCCTCCCTTAGTCTTGTCCGCCATTCTTCCCTATTATGTGATGCTCTGCGCCAATTTGTTGTTTTTGGTTTTATTACTGCATTCTTTTATTATTTCGTGCAGATATAGGATGAATAACAGTGGACTGAGCACCAATCCTTGTCTAACCACACATATAAGTTTGTTAAAACATAGCGAATTTATCAATTCAGTCTAAATATTGACGATTGACAACTGACAGGTTCCACACAGAACACATTGCGTGTTGACACAGTTTGGTTGCTCACAGAACACAGAAAACTACTACCAACCTGCTCAGAGTTGCTAATGTATAATTTTGCTTCAATCATTTATAGTCACACGGTATAGTAATAAATACTAATATACTGCGATTTTTGTTTTAATTTTATTTCAATGCGCATGCTTGAAAGGTGTACAAGTAAATAGCAGCGTTGCCAACCGTACGATTTCAATCGTGTTTATAGGACCTTTTTGGAGCTGATTCGATGTACGAGCATGTGTTCAAATTGTACGCTAAATATACGATATCCAAAACTTTCAATCTCCATAACAAAATAGAAAAATAAAAATGCGTTCATTTTGTGTATACAGGGTGTTTCATAAATGTCCGTCAGAAATTCTAGGGCCCAAAATATAGTGTTGTAGAGCCCAAAATAAGAAAAAAGCCCCTATAAAGATGTGTCCGAAAACGATTCGTAACTGAGGCACAGCCCTTAAAAGGGGGTGACCTCACTCAACATTTTTGCTAATATCTCGGACGCAACTAGTAGTAATTGATTCAAATTTTGTGTGCACTCTTTACTGGTGTCGAACTATCGTTCGTGCTTATTTTCTTCTTGTTAGCCAGCCAGTAGCGGTACATACGGGCAATGCCGAAACGAGGACGTGATAAAGAAGGCGCCTACCACGGGCGCAACTGAGTTTGGGATGAAAGCAAAGGATAAATAGTATTTAATACATTGCATTTACAATTGGTAAAATTGTTACATTAAAGTTTTGTGCCATTGGATTATGGGCAAGAAGGCGCAAGTTGCTAAAGGCGCAGTGTGTCCTGGTACCCAGAATATCGTTACTTTATTTTCTCTGCCGAGCTTCTTCAGCTTTCCCACGCAGTCCCATACCATCTGATGTATGAGCTAATAGCCTTAATGGCTGCTTGGCGCTCTGACAGAATAGCAATTCGTTTTTTTTGCGATAGGTATAATTGTGCGCAACTTTCACCTGCCTTTTGGCAAACAAAAGTTGAACAAGTATGGACATACCATTAATTGTTCAAGTTATATTAATAAAAAGTTAAAACCTTTTAAAATGAAAGGATACGTTAAATGTTTATTTCTGGAATAGTGTTTCCAGCTTCACATCGGTGTTTTTTTAATTCATTAAAAGTTTTATATAAATTGTAGTTTGATAAACTTGTAATTAAGTTTATCATTTAAATTTTCCTCGAAATATTCTTATAATTAAAAAAGCTTGTCGTGCTACTTTCAATTAACAAAAATATGTTGGGGTTATATTTTGGTATTGTTTATTTCTAGTTGAGGGTAGGCGTATAGTTGTAATAAGTGTCGCACTTAGTGAGATTTCATTTGAACCACATTCTCGGGAGCTATAACAATTACCCTTATTAATGCTACCCAAAACGGCTATTCTCATTCCTCCTTGTGGTACAAATACCCTTTTAGCGTCGATTCGAAACAAAGCTGCAAAACGAAACGGCGATTGCAATTTTAAATATTCAAACTCGTCACATTAAAAAAAAAAAGAAACGGCATTCATTGCCTGTAAAAGTTGCGGCTATTAAAAATTAAATAACTTTTATCCGACCGTTTGCAAATATTGCTTATTTTCGCAATGCTCCCGGTGGGACACGCAATGTATGTATTTGCATGAAAAATCCAAGGAAGGAAATTTATTGTGTGATCACAATAAATTTCCTTCCTTGAAACTTTTCCGACTGCAATTTGTTGTGTTGAAAATGATTTCGCGTTGTGACCCATCGTTTGCAGTGTCGAAATGTTTAAATATTATTTCGGCCGCATCATAAATTTATATAGGAAAACGTGTTGTGTAACGCGATTCATAGCAGACGTGGATTAAGTTTTAAGAAGAAGAAGTAATAAATATTTGATGAGTTTTTACGAATTCATAGATTCATGTGTGCCCTGTTTTACAATTATTATTTTGGAACCTGATTTTTTACCAAACTTCTAGCTACAATTTATATACAGTACAGCCTCGATTATCCGGGTTCGCCGAATAATCTATGCACATTTTACATTTTAATATTTTTTGTTTGGACAACTGCATCTAGAAAAACCATTGAAAACTTATTTTTATATCGAAATAGTAAATTAAAGGACGAGTTCAGTAAGCGCGATTTTACAGCACGCGTCCAAGTTTGGAAAACGACGAGCGTAGCGAGGAGTTTTCTAATAGACAAGTGCTGAAAAATGCCTTACGAACGAGTTTTTTTATAGTATTTTTTTTTTCTATTTCGCGCCATTTTATGCCATTTCTAAATAAAAAAATCGCGGATATATATTGAGAAACTTGTATCACACTCGGCGAGCCATAACCGCACGCATATGAGTGTTGTTATGAGTCCATTACAGCTACAAAATAGAAAAACATAAAAACATATTCTCGCTGTAATACCTAGAGATGCAATCTCCAAATCTATTACAGCCTTAGGCTTGTCGCACACTGGATCCGCTCGTCTCGGTTCAACTCAGCCTTTGAGCTAAGAAAAATATAAAACCCTTGTGTTTAAATCAAAACGCACATTCTACGTCCGCTCAGCTTAGCTCGGCTCAGTTCCACTCTGCTCCGTAACCTATGTTTGTCTAGAATACTAGTCCGGAGGTCGGATACTGGCGGATGGTTCACCTAACTAACGTTTTTATATATGCGCTAAGGCATATATACAACCAGGATAGCAGCAAACTGAACGGCCATTGCAATAATCACTGCTTATTCTTCACTGTCGCTAGTATTCATACTCATATTGCACAACATAGTTCCGGCTATACATAAACTGACAAGTTGACAAAGGGTTCGGTGGGATGGGATTGACGGAGCTGAGCGCATGCAATATGTAGAAAAATGATGGAACTGAGAGGAGCGGACCCGATCGGACCTTGAGGTGAGCCGAGCGGAACGGATCCAGTGTGCGAGGTTAGGTTAGGTTAGGTTTAGCCTCCAATCGATCCGCGGCTATACATAAACTGACAAGTGGACAAATGGTTCGGTGGGCTGGGTTTGATGGAGCTGAGCGAATGCAATATGTAGAAAAATTACGGAACTGAGTATGTACAATTGTACATACAATAAATAAAATGTACAATTCATTTGAAAAAATCAGTAATTTGTTTTTGCTATGGAGATTTGTATATTCTCCCTCTTATATAAATTTCTTCACAAGAGAAAAATTGTCTACATCATTAGAGTGATAACACTAGACAGACAAGACTAGACAGACAAGACTAGATAGGCAAGATATGGTGGGGTAAGCTTTATATGATGAGGTAAGTGCTACATATGCGTAGGCGTGCCGTTTTTCTTTGCCCTGCAAGGAGCTTTGGATTATTACTCTGTTATTCCAGTGCTCTGGCCAAATTGGTGCTCCTTACATCACAATGGCCTGAACTGCGTAGCTGAGCAGTCTGCGTTTACTGCTCTTGGAACCTTCAATGTTGGGCATGAATGCTGTATTGCTGCCATTATCCTCATACCCTTTGCTGCAGCTTCTGCTATTTACGGTGTGAAAGATAATGCCTTGTCTATTACTATGCCCACTTATTTTACTTGATGCTTTGGGATCATCGGTATTTTTTCAATTTGATATTTTATTGTTTGGGCTTTTTTTGTCTTATGAGGTGGACCGCCTCAGTTTTGTTCTGGCAGTAGATTGAGGTTTTTGGATTTCATCCATTTAATGATTTGCGCTATAGCGTTATTGGCTCTCTGCATCAATCGTTCAACTATTCTGGCTGTTACCACTAGAGCCAAGTTATCAAAACCAATCACTGTCGCCTCCAATCGCTGTCTTAATGTCAACATATCGTCATATAGGACGTTCCACAAGATTGGGCCTAATATCGATCCTTGTGGAACACCGCTGCTGATGATTCTCTCGTCCGATTGCCGAACTTCTTTCAGAATTAATTTTCTACCGCTAAGGAAATTCTTTACCATGCATGGTAGATACGGTGATATACCTCTTGATGTCAGGTCGTCCATGATCTGCTTCCAGCTAGCGCTCTTAAATGCGTTTCTAGCATCGAAGGTTAACAGCGCACACAGTTTTCTTGTTCTTTGCGTGCCAGACTTGGACTTTTCGGCAATCTCTAAGACAGATTGTGGATTTTATTTGCTCGAAGCCAAATTGTTCTTCTGATAGTCCATGCCCGGTCTGGATTTTCCTTGCCTGAAGCCAAATTGTTCCTCTGATAGTCCATGCCCGGTCTGGAGTTCTCCTTTTATTCTGCTTAGTAGAAGTAGCTCTGAGAGTTTTCTTGACACATCTGGTAGGGAAATAGGTCTATAGGATGTGAAATTCCCCATTTCTCCTATTCTGATGCACCTTTTGCGTCTAGTTACAATATAATAGACGTAATATAACCAAAATACAGTTTCCTCTCATTTTCCAGTTGAAACGACCGTAATATAACTTCAGGGAAAGCTGTGTTTATCCTGTCTATTGGTCCCGTCTACCTCTTTAGTCGTTTTCCTTAGTTTTCGTTATTTCTGTTAAATTTTTTGTTATAGTTCTCCACGTGTCCTAACTCCCCGGCATATACCCAGTAACATTTTCCGCAGTTACTCTTACGCCTATGCTTTCCGTCATTTTTTTTCCTTTTGCGCTTCCCAACCTTGGCAATCGAAAACGGTATACCCCGCTGTATCATCCTCCCCACAGTAGTAACAGTCCGCTGTTTTTCCTAGTTTGAACCTTTAAGGGTAGTGGCCAAAGCATCCATATATCAACCCTAAGTAGATAGGCTAGGACAGTTCGGACGCAAAATCCCATAAGGATTTACATAGCGGTCTAAATTCACATTTTTGATGATATATGCAACCAACTATACAAAATTTTACTACGATTAAATCTACGAATGAAACTCTGCAACGGGCCCTATTTTCTACAACAGCTTTCAATCAGCTTTAAACAGCTTTTAATCAGTTTTAAACAGCTTTCAATCAGCAAATTTGATCGTAGTAAAATTGTGTATAGTTGCTTGCATATATTATAAAAAATGTGAATTTAAACCCCTATGTAAATCCTTATGGGATTTTGCGTCCAAACTGTCCTAGCCTATCTAGTACCCTATACTTGTCAGGTAATATATATTTGTGTCAGGTAATAGTCCACTTCACCCTGCTCTCGGTTTATCCAATTTTTTACATTTGGTATGAGCTTTTGCGTCCTTTCCGCCTTTCTTTCCAATTCCTCCCATCTTTTCTGAAACAGGTTATTTATCTGTGTCCTATTCTCCTATGCGGATGGTTTCCTGCTTATGTCTTCAGTCTACAACATCTTTCTTCTATTATTACATCGATGGGTGGGCTTCCCGCCACCACTCGCAGTGAATTGCTAGATACAGTCCGGTATACGCAAAAGACTGTAATCAATATTTTTCGCTGGATCCCTTCTAAAATTTGGTTATAGTTTTCTTTGCCATAGCCTTTCGCCATATAGGTGTACCATAGAGTATGAGTTATTCCATAGAGTATAAGTGCACCATAGATGATGTAGAGTATGATGGAAATTACCCACGCGATCAGCGACCGTTTACTACATCGTGGTACTCCGATGTTTGCCATTAATTGTTCTAGGTTGGATTATGGCCACAGCCTCGCCTTTCATAGCTATTTGTAACACGTGCTGTGTCAAACTCATATTTCTGTTGAATATGACTCCAAGATACCTCAATGTCTCTGATGTCATTATTATTGCATCTTCTATTTTGATTTCCATTTTTGAAAGCTTTCTTCTTCTTGCTGGTATTATAGCTTCCGTTTTAGTCGGTGCCAGTTTTAAGCTTTTGGAATTCATCCACCGGCTCACTCTCTGTGTTGCTTTGTATGTTTTAATACACAACTCCTCTTCTTTCTTGCCTCTTGCGACCACAGGCCAGTCATCCGCATAACCTACAGGCATGCGCAGTCCTGATACACCGCAGGCAACCTACAGGCATCGTTACTCCTGCAGGCATGCGCAGTTCTAGTACCCGATCGTACAAGATATTCCAAAGTAGTACTCCTAGTATAGATCCTTGAGGGCGACTCTTGTCATATTTATCTTGGCAGTCTTTCTGACCATTAGGTCTTGTTCACTAAGGTAACCATCTGTAGGTACAAGGTATCTTACGCCTGAGACAATTTCCATCCATGGAATAGAGTTAAATGCTTTTTGCACGTCGAGGGTCACCTTAACGCAGAAATCTCAGGGTTTGTAGCTTCCCTTATTCGCCTTAGTTGCTATCTCCTGTACTACGCGCATTGCGTCGATTGCAGATCTTCCTTTCCGGAAACCGAATTGCCTTTCTGATAAATTCCCTGATTTTTAGATATTTTCCTTGATTCTGTTGCTTAGTAAATGCAATTAGTAAGTGCAATAATAGTTCCAGCATTTTATCCCTTGTGTTTAGTATACATGGTGGCCTACACATATACATATGTTACTTCTGCATTTTCTTATTTCTTTCCCTTAGGTATCAGCAATTGCCTGTTTTCTATATCCTAGGGAATTCGCCTCTTTGTAGCAATGTGTTAAACATCTTTAAACAGTTTTGGAGGCTCTTATCCATCAAAGCCTTCACAACCTCCGCCGGTATCCCATCTGGTCCTAGGGCCCTTCTGTTTTTAATTTTTCCGGCCGCCTCTCTCATTTCATTTTCTGTGAATAGTGAACAGTTTACCCGATCTTCCCTTTGTATAAGCTGGCTCCAGTCCATATCTCGGTTGCATGGAAATAGTTTAGCCTTTCTTTATCGAGCAGCTCCGTTTTAGGACGCAAGTTTAGTTTTTTTCCGTACTATTTTGTGGCACAGACCCCAAATATCGTTGTCAACTTCTGCACTTACTTGTTTCCATGCATTTTCTTTCGCTGTCTTGATTGTCTTTCTGAATTCTTCTCTTCCTTTAGCGCATTCCATTGAGGTCCAAAGCTACTAGAGAAAAAACAATAAATTGATCGCTTGCAAAGTGTGAAATGACCCAAAATATAAGCTATTATAAAAAAAAAAGTTCTTGTTTCTCTTCAGTTGTTTTATTTTTCGTAGCGTTTGCTCTGGCCATTGCTCTTCTTCTTTTCTGCAGACATATCCTCCTTTGTTCCGCCACTTCTCTCGTCCATTAATACACAGGTGCTCGTCTGCTTCTTCCACCATTTCATACATTCGCTTGGTTCAGCCCCTAAATTAAGCCCCCCATACACGTGCGAACAATTTGCGCAAATTCGGTGTTTGTAGAAACGCCTGTTTGTACATACGCTAGCACATACACGTAGCAACCTATTGCGCAAACATCATTTCGATTTGTAGTGTTATTCGTTGAACATGTCAGATACGGACGATTGCTGTGCCGCCATTATTCTGGCCCTAGTGGCTGAGAAATGAATAGTTAAAAGAAAAAGAAAGCGAAGAGTTTCCTGATCCCTCAAGAAGTCAAGCTCGTCGAAGTACCACAAACTTGGCACGTACCACCTGATTTTATGCTCTCCTTCACTTTCTTTATTTCTCTTCTGTAGGCAGTACGAAATGAATTGATTTTGGCGCGTACACTTGCCCTACCTGCACTGGGTTCAATTTCCTTCATTTTATCGACGAGTATATTTATCTTTATAACCGTCACTTTTCACCTTCCACACGTCAGGTAAATCGCGATACACTGCAATAAACTCTCTCCAAAGTTCCCGCTGTTCTTCATCTGTCGTCTTATTCACCATATTGGAGAGGTAAATACCAACAAACTAAAAAAAAAAATAACCGAAACAACGTTTTCAACCACGGAATAGAAAGGAAACTGCCTGACAGTGTCTAGGAGCAGGAGTTGACTAACCCTAAGTTTGCACAAACCGTATCATACACGTCAAACAAGTACTCAAACAAGGAGTATTTGTACAAATTATTTTGATCCTGACCGATTTTACTCAAACAGTTTGCGCAACCATTCAAACAGCCCCATAGACGGGCAAACTGTTTGCACAAACACCGAATTTGCACAAATTGTTCGCTCGTGTATGGGGGGTTTTAGTCACCTACATTTTCTTTTAATTTTGTAGAGAAAAGCTGCAATCGGATATGGTTTATTACCCATCCGTTCTCCATCCGTGCTTGTTTGGTATGATTCCGTTTTCTTAAATCTCTTGGGTCCTGACAAGACTAGACAGACAAGACTAGACAGACAAGACTAGACACTAGACAGACAAGACTAGACAGACAAGACTAGACAGACAAGACTAGACAGACAAGACTAGACAGACAAGACTAGACAGACAAGACTAGACAGACAAGACTAGACAGACAAGACTAGACAGACAAGACTAGACAGACAAGACTAGACAGACAAGACTAGACAGACAAGACTAGACAGACAAGACTAGACAGACAAGACTAGACAGACAAGACTAGACAGACAAGACTAGACAGACAAGACTAGACAGACAAGACTAGACAGACAAGACTAGACAGACAAGACTAGACAGACAAGACTAGACAGACAAGACTAGACAGACAAGACTAGACAGACAAGACTAGACAGACAAGACTAGACAGACAAGACATAGACAGACAACAGACTAGACAGACAAGACTAGACAGACAAGACTAGACAGACAAGACTAGACAGACAAGACTAGACAGACAAGACTAGACAGACAAGACTAGACAGACAAGACTAGACAGACAAGACTAGACAGACAAGACTAGACAGACAAGACTAGACAGACAAGACTAGACAGACAAGACTAGACAGACAAGACTAGACAGACAAGACTAGACAGACAAGACTAGACAGACAAGACTAGACAGACAAGACTAGACAGACAAGACTAGACAGACAAGACTAGACAGACAAGACTAGACAGACAAGACTAGACAGACAAGACTAGACAGACAAGACTAGACAGACAAGACTAGACAGACAAGACTAGACAGACAAGACTAGACAGACAAGACTAGACAGACAAGACTAGACAGACAAGACTAGACAGACAAGACTAGACAGACAAGACTAGACAGACAAGACTAGACAGACAAGACTAGACAGACAAGACTAGACAGACAAGACTAGACAGACAAGACTAGACAGACAAGACTAGACAGACAAGACTAGACAGACAAGACTAGACAGACAAGACTAGACAGACAAGACTAGACAGACAAGACTAGACAGACAAGACTAGACAGACAAGACTAGACAGACAAGACTAGACAGACAAGACTAGACAGACAAGACTAGACAGACAAGACTAGACAGACAAGACTAGACAGACAAGACTAGACAGACAAGACTAGACAGACAAGACTAGACAGACAAGACTAGACAGACAAGACTAGACAGACAAGACTAGACAGACAAGACTAGACAGACAAGACTAGACAGACAAGACTAGACAGACAAGACTAGACAGACAAGACTAGACAGACAAGACTAGACAGACAAGACTAGACAGACAAGACTAGACAGACAAGACTAGACAGACAAGACTAGACAGACAAGACTAGACAGACAAGACTAGACAGACAAGACTAGACAGACAAGACTAGACAGACAAGACTAGACAGACAAGACTAGACAGACAAGACTAGACAGACAAGACTAGACAGACAAGACTAGACAGACAAGACTAGACAGACAAGACTAGACAGACAAGACTAGACAGACAAGACTAGACAGACAAGACTAGACAGACAAGACTAGACAGACAAGACTAGACAGACAAGACTAGACAGACAAGACTAGACAGACAAGACTAGACAGACAAGACTAGACAGACAAGACTAGACAGACAAGACTAGACAGACAAGACTAGACAGACAAGACTAGACAGACAAGACTAGACAGACAAGACTAGACAGACAAGACTAGACAGACAAGACTAGACAGACAAGACTAGACAGACAAGACTAGACAGACAAGACTAGACAGACAAGACTAGACAGACAAGACTAGACAGACAAGACTAGACAGACAAGACTAGACAGACAAGACTAGACAGACAAGACTAGACAGACAAGACTAGACAGACAAGACTAGACAGACAAGACTAGACAGACAAGACTAGACAGACAAGACTAGACAGACAAGACTAGACAGACAAGACTAGACAGACAAGACTAGACAGACAAGACTAGACAGACAAGACTAGACAGACAAGACTAGACAGACAAGACTAGACAGACAAGACTAGACAGACAAGACTAGACAGACAAGACTAGACAGACAAGACTAGACAGACAAGACTAGACAGACAAGACTAGACAGACAAGACTAGACAGACAAGACTAGACAGACAAGACTAGACAGACAAGACTAGACAGACAAGACTAGACAGACAAGACTAGACAGACAAGACTAGACAGACAAGACTAGACAGACAAGACTAGACAGACAAGACTAGACAGACAAGACTAGACAGACAAGACTAGACAGACAAGACTAGACAGACAAGACTAGACAGACAAGACTAGACAGACAAGACTAGACAGACAAGACTAGACAGACAAGACTAGACAGACAAGACTAGACAGACAAGACTAGACAGACAAGACTAGACAGACAAGACTAGACAGACAAGACTAGACAGACAAGACTAGACAGACAAGACTAGACAGACAAGACTAGACAGACAAGACTAGACAGACAAGACTAGACAGACAAGACTAGACAGACAAGACTAGACAGACAAGACTAGACAGACAAGACTAGACAGACAAGACTAGACAGACAAGACTAGACAGACAAGACTAGACAGACAAGACTAGACAGACAAGACTAGACAGACAAGACTAGACAGACAAGACTAGACAGACAAGACTAGACAGACAAGACTAGACAGACAAGACTAGACAGACAAGACTAGACAGACAAGACTAGACAGACAAGACTAGACAGACAAGACTAGACAGACAAGACTAGACAGACAAGACTAGACAGACAAGACTAGACAGACAAGACTAGACAGACAAGACTAGACAGACAAGACTAGACAGACAAGACTAGACAGACAAGACTAGACAGACAAGACTAGACAGACAAGACTAGACAGACAAGACTAGACAGACAAGACTAGACAGACAAGACTAGACAGACAAGACTAGACAGACAAGACTAGACAGACAAGACTAGACAGACAAGACTAGACAGACAAGACTAGACAGACAAGACTAGACAGACAAGACTAGACAGACAAGACTAGACAGACAAGACTAGACAGACAAGACTAGACAGACAAGACTAGACAGACAAGACTAGACAGACAAGACTAGACAGACAAGACTAGACAGACAAGACTAGACAGACAAGACTAGACAGACAAGACTAGACAGACAAGACTAGACAGACAAGACTAGACAGACAAGACTAGACAGACAAGACTAGACAGACAAGACTAGACAGACAAGACTAGACAGACAAGACTAGACAGACAAGACTAGACAGACAAGACTAGACAGACAAGACTAGACAGACAAGACTAGACAGACAAGACTAGACAGACAAGACTAGACAGACAAGACTAGACAGACAAGACTAGACAGACAAGACTAGACAGACAAGACTAGACAGACAAGACTAGACAGACAAGACTAGACAGACAAGACTAGACAGACAAGACTAGACAGACAAGACTAGACAGACAAGACTAGACAGACAAGACTAGACAGACAAGACTAGACAGACAAGACTAGACAGACAAGACTAGACAGACAAGACTAGACAGACAAGACTAGACAGACAAGACTAGACAGACAAGACTAGACAGACAAGACTAGACAGACAAGACTAGACAGACAAGACTAGACAGACAAGACTAGACAGACAAGACTAGACAGACAAGACTAGACAGACAAGACTAGACAGACAAGACTAGACAGACAAGACTAGACAGACAAGACTAGACAGACAAGACTAGACAGACAAGACTAGACAGACAAGACTAGACAGACAAGACTAGACAGACAAGACTAGACAGACAAGACTAGACAGACAAGACTAGACAGACAAGACTAGACAGACAAGACTAGACAGACAAGACTAGACAGACAAGACTAGACAGACAAGACTAGACAGACAAGACTAGACAGACAAGACTAGACAGACAAGACTAGACAGACAAGACTAGACAGACAAGACTAGACAGACAAGACTAGACAGACAAGACTAGACAGACAAGACTAGACAGACAAGACTAGACAGACAAGACTAGACAGACAAGACTAGACAGACAAGACTAGACAGACAAGACTAGACAGACAAGACTAGACAGACAAGACTAGACAGACAAGACTAGACAGACAAGACTAGACAGACAAGACTAGACAGACAAGACTAGACAGACAAGACTAGACAGACAAGACTAGACAGACAAGACTAGACAGACAAGACTAGACAGACAAGACTAGACAGACAAGACTAGACAGACAAGACTAGACAGACAAGACTAGACAGACAAGACTAGACAGACAAGACTAGACAGACAAGACTAGACAGACAAGACTAGACAGACAAGACTAGACAGACAAGACTAGACAGACAAGACTAGACAGACAAGACTAGACAGACAAGACTAGACAGACAAGACTAGACAGACAAGACTAGACAGACAAGACTAGACAGACAAGACTAGACAGACAAGACTAGACAGACAAGACTAGACAGACAAGACTAGACAGACAAGACTAGACAGACAAGACTAGACAGACAAGACTAGACAGACAAGACTAGACAGACAAGACTAGACAGACAAGACTAGACAGACAAGACTAGACAGACAAGACTAGACAGACAAGACTAGACAGACAAGACTAGACAGACAAGACTAGACAGACAAGACTAGACAGACAAGACTAGACAGACAAGACTAGACAGACAAGACTAGACAGACAAGACTAGACAGACAAGACTAGACAGACAAGACTAGACAGACAAGACTAGACAGACAAGACTAGACAGACAAGACTAGACAGACAAGACTAGACAGACAAGACTAGACAGACAAGACTAGACAGACAAGACTAGACAGACAAGACTAGACAGACAAGACTAGACAGACAAGACTAGACAGACAAGACTAGACAGACAAGACTAGACAGACAAGACTAGACAGACAAGACTAGACAGACAAGACTAGACAGACAAGACTAGACAGACAAGACTAGACAGACAAGACTAGACAGACAAGACTAGACAGACAAGACTAGACAGACAAGACTAGACAGACAAGACTAGACAGACAAGACTAGACAGACAAGACTAGACAGACAAGACTAGACAGACAAGACTAGACAGACAAGACTAGACAGACAAGACTAGACAGACAAGACTAGACAGACAAGACTAGACAGACAAGACTAGACAGACAAGACTAGACAGACAAGACTAGACAGACAAGACTAGACAGACAAGACTAGACAGACAAGACTAGACAGACAAGACTAGACAGACAAGACTAGACAGACAAGACTAGACAGACAAGACTAGACAGACAAGACTAGACAGACAAGACTAGACAGACAAGACTAGACAGACAAGACTAGACAGACAAGACTAGACAGACAAGACTAGACAGACAAGACTAGACAGACAAGACTAGACAGACAAGACTAGACAGACAAGACTAGACAGACAAGACTAGACAGACAAGACTAGACAGACAAGACTAGACAGACAAGACTAGACAGACAAGACTAGACAGACAAGACTAGACAGACAAGACTAGACAGACAAGACTAGACAGACAAGACTAGACAGACAAGACTAGACAGACAAGACTAGACAGACAAGACTAGACAGACAAGACTAGACAGACAAGACTAGACAGACAAGACTAGACAGACAAGACTAGACAGACAAGACTAGACAGACAAGACTAGACAGACAAGACTAGACAGACAAGACTAGACAGACAAGACTAGACAGACAAGACTAGACAGACAAGACTAGACAGACAAGACTAGACAGACAAGACTAGACAGACAAGACTAGACAGACAAGACTAGACAGACAAGACTAGACAGACAAGACTAGACAGACAAGACTAGACAGACAAGACTAGACAGACAAGACTAGACAGACAAGACTAGACAGACAAGACTAGACAGACAAGACTAGACAGACAAGACTAGACAGACAAGACTAGACAGACAAGACTAGACAGACAAGACTAGACAGACAAGACTAGACAGACAAGACTAGACAGACAAGACTAGACAGACAAGACTAGACAGACAAGACTAGACAGACAAGACTAGACAGACAAGACTAGACAGACAAGACTAGACAGACAAGACTAGACAGACAAGACTAGACAGACAAGACTAGACAGACAAGACTAGACAGACAAGACTAGACAGACAAGACTAGACAGACAAGACTAGACAGACAAGACTAGACAGACAAGACTAGACAGACAAGACTAGACAGACAAGACTAGACAGACAAGACTAGACAGACAAGACTAGACAGACAAGACTAGACAGACAAGACTAGACAGACAAGACTAGACAGACAAGACTAGACAGACAAGACTAGACAGACAAGACTAGACAGACAAGACTAGACAGACAAGACTAGACAGACAAGACTAGACAGACAAGACTAGACAGACAAGACTAGACAGACAAGACTAGACAGACAAGACTAGACAGACAAGACTAGACAGACAAGACTAGACAGACAAGACTAGACAGACAAGACTAGACAGACAAGACTAGACAGACAAGACTAGACAGACAAGACTAGACAGACAAGACTAGACAGACAAGACTAGACAGACAAGACTAGACAGACAAGACTAGACAGACAAGACTAGACAGACAAGACTAGACAGACAAGACTAGACAGACAAGACTAGACAGACAAGACTAGACAGACAAGACTAGACAGACAAGACTAGACAGACAAGACTAGACAGACAAGACTAGACAGACAAGACTAGACAGACAAGACTAGACAGACAAGACTAGACAGACAAGACTAGACAGACAAGACTAGACAGACAAGACTAGACAGACAAGACTAGACAGACAAGACTAGACAGACAAGACTAGACAGACAAGACTAGACAGACAAGACTAGACAGACAAGACTAGACAGACAAGACTAGACAGACAAGACTAGACAGACAAGACTAGACAGACAAGACTAGACAGACAAGACTAGACAGACAAGACTAGACAGACAAGACTAGACAGACAAGACTAGACAGACAAGACTAGACAGACAAGACTAGACAGACAAGACTAGACAGACAAGACTAGACAGACAAGACTAGACAGACAAGACTAGACAGACAAGACTAGACAGACAAGACTAGACAGACAAGACTAGACAGACAAGACTAGACAGACAAGACTAGACAGACAAGACTAGACAGACAAGACTAGACAGACAAGACTAGACAGACAAGACTAGACAGACAAGACTAGACAGACAAGACTAGACAGACAAGACTAGACAGACAAGACTAGACAGACAAGACTAGACAGACAAGACTAGACAGACAAGACTAGACAGACAAGACTAGACAGACAAGACTAGACAGACAAGACTAGACAGACAAGACTAGACAGACAAGACTAGACAGACAAGACTAGACAGACAAGACTAGACAGACAAGACTAGACAGACAAGACTAGACAGACAAGACTAGACAGACAAGACTAGACAGACAAGACTAGACAGACAAGACTAGACAGACAAGACTAGACAGACAAGACTAGACAGACAAGACTAGACAGACAAGACTAGACAGACAAGACTAGACAGACAAGACTAGACAGACAAGACTAGACAGACAAGACTAGACAGACAAGACTAGACAGACAAGACTAGACAGACAAGACTAGACAGACAAGACTAGACAGACAAGACTAGACAGACAAGACTAGACAGACAAGACTAGACAGACAAGACTAGACAGACAAGACTAGACAGACAAGACTAGACAGACAAGACTAGACAGACAAGACTAGACAGACAAGACTAGACAGACAAGACTAGACAGACAAGACTAGACAGACAAGACTAGACAGACAAGACTAGACAGACAAGACTAGACAGACAAGACTAGACAGACAAGACTAGACAGACAAGACTAGACAGACAAGACTAGACAGACAAGACTAGACAGACAAGACTAGACAGACAAGACTAGACAGACAAGACTAGACAGACAAGACTAGACAGACAAGACTAGACAGACAAGACTAGACAGACAAGACTAGACAGACAAGACTAGACAGACAAGACTAGACAGACAAGACTAGACAGACAAGACTAGACAGACAAGACTAGACAGACAAGACTAGACAGACAAGACTAGACAGACAAGACTAGACAGACAAGACTAGACAGACAAGACTAGACAGACAAGACTAGACAGACAAGACTAGACAGACAAGACTAGACAGACAAGACTAGACAGACAAGACTAGACAGACAAGACTAGACAGACAAGACTAGACAGACAAGACTAGACAGACAAGACTAGACAGACAAGACTAGACAGACAAGACTAGACAGACAAGACTAGACAGACAAGACTAGACAGACAAGACTAGACAGACAAGACTAGACAGACAAGACTAGACAGACAAGACTAGACAGACAAGACTAGACAGACAAGACTAGACAGACAAGACTAGACAGACAAGACTAGACAGACAAGACTAGACAGACAAGACTAGACAGACAAGACTAGACAGACAAGACTAGACAGACAAGACTAGACAGACAAGACTAGACAGACAAGACTAGACAGACAAGACTAGACAGACAAGACTAGACAGACAAGACTAGACAGACAAGACTAGACAGACAAGACTAGACAGACAAGACTAGACAGACAAGACTAGACAGACAAGACTAGACAGACAAGACTAGACAGACAAGACTAGACAGACAAGACTAGACAGACAAGACTAGACAGACAAGACTAGACAGACAAGACTAGACAGACAAGACTAGACAGACAAGACTAGACAGACAGGACTAGACAGACAAGACTAGACAGACAGGACTAGACAGACAAGACTAGACAGACAAGACTAGACAGACAAGACTAGACAGACAAGACTAGACAGACAAGACTAGACAGACAAGACTAGACAGACAAGACTAGACAGACAAGACTAGACAGACAATACTAGACAGACAATACTAGACAGACAATACTAGACAGACAAGACTAGACAGACAAGACTAGACAGACAAGACTAGACAGACAAGACTAGACAGACAAGACTAGACAGACAAGACTAGACAGACAAGACTAGACAGACAAGACTAGACAGACAAGACTAGACAGACAAGACTAGATAGTAAGACTAGACAGACATGACTAGACATACAAGACTAGACAGACAAGACTAGACAGACATGACTAAACAGACATGACTACACAGATATGACTAGACAGACAAGACTATATGAGTGGATTCATATTAATTAGTGGATAATAAGGATTTAATCATAATTATTTGTCGAAGCGGAATCTAATTTGAATATAAATTTTTGATATTTTTTTATTTTTCCTATTAGATATTAGATTTTCAAATTTCACCTTAAAGTTAAAAATGTCTTTGTTGTGGAATCTATACCGCAGGTTAGGAAATACTTATTTGGAATATGTATGAAGCAACAATATAAGGGAGCTTAAAAGATTTGTTTGGAACGTATATAGAAGTAAATCTGTAATAACTTTTGGAAAACAGGGAATAAATGCGGAAAACTGAATGCGATGGAATATTGATAGAATCGGAATGGACTTGTACAATAAATCTTTTAGTTTGTCCATTGAAATAAATAGGAATGGATTTTTTAAAACATACATTTGAGCTATATAAAACGAGTTATTTAATGTCGATAATGTCGTAATAAGATTGAAGTGAGAAAAATGTTACAAGTTAAGTTATAATTTATATTTTGACAAATATGAACTCTATAAAAGTTTTATTGATTTATTTTTGGCGAACGGGGTGAGTGTTAAGATGAATTTAAAAACGACGATTTTTCTAGGTTATAAATTGCATCATCAATTATTTTAGCGCGGTGCTGCGGCTAAGTTTACGAAAAAAAAATAGTCGAAAAAATAAAACTGCGGAGGAATTTTATTTAAAAGTTGTGAGAACGCAATAAATAACGAAATGAGTAATGGAAACAGGTCCAGAAGTGTGGAGGGGTTCCATCCTAATTTACTTATTTTATAGGTGCGCCGATGCAAATTTCGTACATAAATTTACAACGCTGTAATAATGTTGGTCAAAGTTTTTTTCGCATTGCCCAAGCATTAAAACAATATCGAAATTACACCACCATTTTTTTAGTTCCTCGAAACATATATTATAAAACTTATCGGAACTTTCCCCAGCAATATTTGAATAAACTTTTGAGGGTTGAAGATTGATGATATGAGATCCGCAACATCTTGTGTATATCAATAATACATTCCCCTAATTTCAAGGCACAAACAAATTAAAGACAATTCCAATCAATCAAGAGTATTTTCGGAAAGTTGTAATTAAGGAGCGTAATAATTAATTCTATTCGAACTCACCTGCAGGACACCCCAATCGATACAACTTTGGTTAAGGGTTATTATTCCGCAATCAAAAGAAATATTTGCTGAATGTAAAACGTCATTAATTTAGTTTAAACATTCTTTAAGTTCGTTTTGGATATTAATCAACGTGAAATGATACTTTGAGAGTAATTACGAACAATACGCGATTTGATTGTTTTAAAAATTATATATTCAGTGCTATATTCGTGGATTAAATGAATGAGTGATAATTGGACATTGTCTGCCCTGTTACAATATCATATTTGAAAGAAACGCACACACAAAAAGGATGAATAATTAAATGCATTGTTTAAATATCACTTAGCGGGGAGGATTATTTTTTTTGCGCCGCGACGTCTAAATAGGAATTAATTGCCGGTTTTCGTGGCGAACGGGGGTTTGTTGCCCACTGACAACAGCTGTCCAATTCGTGGAATTCCGACCAACCTCAGAAAACTATACCTGTAATGCATATGAATGAAAAGGACACGATTGATTGAAAGGATTGATAGGTGACCGAAAAAGTTTAATCACACATGAAATCCTAAGTACCCTACCTACCCTTTTCTCAACTCGTTTTAAACACAATAAAAACCCTTTTATGGTAATTAATTATATTGGACTAGATTAGAATAAATGCGAGTTAAGAACTGACCAAGGTTATATTGATCAAGTCAAGATTTTTTAATATATTGTTCTATTTATAAAATTTATAATCAAAGGTATTTCTGTCTTTGTAAAAGAAATACATGTGCTTTGGTGTTTTGTGGAACTTTCAATTACTGCTTTAGCAAAGAAAAGAAAAAATTTAATCAAAAGCGCAAAATCTGTGTGATCAAATTTCAATAGAAAAAAGTCTTAATAAGGGAACGAGCAAGGAATGTATATAGAAATTCGTGAATACGTTTCGTTCATAAACGGAGTATAATAATTCGTGCATTTTTAATTAAATGACATTTATTTCGAATTAAATTGCGTAATTGGTGTTGATAAATTTTCGATTCTTTAGAAGAAGTAAACGGAATGGCGATGTTTGTGTTCGAACAGAAATAGAATTCTAGGTATATAAATCATTTTAGAACGAGCCTTTTGTGATAGGTATGTGTAATAAAAGGTTTTATGTGTTAAAAAAAAGACAAAAAATATACCCCGAGGAGCAATAATACTCCATTACAGAAGGAGCGAAAATGATGTCTGTAATGATGCATCCCAGGTTGAATATTATTTTTGTTGACACGGCCAATCCAATTTAAATAAAGCAACAGAGACCTGAATTTTTGCCCGTTGTTTCGACGCGTATATGTAACCCGAGTTGTATTGAAATTGATTCTATTTGTGTGGAAATATCACCTAAAACCCGAATGCATAAAAAAACCCCTGGAAGTAACAAAATACAAACCAATTTGAATATTATTCATAACATTGCAACAACATTCGTATTCCATTATTTGTTTGGAAAATTCGTTTAATATCACACTAATTAGTGTTTAAAATAAATTGAAGTAACAGGTTTTAATTAAATTATGAAACAAACCATAACGTAATTTAAAACTAAAACATGTTTTATCAAAATCACATCCATAGGAAAACCGGGTGTGTTTAATCATCTCCGCTGACTATTTATTTCTATAATACAGAAAACGTGAAATGGATACACACTACAAAATGCTTTCATATTTGCAATGTAATTAATTTGATTAAATAATAATTTATATCGCAACGGATATTAATATTTGTTTTATTAAATAAAAATAATTCGCTTCAATTCATCTCGAATTTTAATTTGGGTTACTCTTTAATCGCATTAATATGCTGTGTAAGTGGAAATTCTGAACGGCGAGATTTCAAAGTGATGTGAAAGGGAAATGCTACATCAATTAACCTCGATATAAATTTCGCGAAATATTCAAATTGTAAACGTTTCAAATACAATATTATTTCTAAGAAAAACGAAGAAACCGCACAAAGAAAATATTTTCGCCGCGAGCTCCCTTTGAAACGCTCGCTGGAACAGAGCAGAAAACTCAACAATAAAGAAACGAAAATAGTTTGCACCCACAACAAACGAAAACATAAAGACCGAATGCAACCGAAATAAACGACTTTCTATTTCCGGAAGGATATTCCAGGGTTATCTTAATTATCCACGAGTCTATAACTAAAATTACGTCTGTTATCTAGCAGCTATTTGTTTATGCAATTTCCTAAGAAAAGTTGCGACGTCCCATCCCCAGGGACAACCGCCTAAAACAAAACTTCCCTTATTTACTAAGTGTTACAGAATGATATCAAATAAATTATTTTTATCCTTAAAAAAAAATAACCCAATTATTATTACAAAAAAAGTGATGGTGTTAAAGTAATTATGGTGGGGAATGTTTCTATAAAGAAATAATAAAATGATTAAGTTTATTAGAAATAGTAATTTTTCTTCATTCGCGTTCTTAATTAGGGCAGTAAAATGTAATTAGCGTTTGAATTTAATTAATATGTACCATTGTGTTCTTAATTTCATAACGAGGAGTGTAATACGGATATTTACTGACAAGAGCCGTTGTGAGAGAAAATTACCAAATTGCAGACTAATTTAGAACTTCTGGTGGACTGAAATCGCTTGCTGAGGGAACTAATATAGAATTACGAAAATGCACCCTATCGCCCCTATTAAATGACATATTGCATTTAAAGCGTTTATCAAGTGGACAGAAACTTTGATCTGAGCAATCTTTTCAAACTGTTAATTGATCGTTAAAAAACAACCCTAATTTAATTTCATAAAGTAAGAGACTCAAAAAAAGCTTTGATTCAGATTTATAAGCAGATTTATTTCAATTTGAAAACATTGCGAAGTTATGTTTGGGATAAAAAAACAATGTGTATAAGTGATGTGTGTAATAACAGGAATGAAGAGCTACATATGTAGATTGTGTGGAAATAAAAATGTACAATAAAAGTGTGTGTTTTATGTAATATAAATATTAAAATTCATGAGAATAGCAGAGACAAAAATCTTGGGAGTATGTAAGTGTTGCGACGGAAAAGGGTATCATCAATTTCCCTGACCTATTTCACTGGGAATTTTAAAATATTATATTTAAACGGTACTTTACTAAAATGCTATATTTCAATGGGAGGTTTGGGGCTAGATCTAAGATTAGGTTAGATATATGTCTCTGGCTCTCTACATTATTTATACCAAGGTCTTAGTCCTCACCTGCTCGGGTTCAACTTACAGCCTTTATACACCACACACCCTGTTTGCAATACAACACGTTTCAGCAACTGCCACCGTTACCTTGCAATTGGCACAATTTCGGGACTGATTAGAATATATACGGTATAGAACATTTAAAACGATATTCCTGTTATGAGGTCTAGACGTGTTTATATCATCCCACGTAAATTATTTATTACACATCTTCATTAACGGAAACTATAATTCAAATTAGTATAAATATTAATACAAATCATCCTATAACTTTTCCACAGACTTTATTTATAATAAAATAAAAATTAAAAATCACGAAAAAAAATTAAAAAAAAAAATTCTACAAAAATTTTCTCAAAAATCATTTCGTTCGAAAAATATGTGCTTTTTCGGTTTTTTTCGATTGCTTCGAGAACGGTAAAAAGCAGCGCAATTATTTTCGGCAAACAGAAACTACACGACAAGACGAACAAGTCGATGTATAAATTGTCCAGAAAGGTTCAATAATTCGTTGAAAAATTTCAAACTGAAATTTACCCGATTTTCGATTTGCAAAGTAGATGTTAGGGAAACGGTTGCAGATAATCAAAAACGGATTGCAGCATCGTTTTCAGAAGATCATTTACTTGTAACTACACTAAGATTGTCCGCGCGAAATTCACGACTTTCCGAGATCTCTACTCGAGGGCCGAAATTTCTTAAAAATTTCTTCAATTCTTGCAGGCGATACGGAACGAGCTAGCGAAATATAATTTGCATACCTGTAATCAGCAGCTAAATGCTTTCAGAAACCTTATTTAATTTTGCTGTAACTAAAAAAAATAACGATTTTGACAAATTCGATTTTCTCGCATTTCGTCGTATGCGCGGTCTAGACTCCCCGTGTCGATGGTATTTCTTAACTGAAATGTTCCTAGGGAATATTATATACGTTCTCCGACTAATTTTGGGACCCTAAATCGATTAGTAAAGACTAGAAGTCTCTGTGGTCAGCTGTTTAAAAGTTATGACAGCGTGAAATCAGTCGGAAATGCGAGATGGTGTACAGCGAAAAAATATATCAAACTTGTTTATTTGTAACTTTAGAGCAAAATAAACTGAAAAACTGTTTTCACCATTTCGATTTCCTTCGGGTAACCAATAAAAAATTACAAAAAAAATTCCAATAAAATTTTCCACAAAAATTTTGCATCATTTCGTTTGAAAAATATGTGCTTTTTCGGTCTTTTTCGATTTTTTCGAGAACGGTAAAAAGCAACGAAATGATTTTTGGCACACAGAAACTACATGACAAGACGAACAAGCAGTATACATTTTCCGAATAGATTCAATAATTCGTGAAAATATTTCAAACTAAAATTTATCCGATTCTCGATTTACAAAGTAGATGAAACTGTTGCAGATAATAAAAAACGGATTGCGGCATCGTTTTCAGAAGGTCATTTACCTGTAAATACACTAAGATTGTCCTCGCGAAATTCACGACTTTCCGAGATCTCTACTCGAGGGCCGAAAATTCTTAAAAATTTCTTCAATTCTTGCAGGCGATAGTGAACGGAAAGCGATAGCAAAATATAATTTGCATATCTGTAATCAGCAGCAAAAAGCTTTCAGAAACGTTTTTAAATTTTGCTGTTACTAATAAAATAACGATTTTGACAAAATCGATTTTCTCGCATTTCGTCGTTTGCGCGGTCTAGACTCCCGGTGTCGATGGTATTTCTTAACTGAAATGTTCCTAGTGAATATTATATACGTTTTTCGACTAACTTTGGGTGGCTACATCGATTGGTGGAGACCAGAAGTCTCTGTGGTGAGCCGTTAGGAAGTTTTGACAGCGTGAAATCAGTCGAAAATGCGAGATGGTGTACAGCGAAACAAAATATAAAACTTGTTTATTTGTAACTTTAGATCGAAATAAACTGGAATACCGTTTTCAGCACTTCGATTTAGCACTTCAGCACTTGTAGAGCGTTAAATTTTCTATAAGAGCGCTTAATTACTTAGTTGATTAGTTTTTATTTAGACTACGTTATTCAGATTTTTCTGAAAATCTAAGCAATCTTGTTGACGACACTCATGTTTGACTTTAAGTAAGATATCTTGCTAATATTTGTATCTTAACAAACAAATGTTGTCGTTTAAACGCCAAATTCTCGCAAAACACGCCGAAATTCGCGAAAATGTTTCGAATAAAATTAATAGAAAATTTAATTTCCTGTAAGAAACCGCATTTAGTTTTGCAATTAGTTCACTAATTCTGTCAGATACTATTCAAAACCTAAGTCAATAATTGTTTTCAAAAATATCGATGCGAAAACCGAGCGAAATTCGCGAAAAACTTTCTAATAAAACTTATTCCGCATTAAATTCGCTATAAAATTCCTCACAGTCTACTCCAATTAGTTAACTAATTCCCTTTAAAAACACAAGATTTAAGACCCATCAACAGGAAAGTAATAGGAACTAATAAGGCTATTGACCCAAATGACACAAATTAGTCTTGTTCAAGTTTTCAGGATCGGTTTTAGCGAGTTTGATTAAATTATCTAGATAGTTTGGATATTATCTATGTAGAGGGATGATAAAAAAAAGAAAAGCACTTAATAGTTATCTACTAGATATCTACCAGTTAATCTCCTAGACGTCCACATAGATATATCTACATAGATATTTGAAATTATTGATACTTTAAATATGTGTATTTAGTTATATATATTTTTCAATAGATAAGTAAACACATAGATAAATTTAAAAATAGATATTTATCTATGTGTTTTGTAGTTATCTATATAAGTTGTTATACGGTATATTGGATCGGGATAATAGCGGTATTTAAATATGTGTATTTAGTTATCTATATTTTTCAATAGATAAATAAACACATAGATAAATATAAAAATAGATATGTATCTATGAGTTTTGTAGTTATCTATATAAGTTGTTATACGGTATATTGGATCTGGATAATAGCGGAGGAAAGCTGTTCAAATACTCACCGGTTAACTAGATGTCTGGGTAATCTGTAACAAAAGTAAAACGCACAAGTTAGTTAGGCTGTATAGATACATCTGGATTTTGTTTATAGATAACTGGGCTTGTTGAGTTTCAGTGTTTAAGCGAAGTTATCTAGATAACTAATATAGATACATCAAATAAAGTTACACCAACGTCTTCAGAAAAGTATAACCTATATAGATAACTAATTAGTTATTATAGATAACTATTAGTTATCTGTATGCGAGATGATTTACAGCGAAAAAATATATAAAAGTTGTTTATTTGTAACTTTAGAGTTAAATAAACTGGAAAACCGTTTTCAGCGCTTCGATTTCCTTCGGGTAACCAATAAAAAATCAGGAAAAAAATTTACAAAAAAATTTACAAAAAAATTTTCAACAAAAATTTTCTAGCATTTCGTTCGAGAAATATTTGCTTTTTCGTTTTTTTTCAACTTCCTCGAGAACGTTAAAAGTAGCGAACTGATTTTCGGCACACAAGAAACAGAAACTACAAGACAAGACGTACAAGACAAGTCGATGTGTAAATTGTCCAGAAAGATTCAATAATTCGTCAAAAATTTCAAACTGAAATTTACCCGATTCTCGATATGCAAAGTAGATGTCACGGAAACAGTTGCAGATAGTCAAAAACAGATTGCGGCATCGTTTTCAGAAGATCATTTTCCTATTATTACACTAAGCCTGTCCGCGCGAAATTCACGACTTTCCGAGATCTCTACACGAGGGCCGAAATTTCTTAAAAATGTCTCCAATTCTTTCAGGCGATAGTGAACGGAAAGAGCTAGCGAAATATAATTTGCATACCTGTAATCAGCAGCAAAAATGCTGTCAGAATCGTTTTTAAATTTTGCTGTAACTCAAAAACTAACGATTTTGACAAAATCTAGTCTGTCGCATTTCGTCGTTTTCGCGGTCTAGACTCCCCGTGTCGATGGCATTATTTAAGTAAAAGCTTCCTAGGGAATATTATAAACGTTTTTGACTAATTTTGGGACGCTGAATCGATTGGTGAAGACAGGAAGTCCCTGTGGTGAGCCGTTCAAAAGTTATGACAGTGTAGAATCACTCGGAAATGCGAGATGGTGTACAGCGAAAAAATATATAAAACTTGTTTATTTGTAACTTTAGAGCGACATAAAGTGCAAAACCGTTTTTAGCACTTCGATTTCCTTCGCGTAACCAAAAAAAAAATCACGAAAAAAAATTATCCTGCAAAAGGTTTTGAAAGTCCTTTCTACTTTCTTGAAGTTTTTCATTGTTTACCTTTATCGATACATTTCCAGAAAGACGTTTCTGGTTTAATCGAAAAAGTTTGAATTTTATGCGGGTCAAGAAGTGATCAGAGTCAAGATTACGTCAACTATTGTGATTTTGTCAACTACCACATTCATAATCTCTTTAATGTTTCTTCTTGAAATTGCAACGTGGGCCAGTTCTTTCCGTGGAGCACACAATGTCTTCTTTACCCTTGGCAGTCTTTTGAAGTACGTGGACATTAACTGAAAATCAAAAGTCTCGCATAAGTCTCTTACTATTTGTATTGGGTCTTGAGAGAGATGGGTAGCAACCTACAGTTTTTAGGAATTGATGTTCTTTCCCGACTTAGGGGTTGAAATTTTCCAAAATTTTAACATGATTGCTTGGTGTCTTTTGCAGTTCATTCTCCAGCTGATTTTTACCTTTTTAGGATTTTTTCTGGTGTCTGCGTAAATTTGCACATTTTAGTGTTAATGTAGAAAGACTCTCAGAAGGAGATGAGATGTGCCTAGCTGGACAAGATTTTTCCCAATGTTCTTACGGGCCTTGCCCTTGAACATTCTAATGGCTTCTCTTAATCAAAAGCAATACTATTTGTAAAACGTGTCTCTACTGATGCTAGTATTTGGATATTCTGCTTTTCCATTTCATCTAAAGTCCGTTTTAATTTAGCCGTTTCAAGTAGAGTCTGTTTTTTCTTTGTCTGTAAATTTCGTCTGGCGAGAGTCGTGTGTGTTACTAGTCCGTCATCAGTCTGGCTACCTGAAGGCTCCGACTTTCCGACTCTATTTTCCAAGTTGGTACAAGCCCACCAGAATCCGATGGCTTGTCTGCGCCACCTGAAGCGATGGTGGATTTCCATTGCTGGGTAACACCTGGGGTAGTTTTCCTTGAAAGTTTTTCCACCATGCATAGTGTTACCTTATAGAATGGTCTGGTGGGACAGATCGCTCTATCGCCCATTCCGCCCTCGCGGCCATTCTTCTTCTCGCGGATGGGTCACTTAGCACTATGCGGAATCAACGTATGTTGAGCCTTGCTCCTGGTCTGGTGGGACAGATCGCTCTGTCACCCATTTCGCCCTCACAGCCATTCTTCTTCTTCTTGTCGCGGATGGGTCACTTAGGACTACGCGGAATCAACGTATGTTGAGCCTTCCTCCGTACCCAATAAATCTTCATATGCATGGATTGTAGTAGTTTCTGATCCTCGGACCATGCGCGTCGTGTTGGTTTCTTCTAATCTTCCTAAAATCCCCTTGTGTGAACAATATTCCTGATCACATTTCTATTCATCAGATCTGGCGATCCCATTTCCACTAGGTCCCTCTCCACTTTGGTCTTGTACGTTTATTCTGTAGAAATTTGTGGATTCGGTAAGTAAGTCTTGTATGATCATTCTTTCCAAAAGACCCCAAAATTGAATTTGTCTATTTCTATTCATTCTAAATGAATAGAAACAATATTAATGTAGTACATGTTACATGTTCCGGAAAATTTTGAGTATTTTATATACCGGGTGTCCCATTTTAATCCGCCAGTAGAGATAATTCTATACCAGTGCTTTGAAGCAAAAAGTGTTCAGAATGAAAGTTAACGGTTATGACGGGGACATCTGATGCCGTCGACTTTGTCCCCATTCCCAGCCCCCCAGGGGTGGGGGGGGGACAGGGGGAAACTTTAAAATCCTAAACGGATACAAACGGCCACAGATGTTCCCCTCATAACCGTTAACTTTTATTCACAACACTTTTTGCTTCAATGCACTGGTTCAGAATTATCGCCACTGACGAATTAAAATGGGACATCACGTTTGCAGCGCCATGTATCAACAATTTTGGAAAACAACCCGAATAAAATTTGCCTACTTTTTAACGCTCTATGCGAATCTGCATTAAAAATTGGGGTTTCCACTTAAGATTTTATAGTTACCCCCTGTTCCCGCCCTCCCTGGGGGGCTGGGGAGGCAAAGTCAACTGCATCAGGTTCCCTCATAACCGTTTATTCTTTTATGCTTTTATTCAGAACACTTTTTGCTTCGATGCACTGGTTCAGAATTATCACTACTGGCGATTAAAATGGGACACCCGGTATATTATTGAAAGCGAAGAAGTAACCAGAAGATAGTGGAGTCGGTGCGCTACCAGGTCCTTTCAACTTTTGAGGCATGTAAATTGTAGATTTAGGTGGCGACTTCTACTGCGGCCTTTATAGATCCATTGGTCCATTGGTCATAGATCCATTCTAATGGTTGGTAAACTTACCCATTCAGAGCGCCTCCTCTAGTCCTGATTCCTTTTGGAATTCCAGGATCACTCCAGGATACTAGTCGAGTAAGGTGGCTTCCCCGAACTCAAAAGGGGTAAAAAAATGAAAATTGTTTGAAAATTTAGAAAAATCGTGTAAAAATGCGATTTACGTCTTGAATTTTTTCCGGTGAATTGAACAAAAAATTAGGTTTTCTTAGACGAGCTCTACAAAGTTCCGCCCCCACCGGGGGCGGCTGTAGGTGCGTTTTAAATTTTTCACGTTTTCTTCAAAAAATCCGTTCCTCTTGCGCGTCGAAACGGGAAATTGTCATTTTCTGTTGTAAAACTGAACGGGCCTTCGACCCGTGTCTGTCTGCCGCTTGCAAGTCCAACACGGCGTCCTCCAGGTGCCAAAAACAGGAGATTGTTTCTAGCACCTTTGAGGAGCAATTTTGGTCAGCGGCTTGATTTTTTCACTGCGCCCTCTTGCCGCGTCGATTTCACGTTTTTTGACGTCATGCGGAAAGGTACGGGACCGTCGGTTCGCCCGGGGCGGCGGAAAATGTAAGCTAAGAAAAACCGTTTTCTTTCACCACATCTGTGGACGCCGTTCTCTTGATTGAAGAGCGCCCTGTCTCTAAACCGGTTCGTTCGATGCGAGATGTTTATCCGCAACGGGCGGTGGAAGAGTCTGGTACCTCCGGCATCCTGTTCCCGCACTGGTTCAATTTTAACACAAAAATCGGAAAAATGCGCTGTTTTTCACCTAATTTGCGGGGATCCCTCTCCTGGGATACCCAACAGTCGGATCGGGACCGGACCGGCACCAATCGATTCGGCATAGTGCCTTTTAGTTTGTTTAATTGCGATTGCGCCCCGGATGGCGCCGTGACGCCCGAAAAAACATGTTTTGCAGACGTACGCGAGAATCCTCCGGGATTCGCTAAATTAAAGAGCAGGGCGTCGCGGTGGCGGTTTCTAAATAGAAAACGAAAGGGTCTATACGCCGATATATATATATATTATTATAATAATCCTGGAATATATACAATTATAGTTTGAACATGTTCGAAATCTCCGAAAACGTACGCAGCGAGAGGTTCAGTAATTTCGTAAGTCCATAGGTCTTTTATCAAAAGTAGGATATATCTAATGTCAAGTATAATGTTACATATATATTTATTATACGTATAGTAAAATTTGTGTTTTATTACACATGCGCGAAAAGAACTTCTTGTCGCACGTTTTTTAATACGAGAAATGCCACTTTTCGTGGTATTTCCACATAATCTGGGTAACGCAAGTACATATTCAATATCGCTAGGTTACATTAAAAAAAAACAAAGAAATAAATAAACACAATGACAAGACCTCAATATTTAAAAAGTGACATGAGAGGTATTTTTTTTTCATTACAAAATAATAAGAAAAATTAAAGAAAACGTTTTAAAATGAGTGTAAATTCTATGGTGATACCGGAGAGTTCTTATGTCGAATCCACACCACCGCAGACAATTGAAAATGCAAATTGTTAATTTTTGCTTCCATTTGTTTTGGATGGCCCCTGGTTCCCAAACTTGTAAGAAATTTCATGTGAGATTTGTTTTGGTAGTCCTAAAAAGACTCAATAATTGTTATAGAGCTCCTGAAAGGCTGAATATATTTATATATTCAGGCTGTATTCCGTTTGTTTTAAGTTTGTATGATTTTCTATAACGTAGGATGGTTTCACCAATAGGGAATATGCAGGAAATTTAAATTTACTTGATTTTTCTATCCCCGATACTTTATGATCTTGACATTGCACCTATACCATTATTTTCTCATTTAGTTTATATTTAATTCCAAAAATTGAAATCAAAAAGTCCAAGATATGTGAGCGAAATTCTTATTTGCGAAACGCATCACGCATTGGTCAAGTGATGTGACGTGCACGTTGACATCAATCGGCCTCCACGATATTCACCGATGTAGGTAGGGTGGATTATACACCTCGCTAGGGACTTTATCAAACGCTTTATCTTGCGTACTTATAATGGTGTTTTTGCATTCCGGTACTATACAATATCTACAAAATGGTTTTTTAGCTTTTTCCATTATCGAAATAGCAAACTCAAACTGAAAATCCGTAACTGTCTAAGCAAATATGCTAGGCAACACTGAATGCGATAAATGGGACCGTTCATCCCATTTCTCGCACGTTTTGGATAACGTAGCATAACACATGACATTCAGTGTTGCATAGCATATTTGCATAGACAGTTGAGGATTTTCAGTTTATATTTGCTATTTCGATAATGGAAAAAGATAAAAAGCCAATTCATAGATATTGTATAGTACCGGATTGCAAAAACACTATTATAAGTACACCAGATAAAGTGTTTGATAAAGTCCCTACCGAGGTGTATAGTCCACCCTACCTACATCTGTGAATATCGTGGGGGCCGATTGATGACAACGTGCACTTCACATCACTTGACCAATGGTGAAGCGTTTCGATCAGGTCAAATTTAATCGTATTTTATATATTTTTTTTAAAATTAATAGAAACACTTTCCACAGTATTTATAATTTTTACGTTTTTTTATGTTAAAACGAAGTAAAAAGTGAATTAAGCATGTAAAAAAATGTATGCATATTCCCTATTATATCTTATCAGTTCAAGAAATAACCTGCTAAGTTCATGTCTCTCTCACAAAATGTCAAAATTATAAACATCTAACCCTAAACACCACATGGGTTTTCAAGTGAGTGGTTTACAAATAATTGTCCATGGAAACAAAGCTGTGCTGATTAGAGATAAATCTCGAAACGCGTTCACAGATGGCTATCCACTTAAGGTATCAGAAAGACATGATCTTATAAACAATGTTATTTTTATGGTTTTTGTTGAGTGCCACGAAGGTGGACTGATAAAGCTATAAAATAAATTACAAATTTCAGTGAGGTTCTTGTTTGGTAATCCTAAAAAAGTCAATAATTGTTATAGAGCTCCGGAAAGGCTGGATATATTTATATATTCAAGCTGTGTTCCATTTGTTTTAAGTTTGAATAAAAATATTGTTTGTAACACGGGCGGTATTGTCAATTGTCCTCTCGAGCGAATGTGCGCACTCACTTTCGGACCCAATATCGCTCTCGCATCAAATTGACAACTTACTGCCCTCGTTCTAAAATATACTATTATCTTCCTTGATTTTACAAGAATAAGGTTCACCAAGGATAAATAGAACAGAATCATCATGCATTTACTACAATAGCTAGACAAAAAGGTCTAGAGAGTCAAGACTAAACAAGACACAGAAGTCTAAACAGAAAAGATTAGACAGATAAAGATCGAGAGATAAGTTTAAACAGACAAGTCAAGCCTGTGAAGCAGAAATAAATATTTTATAAAGCGGGTTAAACTTTTATATATTTATTATACATTTAGTAAAATTTGTTTTATCTTCCTTGATTTTACAAGGGACAAGTTTTCATCACTTTCATTGTTCGCGGAGGATAAATAGCAGAGAATCATCGTGCATTCACTACAATAGCTGGTGTATCCTCATTTGGCGCTGCGCCACCGAAACATTCGCTTCATCCCTCCGCCGCAGTCGATAGATAAAGAGAGAGCTACGCGCGGATCTCCAGCCGAAGCACAAAAATAATAACTCATGCCGTTTTCTTTCCTGTAATTGGTTTTATTTCACAAAACATGGACAATACAGCACGGGATTTAACAAACCTGACTATAATTATTTTCGCGTTCTGTAAATAACGAAAAGCATGTTCGATTTGGGATTATTTCGGTGCCGCTGCGGTGTTTAAAATGTTATTTGCTTAAAGTTTGACAGATTGAGAGATTTGTGTTGTTAAAATGTTGAAGTAAAAAGGGTCGAGTGAAGGGTAGGAAGAAATCTACACAGAAGAGACGAAAAAATATGTACAGGGCTACAGGACACTGGGGACTAACACAAGATGTATACATATGGAACGTTTTTTTTTTTGAAGCAATAAAAAAGATTACATTGTTCTAAGATGGTTTTAGAAAGATTCGTTCCGTATATCTTGTGGATATCATCATTATTGTTGCGACTTCTAACGAAATTCAACTTTCATTTTGTTTTTATCATAGCCGGAATGGTTTTATATTTTGTTTATTCTGTTGCGGTCTGCCAATAAAATTATCACCGCTGCTGTACGCACATTCGCAAATTAAATATACAATCGCTGCATTACATTTATTCTGTTTTATAATTGCACTATTAAAAAAAGATTTGGAATATCTGGTGAATTAACAACATTTGCATAAAATCGACACGGACTAAATAATCAAACAATCACCGGCTTTTTTGACCCAATTTCCTATTTAAACAAATGAAATAATTAATAACAAAGAATTTATTTCTGTAATTACAGTGCGGAAAACTTATCAGATTGCGCAACGATTATAATTATCTGCAGTGATTTAAAACGGGGTTGCTTGCATGTACATTTTGAGCAACAAACTTTTCCGGCGAAAAAATTGGGGCAACGTGCGGAAATATTGTTTTATGTATCTTTGCTAGTTTTATTTATAAACGTTCGGGGGTTTTCAAAAGGGTTGCAATTCTTCACACGTTGTACATACAAAAGCGCGATGAAAGCGATGTATATAAGGCTTTGTTGTATAGTCTATCGATGTAGTAAATTAATTAATTTTTTTTTTCGTAATTTCGTTGAAACGGTTTTTTGATTCATAAGAAGATACAAAAATATCTTTTCTTATAAATTAAATGGTTAATTAATGGTTAATCAACTTTTACTAAAGGAAACAGAATTATTTATAATGTAACAAGATAAAATTAATAAATCAAATCCCCGAGGTAAAATAAATCAGCTAATTAAAGTATCAAGGAATTATAATTTTGTTTGTTAAAGTGCAAATAATTCTTTTTCTTGTTTGCAAGAAGGAATTAGGAGAAATTTACGGAGAAGTAAACGTTGATAAATATTTGAAAATCCTTATTTTGTATTTCCCCCAGGACTGTTTAGTACAAAATAAAATAATAATAAAAAAGAATTCCAGCTACTATTTAAAGGATTAAAAAGCAAACTCGAGATATTTTTCATCTCCCTTCTGGGAAAATTCGTTTCGAATACTGTATTGGTTTAGTCTACACGGAACAAAAATCCACTCAAACATTTCAAGCAAGAGCATCCATTTGAAAATATGTTAACAGTTGTTATTATTTGTATAATTAAAATGATTTCTTAAAGATCTCGGGTGGAGTTTCTGGTTGAATTTTGATGGGAGATTAGGCAGGTACGGAAAGTTGATGTTATGGCCCGGCTATGCTAAACATCACATCAATGTTACACTGCTGGAATAACAAACAGAAGCTATATATGCTAATTCCCTTCGATTTCGAATTACCGCTCATGAATCGTTACCTAACTACTTCGTTTAATTTACATAAAATTTGATGAGGACTAATTCGCGAAACAATTAATAACGTCTTTGCAAAAAAACTGCGAAAACAATTTAGTGTGCTCGAATTGATTTGTTGGATGCATTTTTTGTTTCTGGGAGAGAAATGGAAGTAGAATTGACGCGGAGAATAAACCGGAATTATTTAGTGGATAGAAAGTGTAAATTCAAAGTATAAATTAAACAAGAAGTATAAATCCATTTTAATAAATGTACGTGTGTCAATCAATAAGTGGCTAATCAATGAGGGTTGGTTTTCTATTAAACCCAGAGCCCCTAATAAATATTTCATTTTGGTTTTGCACAAATTGGAGGTTTAAAAATTAAAGGTCTCGCGTGTCGGGCTTACTTCCTTTGTAGTCTTGTTCCCAGACCGCGGTCGATATTTTATTTCCGCGGATGACAATATGAATTTGGCCGACGTATTCGTTATTAGCATTCGAGAAAATCTTATTTTAAAATGCCTGCAATTTCTCTCTGTTTATCGGCGCATTTATTGGAAGCGGAGGAGTTTCTAGGGAGCGCGATTAAATCCAGTAAAACTGACACTAATTGCACAATTTGTTTTGACATCCGTTTGGACAACGGAAAAACAACAGAAGTATCTAATTTCCAAAGTTGGAGCCGAGTTATAATAAAAGTTCGAATTTTTAATCAGTTGTATTGAGCCCGATAACAAATGCCAACTATTCGGTTACGTGATACCGAAGAATTGGAAATTTCCAAGACGTTAAACAGGACGCCATCGTTTTCGTTTCAATTCCATCCCCTCAGCGAAAGTATAAACAAAGTTTCTTGATGTCCAATTAAACGACAAACGGCCCAATCAATTTTAAATTAACTTCCTTACCGTAAAAATGAAAAATAAAATCCAAATATTAATTTCAACAACTCATACAAGACTAAACAAACAGTAATACGCGAATTCATAATGAAAGTGGCCAGTAATAAACAAACTAATTCCCACTGCATTCCAACTATAAACACATTTTAATCAGAGTTGCAATTAGTTATTAATTATATGTTCTATGCAAACAAAACGCTCCTATTATTACTAAAACTTATATCTAACCGACAAATATTTTAGCTCAAACAGCTAATTTCACAAAATAAACCACTCTTCGTGTCTGTATCGATTAGATTGACTACAGCCAACTACTCCGACGTTCTAATAACTCCATTACATAACAAATTTAAACTATAAATTCATCCAAAAATAAAACGTTCCAAACCCTTACATATCATAATTCCATCGAAAGCACATCAAATTGCATTTACGAACAAATTATCAAAATATGTTTCAACAAACTCCACATCCATCATATTATAACTCACTATTTGTTTTAAATATTCGAATAATTCATCGAAGAAAGCAAATCGAATTTAGACCGAATTTAGACCGACAATATCAACATTTAGTTGGCAAATGAAATAATGCACGTCAATAATTAATTTGACAAACAATTTCATATACAGGTAAAGAGTGTCTTGATTTTAACACGTTAACGCCGGCATGTACCACCGGTGGTACATCGCCCGCCCGCTAGGTTAAAACAAAACCAAGTGCCGGCGTCAACGTCATCAATCAATCATCAACTAGCCTTCCGACGTCCACTGCTGGGCATAGGCCTCCCTCATGGCTTTCCATTATTGTCTGGCTTGACCCGCCTGAATCCAGTTGGTTTCAATTCTTTTTAGGTCGTCGGTCCAGCGTGTAGTTAGTTATCAGCGTGCGGTCTCCATTCCAACAATCTTTTCGGCCACCTGTCGTCCTTCATTCTGGCCACGTGACCATTTTTATATTTATATTCTTTTGATATTGTCTGTCACCCCGGTCCTCTGTCGTAGGCCCTGATTCGTAACGTGGTCTCTTAAACCTAAACCTAGCATTGATCTCTCAATTTTTCGTTGTGCCAATCTATGCTTCCTTGCTGATGATATCGTTAGTGCTCATACACGTCGACTCGCGGGCGCGGTCACGAAATATCAAACATATGGCGTAATATCGAAGTGTTCATGTACGAAACGGGAAAAGTAGCGCCCAAGCTAACGACTGTCGCGCGCGGCGCGCTCGCGGCAATATCAAACGCGTGAGATGTTTGTGGGTGTTCACACCGAACTAGTGGCGGAACGCACGATTCACTCGCGACGTCTGTATGTTCAAACAGTACGAACTTATAGCTAGAAACGATAGCAAGTTTTCATCATGTCATTCAATACAGAAGAGTTTATTAGTGCTGTTCAGCTTAGTATACTAACCAAAACTTAAACTTATGTTAGTATAGTAACCTAACCTAACCTGACTACAGGGCACACCCGCGCAAACGCCTGGCGGGCAATGTGAACACGAACTCACCACGTCTACCGCGCCTGCAACCGCCACCGCGCCCGCCCGTTCCAACGTGAACAAACACTTAGTGCTCATCCACGTTGACACGCGGGCGCGGTGGCGGGCGCGGTCACGAAATATCAATATACAAAGTGTTCACGTACGAAACGCACGTGCTATCTAAGTAGCGGGCAAGCTTACGACTGGCGCGCGCGGCGCGCTCGCGTCAATACCAAACGCGTAAGATGTTTGTGTGTGTTTACGTCGAACTGGCGGCGGCAGGCGTGATTCACTCGCGATGTCTGTTAGTTCAACCAGTACGAACTTATCGCTAGAAACGATAGCAAGTTTTCATCATGTCTTTCAATACAGAAGAGTTTATTAGTGCTGTTCAGCTTAGTATACTAACCAAAACTTAAACCTATGTTAGTATACTAACCTAACCTAACCTGGTCACAGCCGCGCAAACGCCTGGCGACCAATGTGAACACGAACTCGCCACGTCTACCGCGCCCGCAACCGCCACCGCGTCCGCGCGTTCCAACGTGAACAAACACTTAGGGTTAAGGCCTCCGCTCCATACGTGAGTAGCAGCAGAACACACTGGTCGAACTCTTTTCTCTTTAGCAGATGAGAAGATCGCTTTTAAAGACAAGTTTTAATTTTCCGTAGGCTGTCCATTCAAGCTTGATTCTTCTATGTAATTCGCATGTGTGGTTATCCATTGATATACGTATTTCATGGCCCAGGTATATATATTTCTCAACCATTACAGGTGTGGTGTTTTCGATCTTTGTGCCCTCACTCATAACAAGATTTGTCATGATCTTAGTCTTGGAAAAGTTCATATTCAGTCCAACACCAGAGCATACGTCTTCCAATAGACCTTTTCATAGTTGAAATTTTTTTGTACGCATGCGTCAATTTCCGCCATGTTATAGTCCAAATTGCCCGAACTTTTTGACGTATATATGAGCCCGAAACTTTTATATCCCCGCCCTTCAAACTTGACGGATGCGCATGCGCTTAACTAACCGTAAAATGATCCATTCATGGAGCATTTCTTTTGCCTCTCCTAGATTGTCGGCTGTTAGGACAATGTCATCTACGAAGTGAAGATGACTAAGTTTACGAACGTCTATGTTTATACCCCTAGTCTCCCAATCGAGTTTCTTGAAACCGAGTAAGGGAAGATGATATGTTCTAGGCCCTCCTCACTCCTCATTTCCACCCTCACCCCCATCCCCCATTTCCTGCAAGGCCAGTGCTAACGAATTTTCTAGAAATTCCCACGGGCGAGTCAGCATGTTTCCTGTTTATCTTGGGAAAATAACAGTGCTAGGTAACAAGGTTGGCGAGGGGTAGGAAAAATTGGAAGTATACCATGTTGTCGCTTCCAACAATAATAAAATTAACAGGTAAGGGTGGTTGGTGGTGGAGGAAATTGAGGGTTGATGAGAAACATCAAATCTCGTGTCAGAACGGCTCTAGCATGCACTGTGAGAGAGATACCGCCCAGCCGCCACCCTCTCAGTAGATGACGTCATCCGCTTTTTATTGCCAAACTAATTATCTCGAAGCTAATTGGTTGATTAATGAATAAATAATTACATTTGACCTTGTGTCTCAATTCATATGTAATCTTATGGAAAAGTGTGACTTTAACAGTGATTTATAAAAATTAACATTGCTTCTTCAAACATCAAATCTCGTGTCAGAATGGCTCTAACATGCACTCTAAGAGAGATACCGCCCAGCCGCCACCCTCTCAGTAGATGACGTCATCGGCTTTTTATTGCCAAACTAATTATCTCCAAGCTGATTGGTTGATTATTGAATAAATAATTACATTTGACCTTGTGTCTCCATTTATATGTAATCTTATGGAATCTTAAGTGTATCTTAAGTATCTTAAGTGTGACTTTAACAGTGATTTATGAAAATTAACTTCTTCAAACATCAAATCTCGTGTCAGAACGGCTCTAACATGCACTCTAGCCGGCGCGAGTGGTGTAGTGGTGACGCTCGTGGGCTCATGTTAGAGCGCTAACTAACAAGTATGGAGGGACAGAGTTCTATCCCCAGCGCCGGCCGCATTTGTACCAGAAGACAATGTGAAAAATATTAATTAGCGCAATTTCCAATAACAACTAGGTTTCTGGACCTATAAGTCCATGTGAATGCAAAAATACAATAGGCCACAAGTAGGCCGCAGTGTTTGAAGGGTCGGCAAACCCGGCATCCACATCTGACCAAACTTTTAAAATAAAAAAATAAAAACATGCACTCTAACAGAGATACCGCCCAGCCGCCACCCTCTCAGTAGATGACGTCATTCGCTTTTTATTGCCAAACTAATTATCTCGAAGCTGATATTGATTAATGAATAAATAATTACATTTGACCTTGTGTCTCAACTTACATGTAATCTTATGGAAAAGTGTGACTTTAACAGTGATTTATGGAAATTAGCCTTACTTCTTATGTAAAACACGCACAAGCTTACTCATTTTGAGGGCTCTCAAGCTTCAAACTAAAAGACTGTGGATGAGGAGTGAGGAGCGCCTAGAACATATCATCTTTCCCTACCAAAGCGTATTCTAGGACTGTTATGAATAGTTTTAGAGAAATTTCTCATGTCTCATTCCTCTTCCGACTTTATGCGGTTGCTGTTGTCATGTAATTTGACCGACTTGGTAGCGTTCTTGTATATGTTATAGATCAGTTGACGCATGCGCGCAAAAAAAATTCAACTATGAAAAGGTCTATTGGAAGACGCATGCTCTGGTGTTGGACTAATTATGAACTTTTCCAAGACTAAGATCATGACAAATCTTAATATGAGTGAGGGCATACAGATCGAAAACACCACACCTGTAATGGTTGAGAAATATATATATATATATATATATATATATATATATATATATATATATATATATATATATATATATATATATATATATATATATATATATATATATATATGTATATATCTGAGCCATAAAATACGTATATCAAAGGACAACCACACTAGCGAATTACATAGAAGAATCAAGCTTGGATGGACAGCCTACGGAAAATTAAAACATGTCTTTAAAAGCAATCTTCGCATCTGCTAAAGAGAAAAGTGTCGACAAGTGTGTCTTGCCGCTACTCACGTATGGAGCGGAGACCTTAAAACTAACGATATCATCAGCAAGGAAGCATGGAATGGCACAACGAAAAATGGAGAGATCAATGCTAGGTTTAGGTTTAAGGCCGAGGCCACACTTCGGTTTCTTCCCACGAACGGTAACCGCTATAACCGCGAAATCGCTCAATAGTATCTATAGTCCACTCGACATTCTGTCAGGGCTTCCATTGGTGCTTTCAATTCGGTCTTCGCAAATGCCTTATTGAAGTCTAACAGGAGAACTCGTTGTCTATTGTATTCGACGGTTTTCTAAATGAGAGTCTAATACTCTGGGTGATCATTAGTTCCGAAAACCGATCGGAATCCGGCTTGCTCTCTTGGTTGGTAAAGCTCAAGTTTGTTCTCCAGTCTTGATGTTAGGATTCTGGTACACAGTTTATATAGATGGCTAATGCGAGTAAAAGGTGGTAATTTTCCAGGTTTGCTTTGTCTTATTTTATTTGCTTTAGCGGAATAGTGCTCTCCAGCAAGTAAAGGTTAAAGAGTGCTTTTATTTTCTTCAGCAAGAGAAAGCCTCCAGCTTTAATTGCTCCTGTAACCACTTCATCTTCTCCAGGTGCTTTGTTGTTTTTCATTTTCGACAAGACTCCTTTATTTTCCTGGATGGTGATTTCTGGCATTTCTTCGGATCCCTGGTTTACGATACCTCGCTCCCTTCTTAGTGTAATAGCATTCAGAGGTTCCTGTGGCCGGTTTTTTTATAATTCGTAATAGAAATTTTCGGCAATGCTCAGAATTTCCTTTCGATTTGAAGTGATGTTACCCTGCTTGTTTTTTAGTTTGGTTATTTCAGTTTTGCCTTCATTAATCCGGGTACGCAGTACTTTCATGCTATTATTAATTTTTTAAATAACGCGTCAGCGTGTTAAACTGCAATTATGTATAAACGAAATAAGTTGAACACCAAAGTCCATTATTGGACACCAAAGTCCATTATTGGACACCAATGTCCCAACATTTTATAGAGCAAAATCTAAAGTTTAATAACCAGTTAAACGCTTAATCCTGAATTTATAATTAATACTTAAAAATTAGAACGTCAGCAACTACATAGACGAAGAAATCAAAGCCAGATGCTTCAAACAGATGCTTCAGATGCTTTGAAACAGATGCTTCAGATGCTTGGAAACAGATGCTTCCGATGCTTGAACCAAGGAAAGAGATGCTTCCATGCACTAAAACACGTTTTCCAAAGTTCACTACCAAATAGAAGAAAAATTCGATTCTACAAAACAATCATATGCCCAATAGCAACATTTGGTAGTGAAATGTGGGCTCTGACAACAAAGCAAAAAACACGATCAGCATTTTTGAGCGGAAAATTCAGAGGTCAGTCTTTGGCCCAGTTAAAGAAGGAGAGACCTGGTGAATAAGAATGAACTGTAGGGGCTATTTGGCGGAAAATAAATCATCGGAGCAATCAAATCAGCTAGTCTGAGATGGGCGGGACACGTGGTCAGAATGTGAATGGTCAAAATGTTAAACCGAAACTTTTACACGATCCGAGCCCAAGGAAGAAAAAGAAAAGTTGGCAAGACTGCGTTGAGGATGACCTAAAAGAACTGGGCGTCACAAACTGGAAAACGCGAGCGCTAGAACGCCAGAAGTGGCGGGTCATACTCGAGTAAGCCAAAACCCACATAGGATTATGATTGTTGCTAGAAGTAAGAAGACTCAATTAGATGACCTCCGTTTGCTTCGATCTATGACTGAGACCTATGCAACAATGAACGCATGGCACGCATGAGCAATAGCTTGGTCCATATTTCGTTCTAAGTCTTTCAGGAATTCAGGTCGGTTCTGATAAACTTTAGATTAGAGTCAGATGCTACAAGGAAACATATGCTTAAGATGCTTGCACCAAGGAAACAGATGCTTCATAAGCTTTAAGCAAAGAAACATATGCTTCCATGCACTAAAACACGTCTTCAAAAGCTCAATACTGAATAGAACAAAAATCCGACTCTACAAAACAATCATACGCCCAATAGCAACCTATGGTAGTAAAACATGGGCTCTGACAACAAAGCAAAAACACGATCAGCATTTTTGAGCGGAAAAGTCAGAGGTCAATCTTTGGCCCAGTAAAAGAAGAAGAGACCTGGAGAATAAGTATGAACTGAAGGAGTTATTTGGCGAAGAATCAATCATCACAGTAATCAAATCAGCTAGACTGCCATGGGCGGGACACGTGGTTAGAATGTGAATGGTCAAAATGTTAAATTGAAACTTTTATACGACCCGAGCACAAGGAAGAAAAAGGAAAAGATGGCAAGACTGCGTTGAGGATGACCTAAAAGCACTGGGCGTCACAAACAGGAAAACGCAAGCGCTAGAACACCACCAGTGGCGGGCCATACTCGAGTCAGCCAAAACCCACATTGAGTTATGATGGCCGCTATGAAGGACTGAGATCACTGCAATATTGCATGCTGGCACATTTCTGGCGAAATCTCAGCAATAGCTAGTCGAATGTTTCGTGTTAAGACTTCCAGGGTTTCAGGTCGGTTCTCATAAACTTTCGATTTAACATGACTCCATATGAAATAATCAAAAGCTGAGAAATCCGGAGAGCGAGGAGGCCACAACTGATGCCCACGCTTGGAAATCAGACGACCAGGAAAGAACTCTCGTAACACTCCAATAGACATGTTTGATACATGTGGTCTTGCACCATCTTGCTGAAACCAAATATCGTTTTTTGTCAATAGGAGTTGAGCAATGCCATCCATTAAGAACGTTTGTAGCAAATCAACACAACGTTCGCTATAGACAATTACTGCGTTTTCCGTTTGATCTTCAAGAAAATACCGTCCCAATACTCCAGCTGAGAATATACCACACCATGCAGTTACCTTTTGAGAAGGCAGCTCTTCTTCAAATATAACTTAAGGGAGGACCAGTAGCATACATTTTGTGTGATCCTCCCCCACGCAATTGAAAATGTGCTTCATCACCATGCAGTTTCGTTTTGAGAAGGCAGCTCTTCTTCAAATATAACTAAAAGGAAGACTAATAACGTAAATTTTTCCATCCAATAAGAACGTTTATAGCATCTCCACATAACGTTCGCCATTGACAATTGCTGCGTTTCCCGTTTCATCTTCAAGAAAATACCGTCCCAATACTCCAGATGAGAATATTTCATACCATGCAGTTACCATTTGAGAAGGCAACTCTTCTTCAAATATAACTTAAGGAAAGACCAGTAGCATAAATTTTGTTCGTTCCTCTCCCCACGCAATTGAAAATGGGCTTCATCACTCATAATTATTTTGTTGACAAAACTATCCCATCTGTTCAAAATCTATCAAAGCAATTCTAGCATCTCCACATAACGTTCGCTATTGACAGTTGCTGCGTTTTCCGTTTTATCTTCAAGAAAATACCGTCCCAATACTCCAGATGAGAATATTCCACGCCATGCAGTTACCTTTTGAGAAGGCAACTCTTATTCAAATATATCTTAAGGGAAGACCAGTAGCATACATTTTGTTTGTTCCTCTCCTCACTAAATTGAAAATGTGCTTCATCACTCATAATTATTTTGTTGACAAAATTATCCCCTCTGTTCAAAATCCATCAAAGCAATACTAAACGTGAGTCAATTGCAAGAAGTTTTCGGGCTTTTTTGCCATTTCCAAGGCCGAAAGGGTAAACATTTCTTTAAAATTGTTCTTACCGACTCACGTGAAATTTCTACTTGCTGTAATAAACGTCTCACGGATTGATTAGAATTTTCTTCAATTCCTTCCCTAACTTGCAAAGTATTCACTTTTGTTCTAGTAGTTTCTTTCTCTCTGCAAGTTTAGTATCCTTAAGAGAACCCGTTCGACGATATTTTTCGACCCATCTTGCAATTGTCCTGCAATTTCGCGGCGCTGGAAACTTGAGAATTTTATCGAAACCACCTCGGAGTTTTGAATAATGGAGTTTGTTCTAATAAAATGCTCCACACAAGCAATCTTTTGTTCAATCGGCCACCCCTCTATTTAAAAAACAGCTTGAAGGTTCAATGAATCTTAGGTCTAGGCCGCACTACTTCTAAACCGCTGCGGTTTTTAATCGCGCGATTTTGTGACCCGAGTAAGCTAATAGATGGGCGGGATACGTGGTCAGAATGTGAATGGTCAAAATGTTAAACGGAAACTTTTATACGACCCGAGCCCAAGGAAGAAAAAGGAATAGTTGGCAAGACTACGTTTTAGGTTGACCTAAAAGGACTAAGCGTCGCAAACTGGAAAACGCGAGCGCTAGAGCGCCAGCAGTGGCGGTCCGTACACGAGTCAACCAAAACCCACATTGCGTTATGTATTATGTATATTTATTACCCTTACGGGTTTATAAATTGGTTCCAAAATTTTACATCATCAAAATCCAGTACATATATAATTAATATACAAATATTGTACATAATATAAATTAAAAAAAGAGAGAAAGAAAAAAAAAGAATCATACTAATCAAACTAAAAACAAAAAAAAAAAAAAAAAAAGAAAGCCATTAAATTCCAATCCCTAAACCGATTACCAGCTTCCCGCCCCACATATTGCTCTTCTTCTCTCCTCCACTTTCTTCATCCAATCTATCCCTCTTCCGTCCTCATTTAAAATCTCTTCTCTACACTCGTCCCTTTCTCTCATTTCTGAACATTCGTTCAGCAGGTGTTCTATTGTCTCCTTGTTTTCTCCACACATCCTGCATACTCTATTCCTATCCTCCATCCAAAATTTATTATCTCTCTCTTCATTTCCACATCTGAATCTTGCTATTGTCACTCTCTCTTTTCTACTTTCTCTTCCTAGGTACTTTGGCAGTTCTTCCGTTATTATTTTTTCATATTTCCCATTGTACCTAGACTCCCTAATTCTTGCTCTCCTTTCTTGCCTTTGCACATCTCTATCTCTCTGGACCAATTCCTCTGTCATTACTCTACCTCTCTCTCTCATTCTTTCTATCTCCGCTCCTGCATACCCGTTTCTTTCTAGATATGCTTCCCTCTCTTTCCACACCCCCTTTCCTATTTCTTTTCTTTTTTCTTTGAGGCACTCTTGCAGAATTCTGCACTCTCCTCTCTCTATCACTCTCTCCTCAAAACTTATTGCTCTCTTTCCTGCTTCTATTCTTATTCCATCTCTCTTTGTTTCCTCCATCACTATATAGCCCGGGGTCTCTCTACCTAGTCCTAGCACCCATTTCAAATATTTTTCTTGCACCCTTTCCAGTCCTTCTTGCTCTCTCCATCCCCATATTTCCGCTCCATACATCATCACACTTTTCACTAGGCTATCAAACATCATCACTCTCCTTCTATAGTCGTGCCCAAATTTTCTCTCTCCTATTCCCCATACCACTCCTAGTATTTTATTGGCTTTCTTTACTAACTCTCTCATGTGTGCTGTTTCAGTATTTCTCTCATTAAACACGTACCCTAGGTATTTAAATTCTTTTACTTCTTCAATTTTCTCCTTCTCCCATCTCCACTCAATTACTCTTCTCCTGCCACCCCCTTTTCTAAACACCATCATCTTGGACTTTTCCACATTCACTGTCAGATTTTTCCTCCTCATATATTTCTCCATGTTTCTTATCATTTCTTTCATCCCTTTCTCGTCTCTCGCTAGCACCACCAAATCGTCCGCGTAGGCTAGGGACCACACTTTTTCTTTGCCCACCACAAACCCACCCGTCTGCGCCTTGCTGAACATCTCCTCTATGTCTCCAATAAATGCTGCAAACAGGCTGGGGCTTAGTGGGCAGCCTTGTCTCACTCCCTTATGCGTATTAAAACCTTCGCTCACCCTTTCACCAACTCTCACTCTACTTATTGTTTCTTCATAAATCTCTTCTAATTTTGATATCAGATGCTCCTTTATCCTTTTCTTTCTCAGGCATTCCCACAGTGCCTCTCTTGCTACATTATCAAAGGCCGCCTTCAGGTCCACAAATAATGCATACACCTTGCCACCCTTCTTTTTTATCTCATTCCCTACTATGTGATTCAAGATGTATACATTATCCATGGTCCCTCTCCCTTTCCTAAATCCCGCCTGTCCGTCTGGTATCACACCTCGCTCCTTCAATTCCTTCGTCAATCTCTCTTCTACAATCATTGCATATATCTTATATGCCGTATTGAGCATCGTGATCCCCCTGTAATTGCTTGCTGTTTCCCTTTCTCCTTTCTTATATATGGGGCATATTATCCCCTCTTTCCACTCCTGTGGGAAGCCCTCTCCCTTCCACACTCCATTCATTATCTCCAACAGCCTGTCAGCTTCCCTTTCAGTTCCATATATCCACGATTCATTCTGTATGCCGTCCCTCCCCGGTGCCTTTTTCTTTTTCAGTTTACTCAGTTGTTGTTCTAATTCTTCTCTTGTTATCTCTTCTATTTCTCCCACCCTGTGTTGACTCTTTTTCTTTTCCTGTCTGATTTCATCACCACCCAGCAGCTGACTGAAGTACTTTCTCCATTCCTCCATAGTAATTCTATTACTCACTCTTTCTACTTTTTTCTTTCTTTCCCTATTTATGTATTTCCATACCTCTTCTTCCGTCTTTATGCCTTTCATCTTTAGTTCTTCTTCCATCCATTTCTTTTGCTTCTTCTCCTTGCATACTAATTTGTACCTCTTGCGTGCTCTCTTGTAATCCTCATTACTTGCTATTCCTCTTTTCCAATTTCTTAATTTCTTTCTTACTGCTTGCTTCCCTTCCCTGCATTCTTTATCCCACCACTCGTTTTTCCAAGACCCCACCTTCACTCTTGTCTCTATCACTTTTTTTTCTGTTGCATTTTTTACGCGATCACCCAGTTCTTTCACTTTTTCGTTTATCCCTTCCTCTTCGTATCTAGCCTCCCTAAGTCTTGTTCTATAATTTTCTATTGCTTCTTCCGTCCAGATATTCTTGACAATTTTTCTTCTAACATCCTTCTCACTTCTTCTATTTTTCTCTCTTCCTTTTGTCTTCACTTCCAATGGCATATGATCCGACTCGATTCTTTCTCCCACCTTGAATTGTTCTATTTCATCCCATGCTTCTTCATTCACCATAACATAGTCAATAACTGTCTCCCCTCTTGGTCCAATATATGTGTACTCTCCTTTCTCATCTCCTATACTGTTTCCATTAAGTATGTCCCACCCTCTTTCTTCTACTAGACTAATCAGTAGTCTCCCTTCGGCGTTTTCTGTTGCGTCTTTTGTTGGTCTTCTTTCTATTGTTGTTTGATCTTCTTCTAGCCGTATTCCCTTTCCTCCAATTCTTGCGTTAAAGTCCCCCCCAATCACCAGAGTTCCCTCGTCTTGCTGTTTTACTCGCTCTTCTATCATTCTCTTCGTTTCTTTCATACTTCTGCTGTATATTGTTATAATTCTCCATTTTTTCTGTCTAATTTTCACCGTTCTTTCCATAATGCCTCTTTCTTCTTTTGCTTCGGTTCTGTTTTCTTCTTCCAAACCCTTTTTCACTCCCATTATTATCCCCCCTTTAGCTCTCCCTTTCCTGCTTACCCTCTCTGCAAATTGGCACTTCCACTTAAACTCTTTCGGCATTATTTTTTCCAATTTTTCCCACCCCTTCTCTTCCACCCACGTTTCTACCAATCCCACTACGTCAAATTTTCCCAAATATTCCCAAAACTCACTGTCTTTGTTTTTTATCCCCGCTGTGTTCCAGTATACTATTCTTAACTGCTCCGTTTCTTCCTTATTCCTCTCCATGTTCGTTTTCCGTTTTCTGTCCTGTCGTCTTTTCCTTGTGCTCTTATTCAAAAATTTGTTGTGTTTAACTCCCCCTTTTCATCATCCCACTTAAAGCCTTTTCCGTCTATCCATATCTTTTTATAACCGACTTTCGCCCACCGTCCTTTTTGTCGCTCTTCTTTGGCTATCGCTCTTAATTCCTTCTGTATTTCTCTTTCCTTCTTTGTCAGATCGTCGTCTATGTATACTCTCTTTTCCCTTTTTTCTCTTAGTTTCCTCTTATTTTCCATAACTTTCCGCTTTTCACCCCAGGTCCCAAGTTCCGCCACTAGCATTTTCCCTCCACTTACTTTATACATCTCTTTCACCGTCACTTCTACCTCTAATTCTGCCTTTATCCATTTTTCCAGATTCTTCTCGTTCTCACATTCCCCTTCGTCCAGTCCCGTCACAACAATATTCTTTTTTCTCATTATTTTTTCCTTCTCTTCCATTTTCTCCTCCAGTCTTTTAATTTTTTCATTTAGTTCTGTCTTTTCTCTTTCCCATTTTTCTTCCTTTTCACGCATCATATTTTTCAAATATTCCATTTCCCGGCTCATCTTCCGATTCTCTTCCTTTATCTCCCCTATATCTTCCATAATTTTTTTCAGCATCTTCATTTCCTCACCCGTTGCGTTATGATGGCCGCTATGAAGTAAGAAGACCTCGGTTTGCGGACTTTTCCCGCGACTGATTTTAATAGCGTAGTTTGTGCTTCTCGAACAGTTTTGCGGTTATAGCGGTTACCGCTCGCGGGAAAAAAACGTAGTGCGGCCTCGGCTTTAGACAGTTAAAATTATGGCAAATAAGTCATTTTCTCTTTTTTTTGTTTTTAAAGAAAAACAGGACAATTTGTAATTGTCACCCTTTATAATCATAAACCATTACATAATAGTAGAAAATAGAGTATGTTTTTCAGTTCATGCGAATTTGACTTAAAATAATTGAAATATTTTTTTTATTATTATATATTATATTATTTTTAATATTTTTCGAAAAAACCCGGTTTTCGATTTACACGTATTAGAATGATTGAACCGCGTAAATAGAAGACTTACTAAGTCTTCCTAACCCACTCTAAACCAATTTTCGATCTACACGAATTAGAACTATTGAACCGCGTAAATAGAGACTTACTAAGACTTCCTAACCTAATATAACCCGGTTTTCGATTTACATGAATTAGAACGTCTGAACCGCGTAAATAGAAGACTTACTAAGCCTGCTTAATCTAATCTAACCTGGTTTTCGATTTACATGAATTAGAACGATTGAACCGCGTAAATAAAAGACTTACTAACCTAAACTAACCCGGTTTTCGATTTACACGAATTAGAACTATTGAACCGCCTAAATAAAGACTTGCTAAGATTTACTATCCTAATCTAACCCTGTTTTCGATTTACATGAATTAGAACGATTAAACCGCGTAAATAGAAGACTTACTAACCTAAACTAACCCGGTTTTCGATTTACACGGATTAGTACTATTGAACCGCTTAAATAGAGACTAAGATTTACTATCCTAATCTAACCCAGTTTTCGATTTACACGGATTAGAACAATTGAACCGTGTAAATAGAAGACTTACTAAGAGTTTTTAACTTAATCTAACCCGGTTTTCGACTTACATGAATTAGAACAATTGAACCGCGTAAATAGAAAACTTACTAAGCCTACCTAACCTAATCTAACCTAGTTTTTGATTTACATGAATTAGAACAATTGAATCGCGTAAATAAAAGACTTACAAACCTAAACTAACCTGGTTTTCAATTTACACGGATTAGAACTATTGAACGCGTAAATAGAGACTTACTAAGATTTACTAACCCAATCTAACCCGGTTTTCGATTTACATGAATTAGAACGATTGAACCGCGTAAATAGAAGACTTACTAAGATTTATTAACCTAATCTAACTCGGTTTTCGATTTACACGGATTAGAACGATTGAACTGCGTAAATCGAGACTTACGTAGAGACTTACTAAGATTTACTCACCTAATCTAACCCGGTTTTCGATTTACATGAATTAGAGCAATTGAACCGCGTAAATAGAAGACTTACTAACCTAAACTAACCCGGTTTTCGTTTTACACGGATTAGTACTATTGAACCGCTTAAATAGAGACTAAGATTTACTATCCTAATCTAACCCAGATTTCGATTTACACGGATTAGAATGGAATCGTTTAAATAGAAGACTTACTAAGAGTTCCTAAACTAATCTAACCCGGTTTTCGATTTACATGAATTAGAACGATTGAACCGCGTAAATAGAAGACTTACTAAGCCTACCTAACCTAATCCAACCTTGTTTTTGATTTACATGAATTAGAACGATTGAATCGCGTATATAAAAGACTTACAACCCTAAATTAACCTGATTTTCGATTTACCCGGATTGGAACTATTGAACCGCGTAAATAGAGACTTACTAAGATTTACTAACCTAATCTAACCCGATTTTCGATTTACATGAATTAGAACGATTGAACCGCGTAAATAGACTTACTAAGATTTACTAACCTAATCTAACTCGGTTTTCGTTTTACACGGATTAGAACGATTGAATTGCGTAAATAGAGACTTAAGTAGAGACTTACTAAGATTTACTAACCTAATCTAATCCGGTTTTCGATTTACATGAATTAGAACGATTGAACCGCGTAAATAGAAGACTTACTTACCTATACTAACCCGGTTTTCGATTTACACGGATTAGTACTATTGTACCGCTTAAATAGAGAGTAAGATTTATTATCGTAATCTTATCAAGTTTTCGATTTACACGGTTTAGAACAATTGAACCGTCTAAATAGAAGACTTACTAAGAGTACCTATTTTTTCTATTTACATGAATTAGAACGATTGAACCGCGTAAATAGAAGACTTACAAAGCCTACCTTACCTAATCTAACCTTGTTTTTGATTTACATGAATTAGAACGATTGAATCGCGTAAATAAAAGACTTACACACCTAAACTGACCTGGTTTTCGATTTACACGGATTAGAACTATTGAACCGCGTAAATTGAGACTTACTAAGATTTACTAACGTAATCTAACCCGATTTTCGATTTACGCGGATTAGAACGATTGAACCGCGTAAATAGAAGACTTACTAATTGTAAGACTTACTAACCTAAACTAACCCGGTTTTCGATTTACACGGATTAGAACTATTGAACCGCGTAAATAGTCTTACCAAAGCACTTACGTTCCATAAACCATTAATAGACTCGTGTTCTAGTAAATTTATCATCGATGTTATAATTATTAATCCATTATTCTTGATGTTTTAAAGATATTATGTTTTGAAGGAAATGTACACCCTATAAATTAAGAATTTTTGTGGGGAACCATAGATCACGATTCCTTGACACTTAATGCCTAACCGTGGAATAATTTTTGTCAGTTTTGATAAATTGCTGTCTTCCCGAATTGGGGATTTCGTCGGCCCCCGAAAAAGTCGGGATCGTCAAACGCAGAGCAAATAGTGGGATCGAGGTACGCGTGCGAAAACAGTTGCAGCTTGCTTGTTTCTCCCCCGATTGAATTTCAAATTTAAATTTTCCGCGTTTCATGGCAATTTTGGAATATCGAACTTTACAAATAAAAGCCGCGTGAAATTGTTCCAAACCAAGAAAGAGATCAGATAAAAGAAATATAAATTAAAGTACTTTCGTTTATAAAAAATGTAGGTAATTACGCTTACAAGTATTAAGATGTTATATGAAAGGAATTGGAAATAAATGTGTTACAAGGGTGTTGTCGTTGGGGATTTACACCCCTTTTAATATTTTTGTTTGAGGTAAAATACTATTTCTTTTTATGGAAATGAAAACATAGTTTGCTTATACGTATTTATGATAGTGTTTGTTTGTTGGAAATGTTGTAAATTTGTTGGAATCCCGAGGTTAAATACAAAAACTTGGTTTATCCGGCAAAAAGGTTTAAATCTGTAGGGCTTATTTGTTTATTTATAAGTTTGACCACGGCAAGCAACACGTTGGGGCAATCAATTATTTAGCAACACTTTATATTTCCTATTAAATATTTCAGCATAATGGATTAATTGATCCATTTGGTTTAAATTAACTGCTGTAATTTTATGCACATTAATTTTAATATAAATTAGTGACCACAATCACCTATATTTTCATTAATTTCAACAGATTCCCTACGTTTAATATTACATCACATAATCTTATTCCGGACTTATTAATTATTCATAGGACCTGTCAAGGATACGCGTCGACACGAAACAACACGTTTTAAATACATTTTTTTTATTTCACCGACACATTCCATCCCAAAAACATCATCAATCATCCATTGACATTCACGGATGCCTTAATATTTACATTTTTTTTTTTAATTCAAATATGTGCAGGACCAGCTATAGCCCGCGGTTTTACTCTCCTAGAATCAGTCAAATTATATATCACTCAAATATTGATTATCTTGTGATTAATATTAAGATAGACCGTAAAGTAAGATTTGAAAATTGTTAAGAAGGCCGACGTAAGTTGACATAAAATGCATATTTGCATAACTAAACGTGTGAAGAGACTGAAAATATGTTGATATTGTTAGGAAGTTTAATTAAAAAACTAAATAACCTCTTGAATATTTAACTTCAAGCTTGTTTAAGCTCAAATTACAAACTCATTTTAATTTATTGATGTATGAGTAAACTAGTTATAGCCCGCGGCTTGGCTCGTGTTCATTTTTATCAGACAAATTAATTCAGGTTAACTAAGTTTAGTAAATATTGATTATCTTGCTAGTAATATTAGATTGTAGATATGGCGGTGACGACTTGTACTGCGACCTTTATAGATCTATTGTACCCCACCCTCCTTCTCCAAGCGTTGGTGTACTTACCCATTTAGAGCGCCTCCTCTATCCTGATTACTTTAGGAATTTCAGGATCTGGGTGGGATTCAAGGCCTGCGGCTCCTCTGTGTTCAAGCAGTGAGCCTCAAGGTACATCTGTCTCTTGCGGAGTAATACTCCGCAGTTTTTAAGCAGATGTATGGGGGTTGCCTCTGCTGAGCCACAGAATCTGCATCCGTTATCCTCCTCTAGGCCTAGGGCCTTGAGATGTTTCCTAAGTCTGTAGTGTCCCGTCAGGACTCCTGTCCGAATTCTAAGCTTGTTCCTGTTTAGTTTCAGGCAAGCTTTTGTTCTCTTCTGGTTAAAAGATCCCAGCATCACTTTGTATTGCCTTAGCCCTGGATGTTCTTTCCAGGTTTTCATCCAATTTCCTCTTGTTTCTTCATCTAAACTTTTGTGGATTGTGTTCACACTCATGCCGCAAAAGGGTTCCGGACCTATAAAGGGGCTACTGGATCCCTTGTTTGCTAGGTGATCGGCTTCTTCGTTTCCGTCTATACCAGTGTGTCCTGGTACCCAGTATAGCGTTACTGTATTATCTTTGCCAAGCCTGTTTAGTTTCCCCACACAGTTCCATACTAGTTTGGATCTGATGGTGTATGTCCTAATGGCCTTAATGGCTGCTTGGCTGTCTGACAGGATAGCAATTCGTTTTTTGCGATAATTCCTGTCGAGGTTAAACTGTGCACATTTTTCGATTGCGTGTACCTCTACTTGGAAGATACTTGGGAATGTTCCCATGCATTCGAAGTACCTGGTACGAGGTCCAAACACTCCTGCACCAGTACCTTCCTTTGTCTTCGAACCATCTGTATACCACTTGATGACATTTTTCTCTATGTGGTATGCTGAGGATTCGTCGCTCCAATCGGCTTTACTACTACACATTGCTGCGTAGTTTTTCTGTCAGACCACAAGTACATTTGCTGGTCCATCGGTCTAGAAACAGAATTGCCAGAAAGTCTCCGCGGCTTCTGCACGAAGAAACCAAACTGGTATTTGTTCAGTGAACTAGTTACCAAACGGATTCTTGATATCTCGCCTCAGATTGATAATTGCCGTTCTCCCTAAGAAATTGCATGCTTTGCAGAAGCCGTTAATAACTCCATTGTCAGCCCGGCCGATGAATCTATGCCACGCCGGAAATACTTTTAAAAATCGGTCCCTTGGTGGACCCCTGAGTTTATTTCCTGTCGGAAAGAAAATAACCGACTAAGACGTTTATACCAGAGCAGCACAGGACAAGATAGAGTAGTAAATCGTATGAAGTACAAGAAAAAACGGAACGAATACAAATGTTTAATCCTGGAAAGCAAAACCCAAAAATGGCGAGATTTCTGTATAAATCATTCCAACAGGGATCCCTGGGGCCCGGTCTACAAGGTAATACGAGGACGCAAAACCAATTCAGGCTACCTCACAAGCCTGAGTAAGAGCAACACGTCTCTAGACCTGCACGGCAGAGCACGAGAGCTCTTGATAGCCTTCTTTCCGGATGATCCCGAAACAGACTTAGTGGAACACTTACAGTCTAGAAAAACAGCTCTAGAAGGAAAAGGTGGACCCGACGACCCTTTATTCACAATTCCAGAGATTGTAATGGCGATCAACGGTATAAATCCCAAAAAGGCTCCAGGCATAGACGGACTCTCATCGGATATCGTGTCAGCGGCATTTAAGGCTGCCCCTCAAGTTTTGCATAAACTATTTAACAAAGTTGTGGAGTTTCTCCAGCAATTTGGAAACTACAACTAGTAAAAATAATTCCCAAACCACTTAGACAAGGTACATCCTGTAAAGACTTTAGGCCCATAAGTCTCATGCCTGTAATTGGGAAAGTCCTCGACACCTTGCTCATCACCAGGATTGGTTACCATCTTTATAGTCGCAATTTACTTAGTAACAACCAATTTGGATTCAGAAAGGGCGTAGGAACCACCGACGCCATAAACAAAGTCATTCAATCTATCAAAGACAACATTGCTCAGAAACAATATTGTGCCATTGTTGCACTTGATATAAGCGGTGCTTTTGACAATGCCTGGTGGCCTAACATTATAGAACAATTAGTTATCAAACAGTGCCCTGATAATCTCATCAGCTTGAGTAAAGATTACTTCAGCAACCGTAAAGCCATAATCTCTGAACCAGGCTTTTGCGAGGAGAGATCAGTCAGTAAAGGTTGCCCACAAGGATCAAAATCGGGCCCTACCTACTGGAATATTCTATACGACACAATTTTCGAGTATGATCTTCCAGTAGGGTGTAATATAGTTGCCTACGCAGATGATACCATGCTTATTACTTCTTGTGGTAGTATAATGGGCCTAAAAGAGAAAACCAATCAAGCACTAGAAGTTTTATTAGCTTGGGCCAAGAACCACAAATTAATCTTTAATGCCAATAAGACTGAGGCAATATTCTTTGGAAAAAATCCGAGGCAGCGTAGACCAGTTTTTACACTAGGAGATAACCAGATCAAGTGTCAGGATAATTTAAAATATCTGGGGGTCACAATAGATAGAAATCTAAACTTTAAACCACACATTAAATTAGCTTGTGAAAAGGCCAAACAGTTGAGCGCTCAACTTGGCCGGGTGGTAAGGAAGGGCAAAATGGCTTTGAAACAAATTTATAGCGGAGCAATTGAACCAGGATTATTATACGCCGCTCCCATTTGGCATAAGTCTTGTGGAGTTAGGGAAAAAGCTAAGCTCCTGTGCGTACAACGAGTCTGCACACTAAGAGCGGCGAAAGCATACCGAACGGTGTCCACTGAGGCTGCCTGTGTTATCTCCGGACTTATACCTTCCGACCTCCGACTAAAACAGGTTTCATTGTACCAAACCAAACATTCCCTTGAAAACCAGACCCTAAGAGAAATATTTAATTTACCCTAAGAGAACCTTTACCCTAAGAGAAACAAATCTGCTCTAGATGCTCTTCAAAACATGGCCTCGCCAACCGAGATACTATTCGACACATGGCAGCTCAATAACGAGGTCTCACAAAACACTAATCTAAGCTTCCATTGGGTGAGGGCACATAATGGCCTGACAGGTAACGAAAGAGCGGACAGTCTGGAAAATCAAGCTTCTGGTCAAGACTCCAAAGGCCCAGAACCTAAGAATTGTGCTGAAATTTTCAAAAAAGTACCAAGCCAGGCTATAAAGCACGGGATCAACACCTATCTTAACAGGGAGTGGCAACAGCGATGGAATGCGTCAAGAACTGGTCTTTGGACTAAAAACTTTATCTCGTCTATCGACAAGTGGATTAATATGATCTGTCTCTCGCACCACGCGATCCAACTTACTACTGGCCAAGAAATTTTCAGTCTTACCCACATCGCTTTGGAAAAAGAGCATCGCCACTATGCCAGTGCGGGGAAGAAGACACAGCTCCACACGTACTTTTCTATTGTCCTGTCATCTCAAAATGGAGGCAAGATTCCGAACAGAGTATGTCCCATGCAGGATGCTCCTGGCCACGAGACGAGGAGGAGTTAAGGGAAGTCGAAAAAAACAAGAAATGGTGGCGGATTTTTGACGAATGCGCCAAAAATCTAAGAAGATTGGATCACGACATAGTCATCACCAGAAACTAATAATTTAAATTGACTATTCTATGTTAATTCAGTCTATGTTCTTGCCTCTTCTTATTATGTTATTAATAATGATGTAATAATTATTATGTACCACCATAGTGTCCTTGTTGACGGAGTGCTGGCGACTATGAGTCCAATAAATAAATAGGCTGTGTAGTTTTTCTCGAAATGGTATTTGAATACCATTTCGTCTTTTGGTACTTCCAGCCAGGGGATCTGGCGAGGCTGTTTCGGTCTCTGCTTCCGACTATTTTACCTCTTCCCATACCTTCCTTGCTGAACTTTAATCGCCGATATGGCGGCCCTTTCCACCACAAGGTGCAGCGGTGCAGAGGTGAAGTCAGATCCAGCAGCAGCTCCAATGCTGCTGTCTGACACGACCCCATCGCTCCCGTGATGCAGACACTCGCCAGTCTTTGAATCTTCTCAAGCTGTTTCCTCATATTTCGTTAGCTTGCTTCTACGCTTCTTAGCTTGCGTTACAATCCCACGTTTTTCCTGCCAGATTTCTGCACACCATTAGGCTGCATCACGCTGCATCAGCGTGTCTATTCCATAGGAGTTTGCTATCTAGTGTGATACCCAGATACCTTATCACCTCTTGGTATTCTACTGCATTCCCATCTAAGAGTATGGGCTGTAGGCAGTTTAGTTTTCTCCTTCTAGTAAATAGTATCACCGTGGTTTTGCTCGGGTTGAGTCTCAGTCCCACTGTTCAACACCATCTACTAGTTACTTTGAGACCTCTCTGAACAATTTCACAGAGCGTTCTCTCAAACTTCCCTCTGGCCATTATGACTATGTCATCGGCGTAACCTTGACATTTGATGTCTAGGTCGTTTAGCCTAACCAATAGTTCATCAACTACCAGGCTCCACATTAGCGGTGATAATTAAAGCTCGGATTTATAAGCACAAAAAAAATTGGAAAAAGCTCTTAAAAAAGCATAAAAATCAGGCTAAATAGGCTTAAAAATTCAGAAATACGTCAAAATAAGTTTCAGAAAAGCATATTTTTTTTCAGAAAAGCATGTTATAATTTTATTAGATTAAAGAAAATTCAACAAAAAAAATACAAAATGTATAAATTCTTAAGAAAAATTTGTCTTTTATTTTGCATACCTGTTTAGTATGCAAAATAAAAGACAAATTTCTCAGTCGGTTTCATTTTTAAAACAGGCTATAATTAAATGTTTTCTAAGTTTTGTACCGAGAAACATCTTCTGCGGTCGCTTAAGATATTTTTTAAACACGAACAGCTTCTCTTCACGAAAAGCATCTACACTTGTAATTGGTACATATTTAAATTTTGGAACCAAAGATCCTTCCACTTCCAAGTTTTCCACAATTTCTCCGCATAAGATTTCGGCGATTTGTTCTAATACTTTAATACCTATATTTTTCATCTGCACATTTTCTAATTTAGTTAGACCTTTTTTTCATATAGATCCATGTACACCTGATATTGCAGTCTGGAAACTGTGTACTACTTCTACGGCTTCCACCAAAGTTAGTCCTACAGTTTCCAATTTTTGAATTGCACCACTAACATAATTGTAATTTGCTTTTATGAAAGCCAAATTCTGTACAATTTCTGGGTTTTTAAGAAGAGTCTGACAATCTTGGATAGACTGGGATGCAGATTCTGAAAATTCAAAAACCAATTTCTTGAAACGATTCAAATTGTCGGCATAGTACATTGCCGCCTCCAGCCAGGTTCCCCATCTCGTTATTACAGGTTGAGGCGGCAGTGGGGTGTCAGGCAATATTTCTCTGAATACTTGTATCCTCAACGGCGCTTTTAAAAAAATTCTTAAGATCCTAATTGTATCTCTTCCTACTTGTGTCTCCGCCGATCTAGTTCTCAGCATTTCTCCCATCCACTTTGAGATAGTGCTGTCGATATTCCTTCTTTCGAGGGCCGCCCTGACAGCCTCGTGTGAGGTGTTGTCAAAAGCTCCCTCTATAGCCAAGAAGGCACATATCGGTACTTCCTTTGTCTCTAGTGCTGCTTCTATTTCGTTTGACCGCTCTGTATCGGTTCCTGTGGATTTCCCTGCTCTGTAAGCATGCTGACTCCTGTGTAGTGGTGTACCTACCAGCACTATAGTCCTAAGGTAATTATCAATCACCTTCTCCATTGTCTTTAACATAAAAGATGTTAGACTAATGGGTCTAAATGACTTCGGTTGAGTAGTGTCTTTCTTCCCCACCTTCGGTATGAATACCACCTTAGCCCTTCTCCATAGCTCCGGTATATATCCGAGCGCTAAACTACTTCTAAAGAATAGGATGGTTGCGACAGTTACTACGTGGTAATCCATACTTACATTGAATTGAAAAATTCACTTTGTTTTTTACCACACTTATATTATGTAAAAATATTATATAACTTATTATTCACAGTTATATAAATTTCTACACATATCACAGTGATATGTGTAGAAATTTATATGACTGTGAATAATAAGTTATATAATATTTTTACATAATATAAGTGTGGTAAAAAACAAAGTGAATTTTTCAATTCAATGTACTTCTAAAGATATTTAGAAGATACGGCATTAGTTCTCTCTCTCCCTTTTGTAGGAAGGCTGGAACAAGCCCGTCCACACCTGGGGCCTCAAAAGGCTGGAAAGTGCCGATAGCCCATCTGTTTTCGGTTTTCGGACTAATATTAAGATAGACCGTAAATTTTTCTTCTTGCTCTTCTGTTGTGTTTGCGAATTATCATTTATTGATTAATTGTTAATGTTTTGTTTATTGCTGCTTGGCACATGTAATCAAACTGTTTGATTCCTGTCCATTTCCTAATATTCCTAAGCCTTGATAGATGTTCCGTAGACGTATAGACGTCCGATGCTTTTTTTGCCTTCTATATTTCCTTCGAGTATGAGCTGGGGAATTCGATATTTTGGCTCCTTTAGTATGTGATCCAGATTCCCGATCTTGCGCTGCTTTATGGCATTGAATAGTAATATGTCCACTCCTGCCCTTCTCAGCACCTCCTCGTTGGTAATGTGGTCCACCAGTCCAATTCCTAATGATCCTAAGGCATGATAGCTGTTTACATCCGATGCTCTTTCTGCCTTCTATCTTTCCTTCGAGTATGAGCTGCGGAATTCGATATTTTGACTCCCTTAGTATATGACCCAGATACTCGAACTTGCGCTGCTTTAGAGTATTGCATTGTAATATGTCCACTCCTGCCCTTCTCAGTACCTCCTCGTTGGTAATGTGGTCCACCCACATTTGATCCACCATTATGGGGGATTTTACATGGGATACGGAACATTCTTCTTCGAGTGTAAACATCTCGAACGCCTCGATCTTGTTAATGAATGCTTCTTTTATCGTCCAGGTTTCTGCGCCATACATTAGCGCTGGCATTAGAAACGTAGCATTTGACCATTCTGTGACGCATTCCTAAATTTAGCTTTCAGTCCACCTTCAGGGCACTCAACAAAAACCATAAAAATAACATTGCTTTCAAGATCATCTCTTTCCGATACTTTGAGTGGATAGCCATCTGTGGACGCGTTTCGAGATTTATCTCTCATCAGCATAGCTTTGCTTCCATGAACAATAATTTGTAAACCACTCACTTGAAAATTCATTATTTTTCATGGAAGCAAAGCAGCACAGCTTTGCTTCCATGAAAAATAATGAATTTTATTAATGATGAGAGATAAATCTCGAAACGCGTCCACAGATGGCTATCCACTCAAGGTATCGGAAAGAGATGATCTTGAAAGCAATGTTATTTTTATGGTTTTTGTTGAGTGCCCTGAAGGTGGACTGAAAGCTATAGAATAACTGACAATTTTCATACGAGATTTGTTTTTCGTAGTCCTTGAAAGACTTTAGTTTTTTATAATACATATATTTTATATATTTATAATACATTAGTATTATAGAGCACCGGAAAGGTTGAGTATATTTATATATTCAAGCTTTGTTCCGTCTTTATTAAGTTTATCTGATTATCTCTAATGTTGTATGGTTTTACTAATTCATAAGTTAAAAATATTGAAGTTTGAATGCAATCGAGTGGATGATAATTGAGATTTTTACGGTTAGTTATGCGCATGCGCATCGGCCAAGTTTGAAAGGCGGGAGAAAGTTTCGGGCACATATTTATTTATACGTCAAAAAGTTCTGGTACGTATAACATGGCGGAAATTGACACATGCGCACAAAAAAAATCCACTTTACAAGGTCTCCCATTGCTTGTTGCAGAGAAATTTTCTAGATTTCGAAGTCGTTTTTAAACAATCTACCTATAGTCTTATTGTTCAAAACAATATTAATGAATTTTACATCAACATTTTAAGGTTTTCTTAGGCTTTCAAATCTAGGATATTATTTCGCTACATTTACTCCTTTTTACGTTATAGCTTGTTTTTAAGATTTGCTGACTTTTTGTAAATTAAATTGCATAATGATTGATTTTGGCGTAATCTGCATAAAATTCTGCGTATTTTGATATAGAATATGTAAAAATTCGAGAGATAACGAAAAACGCGATTGTTTTAAAGCGAAGAAGAATCGAATTTCTTCGATTTCGCGAATTTCCAGAATTTTTCTATAAAACGATTCCATGCATTTTTCAGACTTGAAACTTTAGTATCGATATTCCGGTTTAGCATAATTTTAGCGTAATCTGCATAAAATTCTGCGTGTTTTGATATACAATATGTACAAATCGGAGAGGTACCGAAAATCGCGATTTTTAGGGTTCCGTATCGAAAACGGAACCCTTATAGGATCACTTTGTTGTCTGTCCGTCTGTCCGGCCGTCCGTCCGTCCGTCTGTGTGTCTGTCAAGACCATTTTTCTCAGGAACGTGTAGAGGTAACAAGTTCAAATTTGTATCAAATACTCGGGTCTGCGGTCTCTTTCAGCTGTGAAAAAATCAAACTTGTAAGTCAACGTGATCAAAAAGATATGACCGTTTATGTCGCATATTTTGCGATTTCACAAGGGAATCAAAACCTATAGGGTACTTCCCGTTGACCCAGAATCATGAAATTTGGCAAGAAGCGGTGTCTTACAGCACATGTAACGGGAAAAATCTGAAAACCGTAAATATGTTGTTTAATTGCAAAAAAAAATGCGAATTTACTATTAGAAACTTATGAAAATACACTAATGTGTTGCGTGGTATTGTCAGGCAATAGAAGCATATGGGTTGCATATGGTTAGGTCCTCCTAAAGATACCTTACTTACAAGTTTGTTCGGAACCCTCGGTGCGCGAGTCACAACTCGCACTTGGTCGGTTTTTTTTGAAAGCATTTCGATTCTTCTTCTTCGATTTCGCGAATTTTGAGATGTCACGGATATAGACATATAATACCTCAAAAGACGCAAAATTTTGTATAGAACCAACGTGTAATCATCTTTGTCTGTTTTGGTAAAACTTAATTCTGAAATTGGCGATTATAAAGACGCGCAATCAATAGCGTACTTTCGGATTTTTGCCCGAAAGTTCTCAGGATTTTTTTTATAAAACGATTCCATGCATTTTTGAGACACTTGAAACTTTAATATCGATATTCCACGGCCCGCGGGCCGGTTTAGCGTAATTTTATCGTAATCTTCATAAAATTCTGCGTGTTTTGATGTACAATATGTAAAAATCGGAGAGGTACCGAAAATCTCGATTTTTTAAAGCATTCGGTTCTTCTTTGATTTCGCGAATTTTGAGATGTCATGGATATTTACATATAATACCTCAAAAGACGCAAAATTTCGTATAGAACCAACGTGTAATAATCTTTGTCTGTTTTGGTAAAACTTAAGACTGATATTGGCGATTATAAAAACATGCAAATAGCGTAATTTCGGATTTTTGCCCGAAAGTTTTCAGGATTTTTTTATAAAACGATTCCATGGATTTTTGAGGGACTTGAAACTTTAATGTCGATATTCAAAGGCCCGCGGGCCGGTTTAGCGTAATTTTAGCGTAATCTGCTTAAAATTCTGCTTGTTTTGATATACAATATGTAAAAATCGGAGAGGTACCGAAAATCGCGATTTTTTGTAAGCATTCGATTTTTCTTCGATTTCGCGAATTTTGAGATGACATGGATATTGACATATAATACCTTAAAAAACGCAAAATTTCATCTAGAACTAACATGTAATAATCTTTATGAGTTTTGGTAAAACTTAAGTCTGAAATTGGCAATTATAAAGCCGCGCAATCAATAGCGTACTTTCGGATTTTTGCCCGAAAGTTTTCAGAATTTTTTTATAAAACGATCCCATGCATTTTTGAGAGACTTGAAACTTTAATACCGATATTCGAAAGCCAGCGGGCCGGTTGCACTTTTCTACTTGATTTTTTGAACCCTGTAGTTAGTCAGGACACATTTTATTTTAAATTTCTGGATAAAGTAACTTCAAGGACCAGGAATATAAAATATTTAAATTATTTTAACGAATCCCTTTAGAAAGGTTTCCAATTGTAAATATATGGGTTGGGTGTTAATGGGGGATTTGGGTTTTTTTGTGGGGGTGGTTTTGGGGAGGGAAGTAGGTTTCAGAGATTGAGAAATAAAGAGTAAAAGCTGAAATGGAGAAGGTAATGCTTCATTTAGACGGGGTTGGAAGTGTAGCATTACGTCCAAGCCAGCCATTGACCTATCGGAGTGGCTTTTTTGTTACCTTTAAGCCCCGCAAACTGTCAACAATAAAAATTATAACCGAAAAGGGAAACATTTTTTCGCAAAAATTGTTTATACAACAGCCATAAAACGAAATAGAAAAATATTATTAACAATAAATTGTGCCATAAATATATCCAATATCAATCCGAAAGCTAACCCCATTCGGACTATAATATTTTATAGAAAACATTTCCTTTTTGTTTAAACGCATATTTGTTCTAACAACATATCCGCTTGAAATATCGATTTCCTTTCTGCATCCATTTTTGTTCTTCCACAGAGAGAATAAAATATAAGTTAGGGACGAATAGGAATAATTTCTGACCTTTCAGTTCTAACCTTTGAATATTATTTTACACCCTAGGCGAAATATTTACATCTACACAATATTTTTCTTACACTTCACCAACCAACGAAAAACCTGCTTCTCTGCAAATAACAACAAATCGCACACATTAAATTACAATCTAATCCGTTTATTGAAAACCTGCTGCTAAACCAGCGCTTCCCAAACAATCTTAAACATTTAAAAAATTCCGGACCAAGTCAAATATTCAAATTACAGACAGAAAAACTTATCTCAATTTGTTGTTGTATTATCAACAGACAAATTCAAATTTTAATTTATGGACAGACTAGTCATATTTTCAAATTATAAACATACAAACTTACACTAACTATTCTAGATTACTTCAATTTGTTCTAGTTTTATTAACAAACAAACATGTTCCTTATGTCTATGAACAATTATTTTTTATGAATAGGACGGAATCACACAAGTGAAGAAAAATGAATACATATAGGTAATTGCTTGACTCAATCAACAAAGGCGGCTTTTCTTTTCGGCGGCTTTTTCGTTTGTATCGCCGCTCTATATCTGTCTCTCTCAGACTCAATGTCACTACGCGGCGTATGCCCCGTCGATCCTGCTTCCGACCAACCACTACTACGCAAATTTTAGAAAAAATTTACTTAACAATATGTGGTGAAACATATAACATGTTGAATAGTTTTTGTGGACATAATAACATTTACATTAAGGTATATAATATTGAATCTTTTTATGAATAGGATGGTTGCGACTGTTACTACGTGGTAATTCATACTTACATTGAATTAAAAAAATCACTTTGTTTTTACCACACTTACAATATGTAAAGATGTTATATAAATTATTATTCACAGTTATATAAATTTTCACACATATCACGGTGGCAAAAACATAGTGAATTATTTTTCAATTCAATGTAAGTATGAGTTACCACGGAGTAACAGTCGCAACCATCTTAGTCATAAAAAGATTAATTTTTATATATCTTAATGTAAATGTTATTAGGTCCACACAAACAACTCAACATGTAATATGTTTCACCACATGTTGTTAAATTAATTTTTTCTATAATTTGCGTAGTGGTGGTTGGTCGGAAGCAGGATCGAAGGGGCCGAGCTGTTAGGGGCATACGCCGCGTAGTGACATTGAATATAAGCGAGACATATATAAACGAAAAAGCCGCCGAAAAGAAAAGCCGCCTTTGTTGATGGAGTCATGCAATTTCTTATATGTATTAATTTTTCTTGCGTTGTTTGCTTCCGTTGTAAACTACATTGGAAATATGTTTTATAGACATATTTATGGACAGTTGTCCATATCAGATAATGAAATATTTTAAAATTAAAAAAATTTCAAATTCCACACCAACAATTCAACATGTAATATGTTTTACCACATATTGTTAAATTAATTTTTTCTACAATTTTCGTAGTAGTGGTTGGTCGGAAGCAGGATCGACGGGCCGAACTTTTAGGGGCATACGCCGCGTTGTGGCATTGCATCTGAGAGATTTAGATATAGAGCGGTGATACAAACGAAAAAGCCGCCGAAAAGAAAAGCCTCTGTTGATTGAGTTATGCAATTTCTTCTATGTATTAATTTTTCTTCCGTTGTGTGCTTCCGTTGTAAACTACATTGGAAATATGTTTTATAGACATATTTATAGACAGTTATCCATATCAGATAATGAAATATTTTAGAATTAAAAATTCTTCAAATTTCACAGAAACAATTCAACATGTAATATGTTTCACCACATATTGTTAAATTAATTTTTTCTGCAATTTGCGTAGTAGTGGTTGCTCGGAAGCATGATCGACGGGCCTAACTGTTAGGCGCATAACAGTTAGGCCCGTCGTTGTTAGGGCCGCGTAGTGGCATTGAGTCTGAGAGAGACAGATATAGAGCAGCGAAACAAACGAAAAAGCCGCCGAAAAGAAAAGCTGTCTCTGTTGATTGAGTCATGCAATTTTTTATATGAATTAATTGTTCTTCCGTTGTGTGCTTCCGTTGGAAACTACATTGGAAATATATTTTATAGACATATTTATAGACAGTTGTCCATATCAGATAATGAAATATTTTAGAATTCAAAATTCCACACAAACAATTCAACATGTAATATGTTTCACCACATATTGTTAAATAATTTTTTTCTACAATTTGCGTAGTAGTGGTTGGTTGGAAACAGGATCGACGGGCCGAGCTGTTAGGGGCACACGCCGCGTAGTGGCATTGAGTCTGAGAGAGACAGAAATAGAGCAGTGATACAAACGAAAAAGCCGCCGAAAAGAAAAGCCGCCTCTGTTGATTGAGTCATGCAATTTCTTATTTGTATTAATTGTTCTTCCGTTGCGTGCTTCCGTTGTAAACTACATTGGAAATATGTTTTATAGACATATTTATAGACAGTTGTGCATATCAGATTATAAAATATTTTAGAATTAAACATTCTTCAAATTCCACACAAACAATTCAACATGTAATATGTTTCACCCAGCGTTGCCAACTCTACGTCTTTTGACGTAGATCTACGCACTTTAGGCCTCTCCAGCAAGCCTACGAACTTTAGTCTCAGAATCTACGTATTTTCTATCAAATTGACAAATTTGCAAAATAACACCGCATTAGGCAGAAAATGGGCATATTTTCTTTTCTTTCGCGAAAAAAGTTTATAACACGCGTCTGATCGTTCAAATTAAAAGTGCTGGGGTTCTCTGCTAAAGTTCTTCTTTAATTCGCCCGTTTCGACTGGCTAGGAAAATAAATTCAAAAAGTAAATGCGGCTATTTGGAATTCTGATTATTCGCGACTGTTTCCTGACTTCAGCTAAACCAATATCTTTTAAAGTACGGTATTTAACTGCAGAATTTTTTTTCACAAGCTTGTTTTTAATATCAAATTTCGAAATTCGTTTACTTTTTATTAATTTTGAAGTAAACTCCTAAATATTTGTAACAACTACAACAAAACGTTTGTGAGATTTTTTCTATCGTCTTTTCATTGGTTAGCTATTTGGGAGGCTGGGAACCACATCAGCCACGATTTCTCGGTGAATTCAATAATATCGTAAATTTCACTTATTTTGTAATTAAATACAATTAAAAATTATGGATGTAAGCAGTGACAATGTGGAAGAAAATCGGAATGTTACTCCTACTGAAAAAAGAAAGCTGCATTATGAAAAATACAAACAATATTCAGGTTGTGTTCAAAAAAGCAATGAAATGGACTACCATTTTTATTGCAATTCATTTAAATGTAACTTATAATGTGGTGGAGATAAAAGTGTTTTGGATAAGCATGCAGAACACCGCCTACAGATACCTGTGCATCTATATATTAAATTCTTCATATGTAAATACATAAGTTCATAAACACATAAATTCTACATACAATAAATTCTTCATATGTATAAACAAATTTATGAATAATTATTAATTTTGCTGCCATAGGCTGGATGTTGGAGTTCAAGTTTAAAGTATCACGGGTATATCACTATAAAAAAAATACGTAGTCCTACGTACTTTGGATTCGCAAATTTTACTAATTCTACGTAATTTTCTATTCTGGCCTACTTCTTTTTCAAAATTTGAGTTGGCAACACTGGTTTCACCACATATTGTTAAATATTTTTTTTCTACAATTTGCGTAGTAGTGGTTGGTGGGAAGCAGGATCGACGGGGCCGAGCTGTTAGGGGTATACACCGCGGTGTGACATTGAGGCTGAGAGAGACAGATATAGAGCGGCGATACAAACGAAAAAGCCGCCGAAAAGAAAAGCCGCCTCTGTTGACTTTCATGCAATTTCTTATATGTATTAATTTTTCTTCCGTTGTGTGCTTCCGTTGTAAACAACTTTAAAGACATATTGGAAATATGTTTTATAGACATATTTATGGACAGTTGTTCATATCCGAAAATAAAATAATTTAGAAATAAAAATTCTTCAAATAAAAAAGCCGCCGAAAAGAAAAGCCGCCTCTGTTGATTGAGTCATGAATTTCTTATATGTATTAATTTTTCATCCGTTATGTGCTTCCGTTGTAAACAACTTTAAAGACATATTGGAAATATGTTTTATAGACATATTTATGGACAGTTGTTCATATTCGATAATAAAATATTTTAGAATTAAAAATTCTTCAAATGAAAAAGCCGCCGAAAAGAAAAGCCGCCTCTGTTGATTGAGTCATGTAATTTCTTATATGTATTAATTTTGCTTCCGTTATGTGCTTCCGTTGTAAACAACTTTAAAGACATTTTGGAAATATGTTTTATAGACATATTTATGGACAGTTGTTCATAACCGATAATAAAATATTTTAGAATTAAAAATTCTTCAAATTCCCAATATTCAAGAATTTATGTGGAGAAACACTGTTCACAACAATTTTCTTTAACAGGATAAAATGAAATTACTTTTTCTTTAAAAAAGAAAAGCGTTTGCGAGTTGTTTGTATAACTTAGCTGGTTGTTTTTTGGTGCAGTTTATTTTTATTAATTCTTATAGATTATGCGACGTTGAATTCCAGGTGAATGCAATCGCTGGTGATATATCGGCGTTTCCTAAATGCTAGCCGTTTGAAAAGAATCGTTTTAGTTTAAATATTTTAAATAAAATCAATTTGTTTCAGTAGTTTGTGAAATTCCGACACGGAAAACCGTTCTGAGTGACTTCAAATGCTTTTTTTCCGTTCCTCGAAGAAAATTATATGTAAATATTGCGCGCTTGGAAAATTGGGTTTCATATGTTAAAACAAACATGTCTGATTTTAAGTTGTTTAAATATTCCGGTTCGGATATTTAATATGCTGCGTACGAAGTGAACTTCCCTAATTTCAGCTAATGAAAACCGCGGGCATTGATTGAATATGTTATTCTTTTAAACGTTCTGAATAAATAAATTTGCCGTTGTTTACAAAATGATTTTAATATAAAGTAGGGGGTGCTTTCCGCTGGTCGATTTTCATTGGCAACACTTTCTATATATTCATATGTATATATCCGGTGAAGCAGAGGATTTTCAATTGGATTCTGTATCCAATATCGGGTCCTGTGCGTTTAAAGGAGACTATTTTATATTTCCCACATCAACCAAGCAGGTTTGCATTATGGACCGATTGAATTCAGAGCCCACCACTTTATTCAAATCCTCCTGGCTGACCACAGGACTTAATGATCTGCATTTAATGTCAAGGAATTTTTAACATTGCATGGAAAGGCATTAGGCACAAACGATCTTTATATATTGCAAAGCCGATTAATCATTTATCCGCAAACACTTTATAGGAGTGTTAACCGGCTAGACGCCTAAATAATCCCTTACAACTAACATTACTAATGGACATTTAGTCTAAAATTTATTCTTATCGATTGGAAATTTTTTGTGGAAACTACCACAATTATTTCTGCATCTATTGTGATAACGGTGACAGTAAAATATACAACAATTGATATTTTCGATTGTCGTGAATACACTTTTTTGTGCCTAGGGGAGGTTTTAATAATGTAAAGGGTTTACGGGTTAAAATGTTATCTAAGTAAAGTGAATGTGCGCAGTAGCAATGTGCTAATAAAAATCCCACTTGCAGCTTCGTTCTATTTATCGCGTTGCTCGTTCTTTTTCGCTTAAAAAATTTAAGCTCGTGTATCAAAGTTGTATTTTTTATATGCATATAAAGTGGTTGTAAAAATTCAATCTTTCGCGCGAAAGCGCAATATTTTTAACCATTCCCTCTTCGGTTATAATTTTCACTGATAACACTTTTTGGAGATTACTAATCAAAATATATTATTCAACCACTAAAATTTGCACCCCCTCAATATAAGTTATACAGCATCTCCAGTAACATCCCTAAATGAAATTCTTTATTACTGCCTTAACTTTCACATTAAACACGCTGAAACTGCGAGAATTACTCTCCAAAATTAAAAACATTCACACTTTCATCAATATTTTAAATCAGTTATGTTGCGACCTCAGAGTTGTGTTTTTGAGATTTTCAACAAGCATTTTATATGGGAAGTTTCGGGTTGGAAATCCACCGAAGTGAAAACTATGCGAATCAATATTTCCGAAAAAATACTCAACTGATCAAGTTGTTTTTATGTATTTAGTTTTTATAATAAAATGTGAATCCAATAAGTTAGTAAAGTAAACTAAAAATTGTGTGTTCGCGATAGTGTGAAAAATATAGTGTAGCTGCCCGGTGCATCCACCATTTATTTTTCACGATATATTTCGCCGTATATTTAGAAACAACAGTTTCTGGTAGAAGAATTATTATTTAATTGAATGTGTTTGTGGGGTTAGTATTAGGGGTAGATTGTGCCCTACTGTTACAACGTAATTTATTTCGACAACTATAATTTAAATCTCACGGTTTTCGTATATAATTTTTTGGCAATATAATTTATAGTAATAATTATAATTAAAACAATTATCGCGGGATTTATGGCTGGAGTTATTATTTCCCTGTGGAGAAACCGCAGCCGAGAAAAAGGCTTATTTTAATATAATTTGAATTTCTTAACACGATTCCAGTAAATATAAAGAAAAGTTGCTCGCGATTGCAATCAGTTAACAAGTTATCAATATATAAACTTCCTGCGGGGGGCATTCGTGTAATAGATAATAGTTTGCATAGCTGGGGCGAATAAAAATGGCTCATTAAATCGAAACAATTGAATATGTGATTCCGCCCTTTCCTGTCCAAGTTTTGTATTAATGGCCCCTTTGTTTGGGGGCAAGTTTTTACAATTCAAATGACTATAGGGATAGCATGTAAACTAATCGTCCCCAGAATTACCGGACTTTACCTCCTCAAGTGATATATTATCCACCCGCCCATATACTTAAATATTATAAACGAAATAAATGAGTTTTAAATTGAAATCAAATTTAAAAAAACATCAAGAACATTTCCATTGTGCAACTGTTTTATGTGTCATGTCCATTCCAATTTAATTTTTTTAAAATAATTAAAATTTCATTTTCAGTTTATTCTCGCATATAAGTACGTTTTTTTATGAAATAGTAAATTGCGTTTGTTTTTTTTTTAAATTAAATTGTGTGTTTGAAGTTGGGATGATTTGATTTTTTGTTGTTGGCGGATGAGATTTAGAGGTTTGTTGTTGACCAATAGTAAATATCAGATGTAACATGGTTTAACTGGTTTAATATGGCTTAAAATGATGAATGTTTGGTACAGTACGTTAACCTGTTTATAATAGTTCCGCATTAATTCTACTTAATAGAATTCCAAATCAAAAGTGAACAATTTACACAAGTCTGGTAAATTGCATGGTTGGAACTCAAATTAATTTATGTTTCAGGAAATTGAAAACATATTTGGCTGTATTTGACCTTCATTACATAATTTTTCAGGGTTCCGTACCGAAAACGGAACCCTTATAGGATCACTTTGTTGTCCGTCTGTCTGTCTGTCTGTCTGTCAAGACCATTTTTCTCAGGAACGCGTAGAGGTAACAAGTTGAAATTTGTATCAAATACTCGGGTCTGCGGTCTCTTTCAGCTGTGCATAAATCAAACTTGTAAGTCAACGCGATCAAAAGATATGACCGTTTATGTCGCATATTTTGCGATTTCACAAGGGAAACAAAACCTATAGGGTACTTCCCGTTGACCTAGAATCATGAAATTTGGCAAGAAGCGGTGTCTTACAGCACATGTAAAGAGAAAAATCTGAAAACTGTAAATATGTAGTTTAATTACGAGAAAAATGCGAATTTACTATTAGAAACTTATGAAAATACAGTAATGCTGTCGTAGTGGTATTATCAGGCTCCGGAAGCATATGGGTTGCATACAGTTAGGTATTACTCGGTTAGGTCCGAAGGTTAAAAAGTATGTGCTGGCACCAAGCTGTTTATTCTGAATTTTCTTTGTTTATATTCGTTATGCATTTCATCACGTACTCTCTATATACATAATATATACAGGGTATATATTATGTCTAAATTTTGCTTGTTTATAACCGACATGCGACATACTCAAGTCCCGTAACATCCTGTATATATTATATTTCGTCTATTTTTTCTTTATAATCTACATATACTTAAATCACGTACGCCCTTTATTTTATGGTAATCAATTGCCCAAAAAGCAGTCAATTGAACAACTGAATGCTAAGAGTATCGAAATAGATCTAAAAATAGTTAATATATTAGTTTATATTGGATATAGAAATAGTTAGTTCTTAATATAAGTTAGTAATTAAGGGTAATACTAAAATAAAGTTTTCTTTTTATAAGTTTAAAAATGTTCGCGATATTTAAAAAAAAATACCCTGTATACCTTTATACGGGGTATATAGGTATACAGGCAAAATTGAGCAGTAAAAACAAATAGTGAAGTTCCAGAACCCCTAAACACTCATAGTGAATGGGGGATGTATGGTAATAAAATATAGGGTAGAATTCCATCGTACAACAGCGACATCTTGAGGTTGTGCTTGCAGCGGTACTAAGATGGTCGTGATTTCAGGAGAGCCACTTGTCAAGTTAACTGAATGTGCTTTCTACGTCCTCTACAAAAAAAAGATACCTTACTTACAAGTTTGTACGGAACCCTCGGTGCGCGAGTCACAACTCGCACTTGGGCGGTTTTTTTCATAGAAAAATATTAACTTCCAAGCGACTTATGCGCTGCCTTCGAAAGCGCCAAAAAAAAAGTTACTCCACTGCCCCCTTCCTTGAAGCCGATTGAGTAGCTGAACCCAAAAAAAAAAAAAATTGTCGTTAAACTAGAACGTATTTTATGTACCATGAACTAGGATTACTGAAAAATATCAAAATTCGACAAAATGGCGTAGTTATGAAAAAAAAAATCAGTTTTTTTGCCCAAAAAAATGGTCGCTTTTTTAGTACCAAATCGTCAATTTTGATCCAATCAAAAATATCCTAGTTGACGGTACAGTAAATATATTCAAGAGTACTCAGACCAAATTTCACGCCAATCGGACAATTTCTCTTTGAGTTACAACAGGGGTAAATTTGAAAAATGCCTTTTCGAGCAAAGCGAGTTTAAAGTTAAGGACGTTATTAAAGTTAAGGCCAATATTTTCTCAACCTCATATATTCTCAAAAAATTCTCATACGTATATTAAAGATGTCGCAAACATTGCTTTTACATAATAATAATGTTGAAAAGTTAAAAAAAATATGTGGATGTTTTTTAACAAATTTTTGGAAAACCTATTCTTTTTTTGTTTCAAATAAATGAATTGATTTTTCAGAATCCGCCTAAATTTTCCCAGATTTGTATTATCTTTATGCCTTTTTTTCCAATTTCGAAAAAAGATCGAAAAAATATTTTTCAAAAATATAAGAAAAATCCGAAAAAATTCATACGAATTCAGAAAAATTCAGAAAAGAAAAATTACTTAGTGAAAAATTAAAAAAAATAAGTTTTCCAAAATGTATAGCCTCCAAATCCAAAAATTTATCGCCTCCAGGCAGGTGCATAATTTTATTCCTGCGAGCGGTTGCGCTTTAGAAGTCTGCCATTCGGGGAGTATTAGAGATACGGCCTTGAAATTTTCACAGGATATTCTTGAAAGTATAAACTGTTAAATAAGATCAATAATAATTAAAATAATAAGATTTTTTTGTGTCACAGTGGTATAGCCCCTTAAAACGGAATAGGATGGTTTCGACAGTTACTACGTGGTAATTCATACTTACATCGAATTGAAAAATTCACTATGTTTTTACCACACTTATAAGTGTGGTAAAAACATAGTGAGTTTCTCAATTCAATGTTAAATTAAAACGAATTCGGAACATAAATATGTAAAAGTATTGTTACACCGTTTCAAGTATTAGAGTTCGTTAGAATAGTTAAAACGAAGCGCTCTGGAAAATTCGCATTACTGTAAGTTTGCATCTCGAATCTTTAAATCTCCTCGGCGCTGAATTTAAATTACGCCAGACTTTAATATTAGAAGATTCTAATTTTAAATTGGTAAATACATTACCGATAGTGGTAATACTGTTCGAAGTGAAGGGAAGAATTGCACCTGTGCTCAGTGAATGGTAAAAACCCAAGACCAAAGGAAGGTAAATATTTTATCAAGACGGATTCCAATTAGCAGTCGGCGTATTATTTTTTAATTATAATTTTCTTAAGATATAAACAAAAGGGAACCTAAATAATTTATCAAAGTCTCCTAGATTAATGTACCTGCGCACCCTACTAGAGGGTTATTACGTAATAAAAGCAATATTAAGTTATGTAAATATCCAGTCGGAGCCTTCTTGATGAAGTTTTTAGCCGCTGAAAACATTTGCATAGTTTGACGGAAAAATTTCCATTTTTTCCTTCGCAAGTAATTAAGCCCAATTAAAACGTTAATAGATTTATTTACCGAACTATTAACCCAACTTAAATATGTACTAATTAGTCCTTAACTACACATGTACAGAGATGTTCACTATTGACAGCTAGTATTCTTGGCACGTTCTAGCGAGCTTGGTGCGACCATAATTCCTTGCTCCCTATCCTTAAAATCCACTTTCAAACTTGCGCAACTTTGGTTTTTTTTTTATTTCACACTTCATACTCTCCAAGTTCCATTCCCCGCTCTCACGCTTATATAAGAAACAAAATCTCCTCTTTAAAACTTAACAAATTACACGAGGAACACGAAATATGGGCAACAGGAAGCGCGCCGAACGTACGTAGATCACACTAGGGTCGTTTCGGAAATCAACGAGCATGTTTTACTGATTCTTTACGTGCAACCTTCCCGATAAATTACAGCGGTAGGATTTAAGTTGCGTGGATAATTAGTAAGGATTAAGTTACTTTACCTACTTTTTAATTACCAATTTCACACACTCCCTACTAATTATTAAGGGCGCACTAAAACAATATTTAAATACTGACAATCCAAATGATCTACACGCGTTATTGTTATATATACCCATTATTCCTGCGGGAGAATCCCAAAAGTAATTGCGCTTGTAGCAGTTCAAGGAATAATATACTAGGTAGTCTATTTGGACAATTATCTGTACTGAAATTACAAGTGCATGTCCCACCATTTACACTGCAACGTTTTGTGCACGTGCATTTCTAGCATTCCTTTTCAACTGAATTACCGCTGCGAATGCAACGATGTTCAAACATATATATTTAACCAATATCGAAACCTCTCAACAGAAAACAAAATTAAATAACATAAAGCTGCTTACTCAACATAAAGCTTAAACTTAATTACGTTTAATCTATGCAAAGTTACACATTGAAATAGTTTCTGATTCTTGTATTTGCAAAAGTTGAAACTATAATTTGTTGTGGAATATTTAAGACTTTCGTGGCGTGAAAGGAGGATTTCTTGAGCGGAAGGTGCTCCTCCTCTTTCACGCCACGTGAATTTAGTTTATGATTAACTGGAAAATTATTCGAAAATTGAACCTTTACATTTTCTATTAAACATTTTTCTGCGATAAAAAAAGCTTCCCCGCAAAATATGATACGTAATAGCTAACAACGTTTTGTATGAATATAGATTGCATCTTTTTGTTATTAAAACACCGTTTTGTATAAAAATATCTTATCTGCAATTTATACACAAAAAAGGAACATGTTTGTAATGAAAATAGCTATTTTACAAACCATGATTTTCTATGTAAAGTGGATTTTTTTTCAGCGCGTCCATTTGCGCCCTTTATTTGAAGGAATATTTTTATTTGCTACACCGCTTTGTTTTTTCCCCGTGAAACTTTTTTGCATGTAATATCAACTTTTTATTGAGTCGGCGTTTCTTTATCTCACCCTTCCATAATTGGGAAAGTTTTTTTTTAATTAATAATAAAACTGTGTTTAACCAATGATATAATGATTTTTTTTAAATTGAACTTCTTTAAAAAGATCCAATTAATTATTTATTTAAATATTTTAAATATTTTAAATATTTTATATATTTTAAATAATTTAATAAAATATGATATTAAAATAGTTTATAATTATTATGATTCAAATTGGTAGTAAAATGGTTTAAAAAACTCGTATAAATCAATGCGTTATCCTGAAGTGTACAAAGTATCTAAAGCCTGCCGCGTTCCCTGTTTTCTGCTATCTGACGTGCTTTATACTTTTTGACCCTGATTCAAGTGAGGTAATCACAAGGAAAAAGGGAGAAGTAAGAGGATGAGTTAGTCCTCATATCTGAGAGTCAAGAATAAGTCTCGCATTCTATAATGACTTACGATAGGCTAATAAAGCCTATTGGGAAATCAGGCGACTATAACGAGCTCTGACGGCAAACAGCGTCTTTTCGCTCCACAATCCTATCGTCTCCCCTTATTTTTCTCCACCCTTTTCATATCCAAATAATAAATATACACAAAATACCCGTTTCAGATATAAATGTAAAACACTTTAATATATATTTATTATTATATAACGTCGGATTTTTGCGCAACTGTAAAGGTTCAATTTAGGAATAATTTTCCAGTTAATCATAAGCTAGATTCGCGTGGCGTGAAAGAGGAGGAGCGTTTTCCGTTCAAGAAATCCTCCTTTCCTGTCTGGTATAACTCACACAGTTTATCCAGTATTACTGTTTTGTGAATTAAATACGTGCCCCTATATATAATCCCCTTACTTCAACGAATCCCCACATTCATCACTAAAGAAAAATGCATTCTTATTTTCATCACAACACAAATTATAAATATACAATGCAGACGTTTATATTTGCTTTGTTCTTATAACCTGACATATCTATAAATTGACGGAAAAAGGTAATTTCCAAGTTAATTGGTCTCAACAGCATTAAACACGTTTAATTATAGACAATTGCACCGAAACGCTTATTTGCAGCTAAAATTGGAAACAGATCAATGTCCATTACAATTTCTGGCATGGCAGACGTTTCTGATAAACCCCATTAAATAGTTACCATCCCGGTTCCCAATCAACATTAAGACAATTGTGTATGTAATATTAAAACCGATTAATAACTTTCGCTTTTCGCCGAATACCAGCGTTATATAAATATATTGAACGTGTAAGCTACATGTCTCGGCCCCAATAAAACATCTCCTGTCTAGCGCTGTATTTTTCGTAACAAAAAAATATGAGAAAAAAAAAACAAAAACTCGGCCTGTCGCAGAGACTCATATAAATTTATATCGTGATTTGTCAAGCTAAGTCTACCTATATTATCATAGTGACTGGTAAAAAATATATATCCAAGGGGATGTTATTTTTGATATTTAAAAATCTGGGTAAAACATATAAATTATTGAATTGAGGTATAAAATTCCCAATAAATCAAAAAACTGTCGCATCCGTTATACAATCCTTATTTTATGACATGTTCCAGATTTGGCAAAGCAACTTACAAAGAAATATATCCCGTTTAAAATGAAATTTCGAGAAACACAAACCGTATTTTCAGTGTTAATTACAATTTTCAGTGTTAATTTCAGTGTTTAAAAAAACCTGTAAATTCACGATACACTAATTATTAATTTAATCGACGTGTTAACTGTTCAATTTTTCGCCCGTTTGAGTTTTTTTGATTGTATCATGCAAACTGATAAGAACTTTCGCCGGTAACTCCGTTCACATCGTTGTTTATTTTTGCCACTGCGCACCGAACACAAATATTTCCAAGCTTGAAATTTTAAATAAAGGAAAACATTTTAAATCAAACGGAAACGAATCACAAATTCATCCCGAACTACGAACAAAAGTAATATCATTTGAAAGTAAAATATTTATTTTAATTTTTTGCCTTCGAGTAAACAAAATGTACTAGATCTTTTTATAGCATGGAATCATGGAAAGGCAAATGGAACACTAGCTTTGATATTCTTTCCATTCTCATGGAAGCACCAATAAATTTGTAAATAAAAATATTCAATAAAATTGCAAGATATTTTTCATAGTTTATAAGATTATTTTATTAAAGTATTCAGTAGATCAGTTACAGTTTGAATTTTTGTATAATAAGCGCGCAAGAAAAAATTGATTGTTATTCCTTGTTGTTTAAAAAAAACGTGAAAGCTTTTTATTTTCTTATCAAAAATTGAGAGTCATGGAGGTAAGCCCTTAAAACAATGCCGCCTATTGGCCTATTGAATTTCCTCACATTGTTAAATTCATGTAAATAGGTTAGGTTAACTAACCTAATAGCTAGCCCCTATACTAGGTCTAAGAGTCTATGTGCCACATTCCTCACGTGGATCTCTTTTGCTGCAATGTTGTGTCTCCTATGTGCAAAACATCATATGGGAGGCAGTTTCAACCTCCTTATTAGGACATCCAAACCGGTTAAAACCGAACCCGGTTAACCGGGTTTTCTGTTAAAATTTACTAAACCGTAAATCCAGTTTTTTTTTCGAAAAACCGAGTCATTTTTTTTTAAGGTTATTCATGAAGTATTATATTGTAGATTTCTTTATACTAAAAAAAGGGGTCGTCGATTAATCACGTGATGTTTTAAGAACTTCATGCCAAGAAACTCTCCAACTTCTACATGCGTCCTCTCTGGCTGACCAACGTGTCAAATTTACTCTCTTTAGCGTTTTCCCTTTCCCAATTTCAGTCACTTTTGCCAGCGTTGTGTCTTAGATATTCAACATGACTCGCTAAAAAAGGATCGAATTCAGCTAACAGAATCCAAAATCACACAATAATTTCCGTTATTCGGATCACTGAACTTTTTATTTTTCCGTCTATAGTACACAGCGGAAGAAAAATTAATACATATAAAATATTGCATGACTCAATCAACAAAAGCGGCTTTTCTTTTCTGCGGCTTTTTCGTTTCCATCGCCGCTCTATATCTCTCTCTCAGACTCAATGGCACTACGCTATATGCCTAGTGCCAATGTCTAATTATTTTATTTGGTTTACAGCCGCAGTTTTTATATTTTTATACTTAAAACCGGATTTTAACCGGTTAACAGCTTTAGAGAACCGGTTAACCAGTGTTAACCGTTTTAGAGAAACCGAAAACCGGTTTTTGAAATTTCATCGTTTTTTTACTACTACTCATACTGCTACTCATATTTCCCTACTCCTCATTGCAAGGTCTGCATAGTGATTCATCTTTCTAAATACCTGTTTTGTGCAGATGTTCTCGAAGATGTTCTGTGAGTATGCCTGCCACAATTGTAATCTCCTTCCTTGTCAGTTACAGGATTTCAGCAGTTGAAGCGTCCGATTCTGCCTTAGTTCTGAAGGCAGTTCCATGTTGTTTCTACTTTTGTAGTCCAGCTTTGGATTTTCACGGCCACAGATCGTGATGGCGTGTATTTGTGCTTGGAATGCCGTGGTATCTGATTCCAGGTGCTTAGTAGCTAGTAGGCTTTTCGCGTATCCGATTTTTTTCAATATTCGCGTATCGGGTATTATTTTCATATACCCGCGCGTACCGGGTTATTTGCAATTTTTGCATAAAAAAAGACAATTTCCTTATAATAACCTTTTTATTTTATTATGAAATAGTGCAGTATGAACAAAATTTCCACCACCTTCAGTATTTGAGCCAGCAAAAAGACGGTCAAACAGTCCCTCGGCATATTTTATAATTGCATTTTTGGAAGCAGTTTCCAAGACACACTCGGAAAGACTTTCAAGATTATGTAAATATTTGACAAGAGAAAATAAACGCACATCTCTTCTTTCTTTGACTCTTTGATCGAGGGCTGCGTAAAGTTCGTCAGATAAAGGAGTACCAATTTTTTGGATAGTATCCAGAAGAACAGAACAGATAAGAATGGTAGCATCTTTCCGACTCAATGCTTCGACCGCTAATTTAAGAGGGTTCAATGTTTGCACAAAATTTTCTAAAATTCGAACATTTTCCTCATTCCTGCAATAATTTATATCAGCGAGTGCATGTTTTATGCTTTTTATTAATTTCAGAAATCTTTCTACCATTATCACCAAGCTATTCCGTGTTCTTGTATCCAACAACAATTGAAACTCATGTTGCGCACATCTTGTATTGCCTGAGCTATATCAGGGCGGGTAGTCACAGTGTCAGGTACTCTTGCTAAGTTATCGTAACTATCGCTGTCACTAGAAAAAATATCCTCATCACATTGTTCTTCAGCATCCTCGTAAGTTTTGATTTATGCAGAGCATCATCTCTGTTGGGCTTTCTCTGCCAAACTTTTGCACAACCGCTGCGCCATCCGTAGTAGAAGCCACAATGTGACGTTCATGTTGCTAACTGAATTTGTCGAGATGTTTAATAAGCAGATCTCTCACCTCAACTATGCCCCAATTTCAGGTTATTCTAATAATTTAAAATCCAACCCTAGGTTGAATACTGTTCTGTCATCAAAATGCAAGTTTATATTTAAGTAACATCGGTTTTTTAAGCTTGTCCATTCGTCGTATATGTAATATTCGTCAAGAGTTAAACTAAATCTAAGATCAGAGTTTATTATCGTTTGCAACATGTTAACCATACTTGATTCATGTTGTTCATTATACTCTAGAACTAGTTCCATTGTCCTGCCTTTGCTTTTCGGTAGAGTTAGTTGTTTATTATGAAAAACTTCTCGAATGAATTTACTACCAGTGACGGCCCGAATGGAAATACCGTCTTCTGCAACCAAGCGTGTAACAATTTCGGACAATTTAGTACAAGAAATGAAAGTAGGAGATTATCATTTCATTTATATTATTCATTTGGTTCAAACCATGACATCTCATTCTAAAATTTAGTACAAGTTCGAAAAAAATTTGTTAATTTTTGTAAAAAAAACGTCAACGCCTTCTTGAGAGTTTTAATTGTTTGTAGTGCAAATTTGCTAATACTATTTTTAAGGCGCTACTTAGTAATAATTTTCCGAGAATTTTGATGATTTCTTTGATCAAAGCGGGTACTCCGCTAGTCGGGTCTGACACTGAAATATTACCTGGGTACTAAACATTTCATATACCCGGGTATACCCGGTTCCGGGTACCCGGGTAGAAAACCCTGGTAGCTAGCATTTACAGATTTTATTTTGGGCCATGGTTTTAGTAACGTAGGAGTCCCTGTTAGCACTGATGTTTGCTTTGTTCCTTTGCTAACTTGTCCTCCATTTCGTTTCCTACCAGTCCCTTGTGGCTAGGTACCCAAGCAAGTATGAGCTTATTGTGTTTCGTCAGGGTCTTAAGGTTCTGAAGACAGTTCCATGTTGTTCTAGTTTCATGGAACTGCCTTAGTTCTGAAGGAAGTTATGGAACTTTCTGTTCCTCCTTTTGTAGTCCATTTTTGGATGTTCACAGTTGAAGCGTCCGATAAATTTTCTAGCATTGCTGTATTTCTGACCATTTATTTTGACCCACTGTAGCCGGTGCTTAGTAGCTACCCATTTTCAGATTTTATTTCGGGCCATGGTTTTAGTAATGTGTAGTGCCTGTTAGCACAGATGTTTGATTTGCTAACTTGTCCGCCATTTCGTTTCCTTCCAGTTCCTTGTAGCCCAGCACCCAAGCAAGTATGACCTTGCTGTGTTTCGTCAGGGCCTTAAGGTTCTGAAGGCAGTTCCATGTTGTTCTAGTTTCATGGAACTGCCTTAGTTCTGAAGGCAGTTCCATGTTGTTTCTACTTTTGTAGCCCATCTTTGGATTTTCACGGAAACATATCGTGATGGGGTGTATTTTGGCTTAGAATGTCGTGGTATCTGATACCATGGGTACTAATAATATATAAACTATATCTTAGAGTTGGTCTGTAGGTTCCTGCGCCAGTTCCACTGTCCTTTTTGGAACCGTCTGTATACCAGTCCAACCCACCTTGACATGTGTTTGGTTTTTTGCTTTCTGTCCAACTTAGTTATGTTTTCAAGGGTAAATCGAATGATATCCTTTCTGGCATTAATTTTTCTAACGTTTTCAATGTGAAGGAGGTTAGGCTTATTGGTCTCTGGGATTTAGCCTGGGTGTTGTCTAGGCCAGTGGTGTGCAAATCATGGGGCGGGACCCCAGAGGGGTCGAAACAAAATTTTTTTGGGTCGTCGAATTTATAAGAAATTTGAAGCATTTCATGTGTAAGTATTGGGTAGCAGTAAATAGTGAAATATAATAGTCAATAAAATTAAAAAACTTTGATATTTTCCAAATTATTTAATTTTTATATTTATTTCAGCAAATATTGCAGTTTTTTGTAAATTCTACCTTGAAAATCACATTTGCAAAAATTGAAATTTTCAAACTTAATTTTCTCAAAAACTAATTTGGAGATTTGTTTCAAATTTTGCGGACTTGTTGGTAAAACTATTCTGGAATATTTAGCAAATTTTCCCAGTATTTTTATATTTATTTCAGAAAATATTGCAGTTTTTTTGTAAATTCCACCTTGAAAATCAAATTAGCAAACATAGAAATTTTCAAACTAAATTTTTTCTAAAACTAATTTGGGGATTTGCTTCATATTTTATGCGGATGTTGGCAGAACTGTTCCGGAATATTTAGCAAATTTTCCCAAAATTTTAAGATTTATTTCATCGACTATCGCAGTCTTTTGTAAATTCCACCTTAAAAATCAAATTAGCGAGCGCTGAAATTTTCAAACTTAATTTTTTCAAAAACTAATTTGGGGCTTTGCTTCAAATTTTATGGAGATGTTGGCAGAACTGTTTCGGCATAGTTAGAAAATTTTCCCAATATTTCAATATTTATTTTTGCGAATATTGCAGTATTTTGTAAATTCCAACTTGAAAATCAAATTTGCAAACATTGAAATTTTCAAATTTATAATTTTCCCAAAAAATAATTTGTGAATTTGTTTGAAATTTTGTGAAGATGTTGATAGAACTATTCCGGAATATTTATCAAATTTTTCCAATTTTTTAATATTTATTTTAGTAAATATTTTGCAGTTTTTTTTTGTAAATTCCACGTTGAAAATAAAAATTGGAAACATTGAAATTTTCAAACTTAATTTTCTCAAAAACTAATTCCGGGATTTGCTTCAAGTTTTGTGGAGACGTTGGTAGAACTGTTCCGGAATATTTAGCAAATTTTTGCAATTTTTTAATATTTATTTTAGGAAATATTGCGGTTTTTTGTAAATTCCACCTTGAAAATCAAAGTAAACATTGAAATTTTCAAACTTCAATTTCAAATTTCTAAAAACGAATTTGCGGATTTGTTTCAAATTATGTGGAGATGTTTGGTACAACTATTCCGGAATATTTAGCAAATATTTCCAACATTCTAATATTCATTTAAGCAAATATTGCAGTTTTTTGTAAATTCCACCTTGAATATCAAATTTGCAAACATTGAAATTTAAACTCAAAAACTAATTTAGGGTTTTGTTTCAAATTTTGTGCAGATGTTGGATGAGATGTTCCGGAATATTTAGCAAATTTTGTCTTACAAATGAATTAAATGATATGATAATAATAATAATAACAATCCTTTGCATACATTCATATGCGAAGGATTAAAACAAATGATTTCTGAGGTTTTCTGAGGTCCTACCACAATTCCAAAAACTATTTTGCAAACCTCAAACCTCTCTCCACAAACCTCAACAACTAATGCACCTCTGAAACCTCTCGGAGTTACTTAAGTTGAATTAAATTCAGCTTCAAATATATAAACCTGAAACTCTAAGGGGTTTTGAGGTCCTACCGCAATTCTAAAAACTGTTTTGCAAACCTCAAACCTCCCTCCATACACCTCATTAACTAATGCACCTTTAAAACCTCTGGGAGTAACTTAAGCTACGAGGTTGAATGAAGTTCAGCTTCAAATATATAAACCTGAAACTCTGAGGGTTTTTGAGGTTTTGTAATATATCAAAATATCAAATATGGTATATATGGAATGGTATATATGGAATATGGAATATCAAATAGTAATTTAATGTTGGTTCAATGAAGTGAAGCTTCAAATACAAAGACCTAAAAGCCTCCAACATACATCGACGCTTTGCGAACCTCAAAACCTCTTGGGGTTTTAAAATTACAAGCGAACTAAAAAACCTTTGCAAAGGATTCAAACAAATTAGATTTGTGAGGTTTTCTGAGGTTCTATCTCAATTTCAAAAACTGTTTTGCAAACCTTAAACCTCCCTCCACAAACCTCATCAACTAATGTGCCTCAAAAACCTTTCAGAGTAACTTAATGTATGAGATTCAAAGAAGTTCAGCTTCAAATATAAAAACCTGAAACTCTGAGGTTTTCCGAGGTCCTACCACAATTCCAAAAACTGTGCTCAAACCTATTTCCACAAACTTTATCAACGATTGCACCTCAAAAATCTTTCAAAGTAATTTAATGTAATGTTCAATGAAGGGGTTTTGAGGTTCCACCACAATTCCAAAAACTATTTTGCAAACCTCAAACATTGATGCATAAACCATATCAACTAAGGCACCTCAAAAACCTGTCAGGGTAATTTAAAGTACGAGGTTCAATGAAGTGAAGCCTCAAATACAAATACCTGAAATCCTCCAACATACATCGACGATTCGCGAACCTCAAAACCTCTTAGGATATTAAAATTACAAGCGAATTAAAAAATCTTTTCAGAGGATTCAAACAAATTAGATTTGTGAGGTTTTCTGACGTCAGATCTCAATTTCAAAAACTGTTTTGCAAACCTTAAACCTCGCTCCACGAACCTCATCAACTAATGCACCTCAAAAATAGTGTAGTTTGTAGTGTAGTTCACACTACACTAGAAAAACTACATTAGATAGACAAGTCTAGACAGACAAGACTAGACAGACAAGACTAGACAGACAAGACTAGATAGACAAGACTAGACAGATAGGACTAGACAGACAAGACTAGACTGACAAGAATAGGCAGACAAAACTAGACAGACAAGACTAGACAGACAAGGCTAGACAAACAAGACTGGACAGACAAGACTAGACAGACAAGACTAAACCGACAAGACTAGACAGACAAGACTAGACAGACAAGACTAGACAGAAAAGACTAGACAGACAAGACTAGACAGACAAGACTAGACAGACAAGACTAGACTGACAAGACTAGACAGACAAGACTAGACAGACAAGACTAGACAGACAAGACTAGACAGACAAGACTAGACAGACAAGACTAGACAGACAAGACTAGACAGACAAGACTAGACAGACAAGACTAGACAGACAAGACTAGACAGACAAGACTAGACAGACAAGACTAGACAGACAAGACTATACAGACAAGACTAGACAGACAACACTAGACAGACAAGACTAGACAGACAGACAAGACTAGACAGACAAGACTAGACAGACAAGACTAGACAGACAAGACTAGACAGACAAGACTAGACAGACAAGACTAGACAGACAAGACTAGACAGACAAGACTAGACAGACAAGACTAGACAGACAAGACTAGACAGACAAGACTAACAGACAAGACAAGACTAGACAGACAAGACTAGACAGACAAGACTAGACAGACAAGACTAGACAGACAAGACTAGACAGACAAGACTAGACAGACAAGACTAGACAGACAAGACTAGACAGACAAGACTAGACAGACAAGACTAGACAGACAAGACTAGACAGACAAGACTAGACAGACAAGACTAGACAGACAAGACTAGACAGACAAGACTAGACAGACAAGACTAGACAGACAAGACTAGACAGACAAGACTAGACAGACAAGACTAGACAGACAAGACTAGACAGACAAGACTAGACAGACAAGACTGACAGACAAGACTAGACAGACAAGGACTAGACAGACAAGACTGACGACAGACAAGACTAGACAGACAAGACTAGACAGACAATACTAGACAGACAAGACTAGACAGACAAGACTAGACAGACAAGACTAGACAGACAAGACTAGACAGACAAGACTAGACAGACAAGACTAGACAGACAAGACTAGACAGACCAGACTAGACAGACAAGACTAGACAGACAAGACTAGACAGACAAGACTAGACAGACAAGACTAGACAGACAAGACTAGACAGACAAGACTAGACAGACAAGACTAGACAGACAAGACTAGACAGACAAGACTAGACAGACAAGACTAGACAGACAAGACTAGACAGACAAGACTAGACAGACAAGACTAGACAGACAAGACTAGACAGACAAGACTAGACAGACAAGACTAGACAGACAAGACTAGACAGACAAGACTAGACAGACAAGACTAGACAGACAAGACTAGACAGACAAGACTAGACAGACAAGACTAGACAGACAAGACTAGACAGACAAGACTAGACAGACAAGACTAGACAGACAAGACTAGACAGACAAGACTAGACAGACAAGACTAGACAGACAAGACTAGACAGACAAGACTAGACAGACAAGACTAGACAGACAAGACTAGACAGACAAGACTAGACAGACAAGACTAGACAAGAAGACAGACAGACTAGACAGACAAGACTAGACAGACAAGACTAGACAGACAAGACTAGACAGACAAGACTAGACAGACAAGACTAGACAGACAAGACTAGACAGACAAGACTAGACAGACAAGACTAGACAGACAAGACTAGACAGACAAGACTAGACAGACAAGACTAGACAGACAAGACTAGACAGACAAGACTAGACAGACAAGACTAGACAGACAAGACTAGACAGACAAGACTAGACAGACAAGACTAGACAGACAAGACTAGACAGACAAGACTAGACAGACAAGACTAGACAGACAAGACTAACAGACAAGATAGACAGACAAGACTAGACAGACAAGACTAGACAGACAAGACTAGACAGACAAGACTAGACAGACAAGACTAGACAGACAAGACTAGACAGACAAGACTAGACAGACAAGACTAGACAGACAAGACTAGACAGACAAGACTAGACAGACAAGACTAGACAGACAAGACTAGACAGACAAGACTAGACAGACAAGACTAGACAGACAAGACTAGACAGACAAGACTAGACAGACAAGACTAGACAGACAAGACTAGACAGACAAGACTAGACAGACAAGACTAGACAGACAAGACTAGACAGACAAGACTAGACAGACAAGACTAGACAGACAAGACTAGACAGACAAGACTAGACAGACAAGACTAGACAGACAAGACTAGACAGACAAGACTAGACAGACAAGACTAGACAGACAAGACTAGACAGACAAGACTAGACAGACAAGACTAGACAGACAAGACTAGACAGACAAGACTAGACAGACAAGACTAGACAGACAAGACTAGACAGACAAGACTAGACAGACAAGACTAGACAGACAAGACTAGACAGACAAGACTAGACAGACAAGACTAGACAGACAAGGACTAGACAGACAAGACTAGACAGACAAGACTAGACAGACAAGACTAGACAGACAAGACTAGACAGACAAGACTAGACAGACAAGACTAGACAGACAAGACTAGACAGACAAGACTAGACAGACAAGACTAGACAGACAAGACTAGACAGACAAGACTAGACAGACAAGACTAGACAGACAAGACTAGACAGACAAGACTAGACAGACAAGACTAGACAGACAAGACTAGACAGACAAGACTAGACAGACAAGACTAGACAGACAAGACTAGACAGACAAGACTAGACAGACAAGACTAGACAGACAAGACTAGACAGACAAGACTAGACAGACAAGACTAGACAGACAAGACTAGACAGACAAGACTAGACAGACAAGACTAGACAGACAAGACTAGACAGACAAGACTAGACAGACAAGACTAGACAGACAAGACTAGACAGACAAGACTAGACAGACAAGACTAGACAGACAAGACTAGACAGACAAGACTAGACAGACAAGACTAGACAGACAAGACTAGACAGACCAAGACTAGACAGACAAGACTAGACAGACAAGACTAGACAGACAAGACTAGACAGACAAGACTAGACAGACAAGACTAGACAGACAAGACTAGACAGACAAGACTAGACAGACAAGACTAGACAGACAAGACTAGACAGACAAGACTAGACAGACAAGACTAGACAGACAAGACTAGACAGACAAGACTAGACAGACAAGACTAGACAGACAAGGACTAGACAGACAAGACTAGACAGACAAGACTAGACAGACAAGACTAGACAGACAAGACTAGACAGACAAGACTAGACAGACAAGACTAGACAGACAAGACTAGACAGACAAGACTAGACAGACAAGACTAGACAGACAAGACTAGACAGACAAGACTAGACAGACAAGACTAGACAGACAAGACTAGACAGACAAGACTAGACAGACAAGACTAGACAGACAAGACTAGACAGACAAGACTAGACAGACAAGACTAGACAGACAAGACTAGACAGACAAGACTAGACAGACAAGACTAGACAGACAAGACTAGACAGACAAGACTAGACAGACAAGACTAGACAGACAAGACTAGACAGACAAGACTAGACAGACAAGACTAGACAGACAAGACTAGACAGACAAGACTAGACAGACAAGACTAGACAGACAAGACTAGACAGACAAGACTAGACAGACAAGACTAGACAGACAAGACTAGACAGACAAGACTAGACAGACAAGACTAGACAGACAAGACTAGACAGACAAGACTAGACAGACAAGACTAGACAGACAAGACTAGACAGACAAGACTAGACAGACAAGACTAGACAGACAAGACTAGACAGACAAGACTAGACAGACAAGACTAGACAGACAAGACTAGACAGACAAGACTAGACAGACAAGACTAGACAGACAAGACTAGACAGACAAGACTAGACAGACAAGACTAGACAGACAAGACTAGACAGACAAGACTAGACAGACAAGACTAGACAGACAAGACTAGACAGACAAGACTAGACAGACAAGACTAGACAGACAAGACTAGACAGACAAGACTAGACAGACAAGACTAGACAGACAAGACTAGACAGACAAGACTAGACAGACAAGACTAGACAGACAAGACTAGACAGACAAGACTAGACATGACAAGACTAGACAGACAAGACTAGACAGACAAGACTAGACAGATAAGACTAGACAGACAAGACTAGACAGACAAGACTAGACAGACAAGACTAGACAGACAAGATTAGACAGACTAGACTAGACAGACTAGACTAGACAGACAAGACTAGACAGACAAGACTAGACAGACAAGACTAGACAGACAAGACTAGACAGACAAGACTAGACTGACAAAACTAGACAGACAAGACTAGATTGACAAGACTAGACAGACAAGACTAGTCAGACAAGACTAGACAGACCAGACTAGACACACAAGACTAGACAGACAAGACTAGACAGACAAGACTAGATAGACAAGACTAGACAGACTAGACAGACAAGACTAGACAGACAAGACTAGACAGACAAAACTAGACAGATAAGACTAGACAGACAAGACTAGACAGACAAGACTAGACAAACAAGACTAGACAGACAAGACTAGACCGACAAGACTAGACAGACAAGACTAGACAGACAAAACTAGACAGACAAGACTTGACAGATAGGACTAGACAGACAAGACTAGACAGACAAGACTAAACAGACAAGACTAGACAGACATTATTTTAATGTTTATTTCAGAATATATTGACTTTTTTGGGAACTTCGCCTTTATAAACACAATAAATATTATTTACATTGTATACATTAGCATTTAGAAACTTAATTTTCTTAAAAACCAATTTGGGGATTTGTTTCAAATGTTTACCTTACCCCTTATCCAGGGGTTGCGATAAAATTTCACAAAAAAATGTTGTGTCGCAAATGAAAATAATTTGCGCACCACTGGTCTAGGCGCCCGGCTTTTTCTATAAATACCACTTTTACTTGCATCCAGGGGCTCGGAGCAGTTAAGCAGCTTAAAATATAAATTAGTAGAGGATGTCCTTAAAACACACTAATAAAATTCAAGTTTAATTAGCCTTTTGTAATTTTTATAAAGGAAATGCAGATAGAATAGAAAGCGAGTATATTTACCAAGTTTTTTACCTTTTTTACGTGTAGTAAGCAAAAAGTTTTGTTCAAAGCGAAATATTTATGGGGTGAGGATCAGGGGCTGCACCGATAAAAAAAACTTTATTATGTGATAAAATATTTTGTTTACCAACTAATTTGCAAAAACAATTGTGTTTCGCGAATATTAATTCGGCCGGCCAATGGTACAACGAAGTGCTTTATTTATACACAGTCAACGCTAAGTATTGTGGCTAGGAATCAATAATTAATTAAATTTTAATATTTAAAATGCTCAAAATGAAGTAATAAATCAACAGAAATATTTGATTTTTAAAATAATGTAGGATTATTCTTTAACATTCATTTTTGTTATTGGAACTTTTTTTACAAATACAAGTAATTCCAATAAATTAATTCATCAAATATTTAAATATTATCGGTGTTCATACAATATTCTGTAAAAAAGTTTTTGGTGAGGGAAAATTAAATAGAAATTAAAGAAATTGGATTCTAATGCTTGTCGAATTTAGTTTCAATTGGTATATAAACTACTTAAAATATATTACAAACAAATAGTTTGTAAAAGGAATTTAAAAGGGTATTATTAAGGTTTGTATTTGGTTAAGTTAGTTTAACAAAAGGAAAAGTAATTGGAAACCTTCGGATGCAAATCGTAGGGAATAAAAAAGAAGCTTTGGAACTCGGAACAATTATTTAAGATGAAACTTTCGAATGTAAGTAGAGTATTCCTGCAGGAGGAGGATATCTATACTTTATGTTTTCGCGAGTTTAGAAACTATGGACATGGTGGAAGATTAATAGAAATGAGATGGGTATTAAGTCTGAAATTTCTTCATTAAAAGAGAGGAAATGATGTGTAAGTTCCATCCATAGTGATTTAATTAAGAATAGAATGAATGTAGAATTAAGTTGACGCAGCGACGCCATCATTTACGAGGAGTGAAACTGGGAATGCCATATTTTCTTAGGGACGGCGAGTAGCTGGGAGATCCAACGATCATGAAATATTCATTTGCGGATCGCTTGAGCTTAGGTTAGTATTAAGTTAGATGTTTGGACTGGACTAACTGAAAATATAGTACCTGAATCGGCCGAGTTTACAGCGAAAACAACGGAGGGATGTTAAGTTTTGTCAATAGAAACTCTCTAGCTAGAGAGTATCTTAATATAAAGAGCAGCACATAAAAGTAGGGACGGAGACAAATCCGTTTTTTGTGGAATATACTGTTAAAATTTATTGCCAGCTGAAAAATGCGCATCTTATAGCACCGGGTTATAACGTGACGACATTTGAGTACACAGTCAACGTGCTACATGGAAATTAATGACGACTAGGTCGTTACAACAAGGAAATACTCGACTTAAAAAGGCAGCAAATAGAAACTCTCGATGTCACATATGAAAACCGGTTCAAAAGATTTTTCTTTTCAGAATACTATTACTCAGTTTCCGTTCAGGATAGAATAGAAGCCTTTTTGGATATTTTATAAAGCACTCCAATATCACGAGTGAGAAACGGAGAAAAAAGAATAATGCAGATCCTCGTGGATTACTTAACTTATAATGGCGTACGTGCATACTTTAAAAAGTATTATCCTCACTGATATTTTGTTACACCTTATCCTCCTTAAATGTCCTACATGTGACCGCCACGCCTAATCTTTTAAACCTCCATCGATCTCGCCACATTTTAAACCATTAACCTAACTCCTTCGAGACACTCAATGTCCTCTTAAAATATTTATACCCTCCTTTAAATCATTTACTCAATGGCATATAAAAAAAAACTTGCGAAAAACTTTCGAGTTTACCTTCACTTTCGCAGTTTAATCAGAAACTCATCCTTAAATATTTGATCACGAAACAACTTTAAATAACTAGAATTGCCAACGCAATTATGAAGAAAAATGCAAATTGTTATTATTATTGCTGCTAGGAAAATGCACTTGCGTTTCTAGTAATTAGTAACTTGTCCTCTCTCGAGGAGTTTACCCTGGAATTGCTTATGCATGCAAAAATTACGAAACACGTTTATAAATAAATTACCGAACTAATTAGCTCCCTCGACTTTATTTTCTATTAAAAAAAAATATAATGTTTTCTCAAGATTTTTCATTCAATTCCATTTTAATTTCAAATAAAATATTTACAGCTACCGAAATATATTTATGTTTTTAATAGAAAAATTTGGTTTGGTTTTGGTGAGTGTAGATAATGGATATATCTTTATTCGGAATTGTTTCTGTTAACAATGTTTAAGGGAAATTCAATAAAAGTGTTCAATGAACCGAAACATTTGACGTTCACCCTCTATAATAAGTTTCATTTTCTTGTGAAATAGAGGAAATGATTTCCGTTGGAAGGATTTTAATTTGAGCGGATGTACAGGGGAAAAAACGGACCCGCACAAATGGCATTTATGTTTTTGCACAATGGAATTGCAAAAAGTGTTCGCACTGATAATTTGTCAGAGCGGAGTATTGTTCCGCAAGGATCATTATGCTAGCAATATGCATAAGTGGACAATGGGCAACAGTTTTAAAAGTTAGTGTAATGCCGGGATTTGCGGGACAGAATGTAACAAATCCCCTTTTCAGTTAACGTTTGTGAGATATATTGTGAATGTCACCAAATTGTTTTGTCAGTTTAAAATGTCATCGGGAGTTATTTTAAGCGTATAGACGGCTAGTGGAAAAGCAATAATAGAATTCTTGAACATATCCAAAATAATTTAATATTAATGGTTCTCCATAAATGTCAGACCGTTAAACCTTCAAGTTTTCCCCTCCCTGTAATAATAATATCCCTCCTAAATAAATTACAAATTTTATATAAATGGGTTTTAAAGGATAGTAAAATCGTGATGTGTGTCCAGTTTCTTTCACGAAACCCTTTTGGAAGAAATTGGGAGATGCGTGCCGACGAGGCAGAAAAAAAAACCTTCAGCGGTAGTAGCAAGAAAGGTATTCGTTATCGATTCGTATAAAACACGCACTGTATGAGATAAAATAAGCGAGTGCACTTGAAATCTGAATCTTAAATGACGAATCTTCTTCGCGAAAACGGCTTACGGAGGGCTTGACATTTTATTCCACGTGAAAATATTAACAGGGGCCTTTTGTACG
>OX155907.1:21180939-21187121 GCA_944588485.1 Phosphuga atrata | reverse complement strand
CTAGGTTAAACTAAAATTGCAATGTTTGTTGAAAATGGAGCTCACCGAATTTGCTATTAGCTACAATTTTCAAGACTAGAACAGACAAAACTAAGAAATAAATCTAAGACTAGACTTGCAAATTATTTTGTCGTTTTCGTTCAATTTTGACATAAATCTAAAGAATTTTGGAAAGTGTGTCAACTCATATTAACAAAAAAAAACACAAAATTTGCTTCGAATAGAGATTTTGGTTTTGATTTTTTGGTTTTAGAAGATTTGGAATTTTTGCAAATCATTTTGACGTTTTCGGCCAATTTTGACACAAAACAAAAGAATTTTACAAGTTTTGTCCATTCAAATCAACAAAAAATATCAAATTTTGCTTCGAATAGAGATTTTGGTTTTTGAAACTTGACTATATTTGCCAATTATTTTGACATTTTCGTCCGATTTTGACATAAAACAAATGAATTTTCTCAAAAACTCAAATCAACAAAAAAAAACAACATTTTGAATTAGGAGTTTTTGGTTTTAGAAAATTTGCCTTAATAACAATGCGACCTTTTCAACTTCAAATTGGGAACAAACAACTTCAAATTGGGAACATTTGCCAATTATTTGGCATTTTCGTCCAATTTTGACATAAAACAGAAGAATTTTTCAAAGTTTGTCAGTTTTGCAGAGTCTAGTTTTTTGTCTATAACTAGAAAACTAGTTACGCTAAAATTTCAATGGTTAGTCAAAATGTATTCTGTCAAAATGTCAAAAGCCAAATTTATGCTAAATGAATTCGCTATTATCTACGATTTTCAAAAGTTTCAAATTTTTCGCAAATTTATCACAATTTGGATTGCAATCGGAGACTTTCCAAAACTGTCTAAATAATAATGCGAGTCTATTTTTCGTCTGTAACTAGAGAACTAGTGCAGCTAAAATTGCAATTTTTGCAAAAATGTAGCTAACTGAATTTGCTATTAGCTACAATGTTGAAAAGTTTCAAATTTTTCGCAAATTTATCACAATTTTGATTGAAACCTGAGACTTTTCAAAATAGTCTTAATAAGAATGCGAGTCTATACCTTTTCAACTTTAAATTGGGAACAAACAACTTCAAATTGGGAACAAACAACTTCAAATTGGGAACAAACAACTTCAAATTGGGAACGTTTTCTAATTATTTTGACATTTTCGTCCAATTTTGACAGAAAACAGAAGTATTTTACAAAGTTTGTCAGTTTTGCAGAGTCTAGTTTTTCGTCTATAACTAGAAAACTAGTTACGCTAAAATTGCAATGTTTATTAAAAATGTAGCTAACTGAATTCGCTATTAGCTACAATTTTCGAAAGCTTTAAATTTGTTGTCGCAAATTTATCACAATTTTGATTGCAATCTGAGACATTCCAAAACTGTCTTAAAACAATGCGAGTCTAGTTTTTTGTCTGTAACTAAAAAACTAGTGAAGCTAAAATTGTAATTTTTTACGAAAATGTGGCTAACTGAATTTGCTATTAGGTACAATGTTGAAAAGTCTCAAATTTATCACAATTTTGATTGCAATCTGAGACTTTCCAAAACAGTCTTAATAACAATGCGAGTCTAGTTTTTTTGTCTGTAACTAGAATACTAGTTAAGCTAAAATTGCAATTTTCGGCGTAAATGTAGCTAACTGAATTCGCTATTAGCTACAATTTTCGAAAGCTTTAATTTTTTCGCAAATTTATCACAATTTTGATTGCAATCTGAGACTTTCCAAAACAGTGTTAATAACAATGCGAGTCTAGTTTTTCGTCTGTAACTAGAAAACTAGTTAAGCTAAAATTGCAATTTTTGGCGTAAATGTAGTTTACTGAATTCGCTATTAGCTACGATGTAGAAAAGTTTCATATTTATCCAATTTTTTTACAATTTAGATTGAAATTTGAGACTTTCCAAAATAGTCTCAATAACAATGCGAGTCTAGTTTTACGTCTGTAACTACAAAACTAATTAAACTAAAATTTCAATGTTAGCTGAAAATGTAGCTAACTGAATTCACCATTAGCTACTATGTTCAAAAGTTTCAAATTTTTCGCAAATTTGTCACAATTTAGATTGCAATCTGAGACTTTGCAAAACATTCATAATAACAATGCGAGTCTAGTATTTCGTCTTTAACTAGAAAACTAGTTATATTAAAATTGCATTTTTTTGCGAAAATGTAGCTAGCTGAATTTGCTATTAGCTTCAATCTTGAAAAGTTTCAAATTTCTCGCAAATTTATCACAATTTTGATTGATTGCAACCTGAGGCTTTTCAAAACTGTCTTAAGAATAATGCGAGTCTATTACCTTTTCAATTTCAAATTGGGAACAAACAACTTCAAATTGGGAACATTTTCCAATTATTTTGACATTTTCATCCAATTTTGACATAAAACAGAAGTATTTTGCAAAGTTTGTCAGTTTTGCAGAGTCTAGTTTTTCGTCTATAACTAGAAAACTAGTTACGCTAAAATTGCAATGTTTAGTCAAAATGTAGCTAACTGAATTCGCTATTAGCGCTACAATTTTCGAAAGCTTCAAATTTTTGGCAAATTTCTCACAATTTAGATTGCAATCTGAGACTTTGCAAAACAATCTTAATAACAATGCAAGTCTAGTATTTCGTCTGTAACTAGAAAACTAGTTAAATTAAGATTGCAGTTTTTGGCGAAAATGTAACTAGCAGAATTTGCTATTCGCTACAATGTTGAAAAGTTTCAAATTTTTCGCAAATTTATCACAATTTTGATTGCAATCTGAGACATTCCAAAACTGTCTTAAAACAATGCGAGTCTAGTTTTTTGTCTGTAACTAAAAACTAGTGAAGCTAAAATTGAATTTTTTTGCGACAATGTAGCTAACTGAATTTGCTATTAGGTACAATGTTGAAAAGTCTCATATTTATCACAATTTTGATTGCAATCTGAGACATTCCATAACTCTCTTAATAACAATGTGAGTCTAGTTTTTCGTCTGTAACTAGAAAACTAGTTAAACTAAAATTGCAATGTTTGGTGAAAATGGAGCTCACCGAATTCGCTATTAGCTACAATTTTCAAGACTAGAACAGACAAAACTAAGAAATAAGTCTAAGACTAGACTTGCAAATTATTTTGTCATTTTCGTTCAATTTTGACATAAATCTAAAGAATTTTGGAAAGTGTGTCAACTCATATTAACAAAAAAAAAACAAAATTTGCTTCGAATAGAGATTTTGGTTTTGATTTTTTGGTTTTTCAAAATTTGGAATTTTTGCAAATCATTTTGACGTTTTCGGCCAATTTTGACACAAACCAAAAGAATTTTATAAGTTTTGTCCATTCAAATCAACAAAAAAATATCAAATTTTGCTTCGAATAGAGATTTTGGTTTTTGAAACTTGACTATATTTGCCAATTATTTTGACATTTTCGTCCAATTTTGACATAAAACAAACGAATTTTCTCAAAAACTCAAATCAACAAAAAAAAAACAACATTTTAAATTAGGAGTTTTTGGTTTTTGAAAATTTGGAAATATTTGCACATTATTGCAAATAATACAAATTTATGAAAGTATTCCGCACGGGTTATAATGTAATGTTCAGAATATTGAGCACACAATAACATCATTCCAAAATTGTAATTTGCAGCGAAAGGGTTAATTAGATATTTACAACTATTTTAAAAGATTTACCAAATATTTAAGAGAATTAGTTCAATACATCCTTAATACAGAGACATGTATTTGAAAGCCTTCCTTGCACCCCAAAATCTTTACATTTTTTCTCTGACAGCCTAGTCTGCCTTCTTTCATTTGTCCTACCACTGTTTCTTTTTGGTTCGTCATGAAATCCCTTAATTAATTAAATCCCGTTCTGTTTAATATGATATTTACAACTATTTAAAAAGGTTCACACACTAAGAATTAGTTCATACATTCTTAAAGTTAAATACATTTTTTTTCTAGCTGTTTACATCGTTTATCAGATTTTTATGGTAGGGGTGGCGGGTGGAGCAAACTCTTCAGTTGCCTGGTTAAAGTATAAAGCCTTAAAACTCGCTTTCTGTGACCTCCAAACGAACTTGCGAGCTTTTAAGCTCGCTCCTAGCAGCGTCTTTAAAGAAAAAGTCTTTCAGGAGTGTATCCTGCTCGAGACTCGCGTTTATATTTTACACTTTTTAAAGGCAACTAGAATTTATAATATTTGTTGCACGAAATATATTTTTATGAGAGATTGCCTTTATAGAGATTGCATCGCCGGAGCGGTACAAATCAGATCCATTTGAGTTAATAACTTCTTGACGGTTTTATTAATTTTGACGTAAAAAATTTTATTCACCTACGAAATATATATATATATATATATATAAGGAAACACATTGCGCGTATATACATAAATAGATTTTTTCATCTCTTTCTTATCTGGGTTGGTTGGGAATTTTATTGCCATACACCTGCCCCATATTATATTAAGCTTTCCATTGGAACAAACAAAATTATTTTTTCACTTCTACGGGAAATATATTCAAATTTATTCGGAATTATTAGCGCGACACGCTCTTAGGTAATCTTGGGAGGTGGATGTGCGGGCACAAGCCCTACGTTTAATGAAATAATATTATGATTGTCTTCCGTGAAAAAAAAACGCAGAAATGTTTACAAGATTTATGTCCGGTTAAGGTTGGAGTTGGTGATTTTGTTTGATTAATTTATTTGTTGTTGAGGGGATGGTGTAAATATTTATTTAGTGTTTGGTGTTTTTCGTTCGTATTTGGAACGTGTGAGATAATTTAAAATGGTGATTTGTTTAGATAGGATTCGGGGTTTTGTAGGCGGCCACATTTAAACTGTAGAAGAGATTCATTAGAGTTTGATTGAGAAGTGATCACTGAAACCCACCGTTGTGTGGTTTAACTTGCCCCCATTGAATATTAACCCGTTCCGCTGAATTTATAAACACCTGCCCTACCGTGCATTCCATTAGCGTAACCGAGCAGACAATATAAACCAACAAAAACCAATCATATAATAATTCTTTTATCTTACTATTCCAAGCATTAATTAAGTTCGTTTGAACTTTATTGCATCGAAGTTTATCAAAGCGAAGGTGCATAATTTATATACATACTGATATTGGTTTAGTTCGCCGATTAAACGTGTTTGAATAATAAATATAATATTAAATTTATTGATGCCGCAGTTGCTAGATTGAATGTAATAAACGTTTATTAAATTTACATAAATGGTATTGTGGGTGTTATTGAAATAAAGATTTTGATATGATAATAATTATCATTTTGAAGGGGATGAAATTATAGTTAGAAGAGGCTTTTAGTATCAAGCGGCATATAATTGGATAAGTTAATCCAATTGGTCGTTTGTCACCTCGTTCTATTCTCCGCGAAATCCCATATGAAATTCCCAATGATTATGCATTTCGATTCAAATTTCCCGTTAAGTAATTGCAGATCTCCTAGAAGAACATTTAATTATTTGCGTTTATCTCAAGTACATGCATTTCTTGTACAATATGAGGGAAATCTAGGCGATATTTACATAAAATAAACTTTGTTCATGTTTGGTTTATAACTTATATACTGCCTTAAGCAGTCGGCCCACATTAAGGGGGTAAAATAGAGGGTTAAAAGTAGTACAAATGCCAGGGGCAGCTGTGTGGGTCTGTCAGGTTTGTATCCGCTCTGTGGCGAACGCTTAATTTTATACCCCAGTTTCTTTTAGCATTCAATAAACCAATTATTTTATTAAAATAAATTTGATTAATAAATCAAACTTCGTAATTTGCATTCAGACTTGCTGAGCAATAAAAATCCGTAACTATCTAATTAAAACTTGTTTTTTGTCCTCCGATAAAATTATACAAATTGGATCCGTTTTCAGCGCTATCAATTAATCTCTTCGGATAACTATAAAGATTAATTAAAACTTTTCCAGAAATTAAACAAAAACCCGGCGCGAAACATCGAAGTCATTGCATTTTAAATTGTCCTGCTATATAAATAAGGGATGTATTAAAATGGCTTCTCCATTACGCATTCGAGGAAACCACAATAACAACTTTAATGGAAATAATTTCAGACTAATGGACAAATACTCGATAGAACCTCTAACAATATCTACTAGAAATTATAATACAACTACACTCTATACAACGCTAAATTATACTCCAATTTTCTAAA